>VZTJ01001831.1:80883-225516 GCA_013397795.1 Orthonyx spaldingii
ATTAGGAAAGCATAAGGCAAAAATCAAAGGTACCTAGAAGAGGTTCTGAGGAATAAATATTGTATGATCTCTCTGACTTTATACTCTCTCTTCATACTTACTGAACTTGCTTACCTTTGCAGCCCTTATCTTTTTAATCAAACTGCTGGCTCTCCTGCCTGGCCATTCTTTCTGCCCGTTAGGAAAAGTAACTGCTGCTTGAAAATGGGATATTATAATAGCTAAACAAGACCATTAAATTATGATAGGATGTACTCAGTCAACTTTCAGCTAATTTATAGCATGGCTATGCCCATCTCTGCAAGACCATTTATTTTACATCTTTTTCTGCTCTAAATCTCTTCTTTCCCACATTCAAATGTCACAAAATTTTAATGCCACATGTTATATAATCAGCATGCCCATCTGACTAGAGCTAAAACCTATTGTAGATAAATCTATTCCATTCAGAAAATGGAAATTCAGTTTCCATGTTGCTAGAGTCCATCTGTTAACTTCACAGCACCATAAAAAAAATGGAAAGAAAATTTAAATATAGAGTTAGTATTTTTTCTTTTAATTCATATAGCTAATAAACCTGCAAAAGGACTTCATGTAGACATAAGCCCAGCATTCACAGAAATGACAGCTACATTTTTGTCAAGAATATGTCTTTGGCTAAACACAGACAAAAATATATTTTTGCATATGTGGGGCTTTGGAGTTTTTTTTTTTTAGTGCTGTTAGACAGGTATGTCTGAAGGTACTGAAGCATACAGGAAGAGACAATCATTAAAACAGTTATTCTCCCTGTCTTACATATTTAGGATTTTTTTAAAGGAGAGTTTAGCATTTGTAATAGCATTTTCTGTAGATTTTATATAGTGGCTTGTTTAAAAGAATCAGTACAGTATTTATTTCACTACTATGAAGCCTCTCATCAATCATATTAATTATGATTCCGCAGAAAGGTTCACACAATGTTTGCTACTACTTAAAACTAACTTATAAAATTACAAGACAAAGGAAGAAAGCACATAGATAAAAACTCGTCTCTGTGTTTCCAAGCAGTTCAATTAATAAACGACATATTTGAAGTATAAGATCATAGACTGGGAGTGGACACATGGATATATGTGCTTTCATAGTTAGTCTGTTTTCATCCTGATTGTTGAAAGTGTTTTTAAATAAAAATACTATTAATGTTCCTTTTCTGATTTTGCAGTAAGTCAATATTTATCCCATTTTCCTCTATAGCCAGCAGTAGTTTACTTGTTACCAATGTTATAAATTTTATTTAGCTTCATCCCAAAGTGGCAGGAATTTCTCTTTTATCAATTCTCATAGATACAACATCTTATTTCTTCAGTAATGCAACGAAAACTTGCTGAGCTATGTGTTTTAAGACAACAAATATATATTGAAGAGCCATTGGTTTCAGCTTAAATCCTGTTTTCACAACATTTCTCATTGTTGATCTCACTATGCACTAAAGGTTTCAAAAGATGGGAGCAAAAATATGTTTTCTTTTTAGTTTCTAAAATATTTTCTTGAGAAAATTGCTGCTGTAACTTAAAAAGTACTTGCATGACCATTTTCATTCACTCCACTTAGGAAAAAATCTGGAAGAATCTATAGAAAAAAAATTATACATCTGTAAAGAAAATTTCTAACCAGGGCTATTAGAAATTGTTAAATGATAAAAAAAACCAAAAAACTTTTAGAAATTATGAAAATTTGTTTTAAAACCAAGAGATCAGCATTCAAGTAGAGATTGAGGGGTTCCAGAATTCAATGGCCCATTTAAGCAATTTTTCTAGTCCTGAACTGATAGCTTCAGCTTTTCCAAAAATTAGTGTAGTGGCAATTCAGAGGACTTTTTCTGAGCATTAGTGTTTTCAGCCATAGCACATAGAGAGATCATCAGACATACCCTCTTTGTGCCCTAGGGCACAAGGTGTGATCTATGCTTTGGTCACTATATGTTTTCAGAATTGCATAAAACCCACTCCACAGAACAACATGCTATATTTTAGTTTAAATGTAGAAGGAGAGGAAAACAATCGCATCTCTTGTTTGGAACATCTGGTATGAATTTAATGATGGTGATACTTTCCTGAAGCCTTTATCGTCAAGGCAGTCAGAAGCCGTGGGCTGCCCTCACTTAGATAAAAAGTGCAGCACTTGCACTGCGGTGTCGTGGCTGTCTGCTTCTGGCATTCCTCAGAAAAAAAGAGCTCTGCAGACAGCAGGTTATGTAATGTGGCCCAGAACTGACATGACCAACTGGCTGCCAGATGATGCTGTAAAGCAGTTGCAAAGATGTTTTTCTTTTTAATATGGCTTGTCATGGCAAACTAAAGGTAGTGTGAGTGCTAGTTACTGACAGGCAGAAGTATTCAGCTTAATTGTGGCATAAAGCTAATAGATCTATTCTCTGAACTGTCTCTAGTATCTATTACAAAAGCAAGGAGAAGGAGGTGAAGGAGGAAAAACACGTACTGTGTAGACACAGCATATTCCATCTGTTTAACATGTTTATCCCATCTGTTTTAGACATTTTTCCTGATTTATTATGACCTTAGTGAGGTGCCCCTCTCATTCCATTGACTGGGGAAGGTTCAAGATAGCAGGCTAACAGAAATGCTGTTCTTTCTGAAGGCTAAAATTAGGTTAGCTGATTTCCACATACTCTAAAACTGAAGCACTCAGTGAAACAAAGGATGTAGTAACTGAAGTCCTAGATCTATGATCACTACTGATCTCAGACTCATAGATTAGTGAGTAAAGATTGGGTGCCTTTGAAATATTCTTAATATGACTCAGAGGTTTTGATTTTTTAAATCTCTTTTTCTTTTTTTCTCAGAAAGAAGAACTTTCTAACTTAAACACTCCACATATAGTCCTCATATACAGAATAGTTAAAGATTCTTACATGCTGCCTATCAAGTCATTGGTAATCTTCTTGAAGTCTCCTATCCAACAGTAAGTATATAAAAAATAGCTAAATTTCTCATTTTAGCAGAGACCATTTACCCCATACATCCCTTTTCCAAGATGAAAAGCAAATTTCCAAATTTTATATTCTAACACAAAATGCAATGTCTTTTTCTTACAATAAGGAGCTTTCACAGCTCACTATTTTCAGTCACAGTCAGAGTTTTTGGCTTATGCAACTGCTTCACTGCTGTCCTCTTTGAACTCTACCATTATCTTGTCTACTGAGTGTGTTAGCCTTTACCCAGCTGATTATCTCCTTCTTGCTTTCACAGAAAGAGCCTCCATAGAGAGAATCTTCATGTCTTTGCTGAGCAGACAGCAGCTGTATACTCACACCCTCTGAAGCAGGAGCAATCCACAATTGCTTGACTTCGTATCTTTATCACATTTGCAAAGAAATACACTGTGATTATTTTTATGCCTGAAATTTTCCCTCCAAGGCTGACCAGGCATCTGTTCAATGTATTGAGGGAATCAGTGAACAGATTTAGACAATTTATTTCTGGCACCACAGGTTACTGAACAGGGCATTCACAACACTGCAGTCTCTTCAGCAAGGTTATTACATTTTTTTAACTCTTACAAACACCTCTCTTAAATTCTGCTGTAGAATTGGTGATGTATTACTCACTTCAATTATCATAATCTTCATACCTATCAACATTGATACTAAATTCAGGCTGCTCAAGACTGCATCATTACTGCCTCAAATTCCACTGGACTCATAGCTTCCACCTATGACACTAGTGGTAATGAAACCAAGGTAACTGTGTGTAGTATAACAGAGAAAAATGGCTGCAAAAATGAGGCAGAGCTTCTATTCAAATGTCTCCTTCCTGTTGAAGTATGAAAATGCTTTCTCTATCCAATACCATTTATTTTATATAGTCACCTTCCTTATACACCAGAAGACACAAACCAAAACTGGGCATACTGTTTTGAACTCTTTTTCAAAGCTTAGATAAAGATCCTTATATATTTGTTGAAATAGGTGTTTTTAAGTGCCCCTCCTAAGCACAATCCATTTTGATCTGCAGAATGTAGCCCACTATGAGTTTCAAAAGATTCGTTCTTCAACATCAGATTGTAAATGCTTGTTTAGATGACAGATTTTCTTTGGACTACAATCATATAATCACAGAAGGCTTGGAAGGGTTCTTAAAGATCATCTGTTTCCAATGCCCCCTACCATGGAAAGGGACACCTGTCACAAGACCAGCTTATTCAAAGCCTCATCCAACTTGGCCTTAAACACTTCCAGTGATGGGCTGTCCACAGCTTCTCTGGACAATCTGTTCCAGTGCCTCACCACCCTCACAGTAAATATTTCTACCTTATTTCTGCCGTTAAACTGACCCTCTTTCATTTCAAAGCCCTTCCCCCTAGTCCTACCACTGCATGCCCTTGAAAAAAGTCCCTGTACAGATCTTCTGTAGCCCCTGCAGGTACTGTAAAGTGGCCTAAGGTCCCCTGGAGTCTTCTCTTTTCCAGACTGAACCCCAGCTCTCTCAGCCTGTCTCCATATGAGAGGTGCTTCAGCCCTTTGATCATCTTTGTGGATCTCCAATGGACTTGCTCGAACAGGTCCACTTCCTTCCTGTGCTGGGATCTCATGACAGCTGGACACAGCACTCTGGGTAGGATTGCACACGAACAGATTAGAGAGGCAGATTAATCTCCCTCGCCCTGCTGGCCACTTCTTTGGATGCAGCCCAGAATGCAGTTGGCTTTCTGTGCTGCAAGTGCAAATCTCCAGGTTGTGTCAAGCTCCCTGTCCAACAACACTCCCAAGTATTTCTCCTCAGGATTGCTTGCTGTTCATTCTCCACCCAGACTGATTCTGTGTGTGGGATTGCCCCAACCCAGGTGCAGGACCTTGCACTTCACTGAACTTCATGAGGTACACACAGACCCACCTGCCAAGTGTGTCAAGGTCTCTCTGTGTGACATCCCTTCCCTCCAGTGTGTTGACTGTCACACACAGCTCAGCATCAGTGACAAACTTGCCCTCAATCCCACTGTCCATGGGGCAAAAAAGATGTGGACAGCATTGGTCCCAGTACTGAACCCTGAGGATACCACTGGTCACTGGTCTCCACTTGGACAGTGAGCCATTGACCACAACACTTTGAGTGTGACATCCAGCCAATTCCTCATCCACCAAGTGCACTGTCTTGCAAATCCACATCTCTCCAGTTCAGAGACAAGGATGTCATGTGGAACAGTGTCAAATGTTTTGCACAAATCCAGATAACGTCACTCACTCTTCCCTCATCCACCAGCTTTGTAAAGCTGTCGTAAGAGGCCATCACATTGCCTTTGAAAATGTTTTGCTATATTAGAGAGAGCATATACATGAGTGTTTGATTATTCTAATGATACTTTTTGTGCAGAATGAATTGTCTCCATTCAAACCTTTTCTCTTTGTTTCCTTTTATTTTGTTCCTTTCCCTTTTGAAATATGACAATTACTTCGATAATCTGTAGCCCTGACTCCTAAACTATTCTAGAGAAAAAAACATAGATTTTGTTCCTAGATTTCACTCAAGTATTTCAAAGAAATGTGGCATCCATGAGAATATCAGCTCTGCTAATCTGATGGTTTTCCATTAATTGCCAGACCCTTAAAAATGGAAAAGCTACCAATGACAGAAAAAAAAAAAGTGTGGAAAATTAAAACCACAAGGTAACAAAGAATGAGATTCTCAGAAATAGGTGTATCAGCCCTTGAAGACAAAGTCTGCAAAACATGTCCATGGTCATTCAGCACAGACCAGATAAAGAGATCTTTTTTTATTCTTCTCCTAGCAGCTGTCTTGAAAAAAAATCAGTTCTATTTAATTTAAGAGACAACATTTCTTTTGTCTTCTCATATTAACTTCTTTATTAACTTTTACTTCTTGTTTACTCTATCACAGATATTTGCCCTTTGAAATAAAAGTCAGAGCACAAAGTAATAACTGACACCATTTTTCTTGTTTCCTTGAGAATGTTTCCACTTTTCATTTGACAAGCCAAATGAAACTGGTTTTTGTGTCTTCAAGAGGCTGTCTTTGCATGCACATGTGTAATTAAACAGTGCTGGTACAAGTTAGTTTTAGAAGGTTTGCATGTCTAGGAAGTTTTATTTATCTCCTACTAAGAAACTAGTATTTCCATATAGAATTCGAAACCCTTCCAATCATTATCTCAAATGAAGACAAAAATAGTTCATGTATATTGATGATCCCACTAAAGATCATAATTTGAAGCTGCAAGGGAAGAAAGTGAAAACAAGTGTTTGTTTTGCACATGCATCAATTCTGTTTATATAGGAAATTGGGCACATATATAATTAGATGGCCCAAATTAGTGGTTTGTTCACATGGGTGATGAGGCAAATAAAGGCTATAAAGCATAAATATGCATAATGATCATATTCAAATCAGGTATGCAATTGCTTATGTATGATGTCAAATATTCAATGTTTACATCATTTTTACTGCTTCACATAGATCATAGTACTACCAGTATTGCTTTATATTTTGACAACTGAAAAGAACTGATTATGATGACAATGATATGAAGGCACTTCCACTTTTGTGCACATGACAATAAAAAAAGTCTCCTAGATCTATCAGAATACTCAGAATATTTAGAAATATAAAATATTATTTCTTTGTGCATTTTAACATTCAGTAGAAATCTGTCAATACTGCATCTGAAACTGCCTCAGCCTTTGTAAAGTCTTAAAGATATTTTTTCACAGGGACATTGAAACAGGTCAAATATCCAGAATCAGGTACATATATTTCAAGAAAAGGATGAAAATTTTTCAGTTATCTGACAGTCGGAGCAGAATAATTTATTCAGTCTCATGTACTATATTTGTACTCCATGAATGTGAATGGTTGTGTATTTTCATGTGTGTTTTATGTGATACAAAGAAGAAATAACCTTCAGCTAGGATCAAGCTCACTCAATGCATCTAAGCATTATGCTAAAATTCAGTTCTAGTCTTTACAGGTATTTATATAGAAAACTGTTATTTTCTATGGTGAATTATATTGATTATATCCCTCCTTTCCAACATGCAAAGTTTTCTGATCAGCAGACAGAGTTGCAGGGAGGCATTCTTGACCCCGGCTTGGCATTACCCAGTAATATTCTATCATAAGTCTTGCTTATAGATTATTTGAGCATTACTTTATAAAGTATTATCTGCAAATAGATAAACTGACCTAATTGTTTTATTTAATTCCATCTTCATGTCAGAGAGAAGAAGAGCGATAAATAAACCCCCTCTCTTTCAGTGACCGGCCTTTTCAGGTGATTAATTTGGCTCGCTTTAGCTGTGGGATTTAATTTTCAGTGCTCAAACTTGAAATAGATCTCAGGATTTCTAAATCTTTTATGTTATCCGTGTGTTGTCTGCAGAACGGTTGGGGGTTGTGTGTGACAGAGTGTCAAACTTCATATTGTCCTCCCAGAATAACACCTGGGTTGTTAAATGGGAACAAACCCCTCAATTTCAGGGTTCATTCTGAAATCATCTGTTCTAGAAAAACCAAAAGGGTATGCAGCAGGTATGAAACTGCACCAATGGTTTTACAGACCAACGTTCCAGATCAGAGTGAACCTGATGTCAAAATCAGGAAAAAAGTTAACAGATCTTCAAATTGTATGGATCCTAAAGAAATTATTATATACTACACATCCTTCTCAGTCCTTAGAGAATCTGTTGGATTTAGCACAATAATAAAATTTACATATTCCTACAAGGTTCAGAAATTCCTTGAGTCCTAATACCAGTGCATTCATTTGATGAATCCATTCCTTGACTGAGGGAGATGATAACCTTAAAGCATCAGAGCCCCACAAAACAATGGCATGGTATATAACAGCAGCTGGCTGAGCTGGACAAAGTAGAGCAGAGCTGCAGTCACTCCACCTCAGGGACTTCATATATATGAAATACGTGCTTAGAACACCAGAACTCATGGATCATGAAGGCAATGTCTTCTTTTGAAGCAGCTGTAGTTCTTCCTGCCGCAAGGAACCCTCCCTTGGCAGTGCCTGCACTGGGGCAGGCCATGTACTGGTGTGGGAGCTGAACACCTGCTGCAGGTTCCTGTCTGGTGAGGCAGTGTGGGTTGTCTTTTTTCCTTTGATATGACACTCTATACCTGGGTCCTGTCTGGCACAACAGATAGGACAACATCCTGTGTTGCTGGAGGACAGAGGAAAAGGAGAAAATGAGCAATGACACATGGCCATCTAGGGTACTCCATTATCTGGTATGGCTGCTAAATATCTTCTGAGCTGATGAAGTTATCCAGGATGTCTGAGGTGGAACAGTTTCAGGTCCATGTCTCCAAGTACTTAGACAGGTGCCCTAAACTTCCCTATCCATCCTTCAGAATAATTCAGCTGATCTGAAGGCAAGACAGATGAATTATCAAGATATGTAAGCTGTTTCCTGAGCCAGAAAAACTGGCTCAGGGGTCAGGCTTTGGAAAGCTCTATTGTTTTTTACTTTCTGTTTGGTTTCTTTTGTGTAACTAGTATCACAAGTCATGCCTCGCATGCAGCTATTATTTTAACATTGTTCCATCAATTTGGTTATCTGTTTCAAGTGTAAAATTGAGTGAGGAAATATTCTATAATAAAATCTTCTGCCTTAAATCCTAATGCTTGGAAATGTATTACATGTGAAAGTTAAACTTTTAAAAATACTTTAAAAAATACTGCTTATGTTAACTTGAGCATATAAAACCCTGACACTAATCTGTCACTACCTATGAAAATGTTTGCCATCCATGCGCAGTTGCAAGTGTCTTCCCACAGATATTTTCCTATGGTGAATTACATATATCTTCAGATACTTCAAGGAAAATCCTTGGTTTATTTTGATAATGTATGTATAGGCTGAAACTTAATTTTACCTATTATATTCACAAGAAAATATTTTAATACTGGTGTCATATATATATGGATGTATGTGTTTCTGCAACAAGAGTGTACTTTGCTTATGTGCATGGCAATTGCCAAGACTTTAAAGAATACATTGAAACCTTCTGACTGTAGATGCAGAATTCCTTAGAATGCACAGAAATGCCATTTAAAGTTTCAGGTTTGTAGGTTTTTCTTAAATGCATTTTTAAAATAGTCTTGTTAAATTAATTGTACTTTGTAGATTAAAGGGCAAATTTGATTTAAAAATCACAGTTTGTTAAGCAGAAATAACAAGGAGTAATTGCTGTACTACTTGTTAAATCTGACTTCTCTTGCATAACAGAGGATTCTTGGATGTTCTCTTCAGCCCATTTCCTATCAACTCAGGTTTTAATAAACAACTTCTTGATATTATACATTTTATGTTCTATGCCAACATATATGTTAACAATGGCTTGCACAAATCAATCACTTTTTATAGGATAGTGGTTTATACTTTCTGATTTCACAAAGGAACACTTTGAAGGAATACTAAGAAGCTGTTCAGTCCCAAGTTCTCAATATTATATTTGTTAAATCTTATTCATTTTTCCTACGGGGACCCTACTAATCCTCTAAAATCTTCTTAAGCAGGACATTTATAGCAGCTGAATCAAAGTAATATTATATGCTTAGAAACACACAGGATAAGAAATCTGAGACCTTAAATACAAACCAGTGGATGGATAAACAAGAAGGAAAAAGATTGTTGAGTTGCTTAAGGTTGTTGGGTAGAATTGCAGTGATTTTGTACAATTTTTGATTGTACCACAGATCCCCATGGTAAGTAATTTCATCTCTTTTTAACTTTGTTTCTGCTCATCATAATAGATGATAAGATACAGTTTCTTCCTATAGATCTCGTGTTTAGTAATGACCACTCTCGAGTTTAGAAACATTGTTACACTCACCCTGTATCATTCTGAGTAACTTCATCGCTAAAGCATACTTCTGCCGTTTATCTGACAGTTTATACAAAGTTTCTGATTAATTAAATTTCTATTCTAAATCCATTAGGCAACAAAACGAATACCAGTCCTTTTGTGAAGATGGTATCAACTTCAGCTTTTAGAAGCAGCTTTTGAACCAAATCAATTTACAGTTCTCGTAGCTCTCTGTTTGGGCAAAAAAGCTCCAGTGTGTGTCCATGAATTAAAATCAGTTATAAAAAGTAGGTTTCTATAGCAATACGGTGAAGTACTAGCAAAATAAAGGAGAACGTTTCCCAAAGAAAATAGGGAAGGTAAATAACACAATATTTAATAAACTTTGTTCCTCTGGGCTTGCAACAAGGATTTAATAACATCTAGTACTAAGATAGTGAAGTAAAATCACTAAAATTTTAACTCATTTCCTCATGTTTAAGGTCTCATTTAGTAATACATACAAGGAATTTAATGGTCAAATTAGAAACATGCTGAGAAGAATAAGCTTCTTTATGTAGAAATCAGTGAAAATTGTCTTTAGAACGATCAGCTTGAAGTATTAATAAACACTTTAATCTGATTTTAAGCATCTATTTTGAATTTAAATAGTAATCATAGTCTGCAATTCAGTGGAATAAACACGGTGCAGAATTAAAAAAATATACAGTATATTTCTGGGAATGAAATTTAGGAAATGTATTTTTCCTGTGTAGTTATTCTCTTACTAAATAGCTAAGAGTAACTAGGATATGCAGAATACCAAAACTGAATTTTGGACTGAACCATGTAAATAGGATCATAATCCCAAATATCCCATGGAAGTGTTTCCTATGAACAAAGAAAAAAGAAGAAAAGACACGATGAGGCTTCTGAAAAGTTCTCTGAAGAATGCCTATTTTTTCTTTTTCTCTTCTGTCTACAGCATAAAGAGATAAATACCCTAATTATAATAATCCTTGAGTTGCAGCCATGACCAAAAGCACACGGATTAGGAAAAAACAGAGATAATATTGTTCAAGCACTTGTTAGAACCATCTTGTCCAAACTTCCTGGTATTACAGGCTCACTTTCATCATTCCAGGTGCTGCTATTCTATATTGTGACGATTATTGATTAAAAAGAATGAAAATTGGTTTTCTCTTTCATAAACTCTCTTCTAATAAAATGCACTTGTAGTAATTCTGAGTTTACCTAATGAAATAGTAAATATACATATAGCATAAAAAGCCAAAACTTCTCATACTAATGAATTTTTTTTTTCTTGGTACTTTGAATGTTAAAAAGAAATAAAACCCTGACCATAAATCACAGTTAGCCAATGGAAGTTGTTGTATAATGCATCATTGAACAATGAATTCTCATTTGTGAATTGAACACCTCACAAAGACATTTTGTATAGTGAATATAAAGCACATATTATCAAGCAAAATGCTTATCTTTTTTTTTCTTTTTAAGTAAAGTGTTCTTTTTCTAAGTATATACAAGGGCTACACAGCATAAATATTTGGGAGTTATAACTCAAGTGCTTAAAAAAGTAAGACCCCTTAGCAGTAATCGTTGTTAAGACTGATGCTTAAAAACATTCTGCTGGGGCAAATTACACTGTTAGCAGCCTCTTTTCAGGTGCCCCACGCTGGCCAGTGCTGCAAACAGCATATCTGGGAGACGTCAGAACCGGTGGGTGGGATAAACCATTGCCTCAGCTCCTGCTGCCCTGCTGCCCTTGCAGGCGCTGCGGGGAACACTGTCACCAACAGATCACAACTCACCAAAGCAGCAGGAGAAAATCCCAGGTCGCGGCAAATTCAGCTGGTTAAGCACCTACTTTCAGGATTTCCTCAATTTCCCTAATCAGAAAAAAAAGCCCTCTTGCATTTAAGACAATGTTTCTTGGAAAAGTGAAGTGCATGAAGATTGAAATCAACCTGGGTTCAGCTCCTTCTCCAGCTGAGCTCTTCCCGTTTTTTCTGTTTTCCAGCAGCTACTGTTTGATGGGCCCATCAACTGTATGGAAACAGGGAAGGGGGACCAGGCTCCTGGGGTCAGAGCAAGCACAGGATATTTTATGGTAAAACAGTGAACATCTCAGTGCTGGATTCAGACAAACCAGTGGAACTATTCTCACCAGTGAGACTGGATGCTGACAAACACCAACCCTCTTCAATACATCCATGCAAATCAAGGCAGGCAAATCTTTTCACTATCCCCTCTCTTATTGGGCGATCATATAAGCTGTGAGATTTGTTCATTTTAGGTGATGTGAGAAAATTTTCTGTCAGGAAATAAATTATTATAAGATGTAAGGAATGTGTAATATAAGCTGTTCACCAGAAACACGGTATTTTCCCTACTGGAACAAAAGTTGCACATTGTTGCTATGATACCTCATCAGGAAAATTTTTTTGAGCAGTAGAGATGATTTTTCTAATCACTTAAGACTTCCAAATCCATTTAGAAGGACTTCTTTATGTTTCCAAATAGGTATTGCAGTTAATATTGTGCACTTGATACATAAGCAAGACCAATACACTCACTCTTGTGCCATGTTTTTCTCAAAAAAACTTGCACCTGTTTGCCTATAGGAATGCTATTATTGGTTTGATCACAATTCTGAAGGCATTTAATTTGTTTCTGTTTTGTAGTATGTTTGAAAGAATGTAATCTAAACTGTTCATTGTTTTCTGCTTAGAAAATGATGAAAAGCATTGTGAATAATAATTATTAGATTGGATTATGCCCAGCTACCCTTAATCACACAGCTAATAATTTTCATTAAATCCTTATGTTAGAAATGTTTACTACATTATAGTGAAAATCTTAATTGCCCTGAAGTGTATTATATTTTTTTTCTTTAAGAAATGTCTCTGAATATTTAGGACATCTCTTATGATGGCTCTGAAATAGCTGAAAAGCAAAACAGAAAGTGGAAGTTACTTTTGTATTACTCTGCTATTACACAGATCTCTCTGCTGCTCAATAATTTGAAATCATTGCCTTAGCAACTTATATGTCCATCATACACCAAGAGTTCTTTCAGACAGTCTGTATACCAAGTGCAGGAAGAGTTCAGTTTACTGCTTTCATATTACACAGATCCTTTAACTTGTAGTTTGCAGTGAATCACCAAATGTTCCAAGTTAATTTCAGAAAGGTGAGCTTGCATGGGGTCCATAAGTTGTTGCTGAAAATGCAAGATGAGTGTTCCCGTACAAAGCTATAAATGAGTTCCAGCATATTTTATGGAGGTCAAGGTAATTGAACCATCAGTTTGTGTCTGTGGAAAGCAAAGGTTCTGAAGATGACTCACAACGACGGCAATATGCATTTAGATGCTGAAGTGTGAATGTCGACACCTGACTCAAAGCTCTCAATCACCCTTCAGATGTCCTTGAGAAAGGAAAGAAAGGATCCCCATTTCACTCAAAATATGATTGTGTTTTGGTATCTAGACCTCCTCGATCTCAAAGCTACTTTAGCAAACCTGCTTGTAGACAACAAAACTATCAGTATTTCATTACATCCATGCTTTTGGTAAGAATTTTAGAGAAGACGTGCTGTTAGTGTTTCCTAGAATAGAGCAGTTCAGGAATAAATTAACTGGTACAGAGAGCTTAAGCATTCCTTCAGTCAGTAAACAAAAGTACTTTGACACCTGTAGCCTTTTTACTAAGGTAAGATCTAACTAATTCTGCTTTGAGTATAGGGAGCACAGTTTTAGGTTTTTTTTCAGTCCATCAGTCTGTATCAGGCAGCTCTGGATCCATCCGTCAGGAGGGATCCATCCCCATTAGAGCTTCACCCTGGGTCACTATGGCAGAGTCTTTCTGGATTACCTTTTCCATGCTAAGTACAAACAGAGCAACGTCCAAGTCCTGCATAGCAGTCAGAAAAGAACATATGTATTCTACTTCTGTGTATGTTGTGAAGAGAAGAATTCCCTGACCAGATTAAAAAAAAATTGTAAAATTACATCTACACTAGTATTCACTGACCTTACTTCTGATACTATTTCATAAATTCAGAGAACATCTAGAAGTGATGGCTGAATGGAAAAACAGATTTAACTGCAGATCATCACTTCTGAAACATGTATAATTTCTTACTGGATTTTCATATCAGGAAACTTTTGTCTTTACTCCTTGGAAGTTTTACAGATACTTGGTGATATTGGTGTTGAGCTTGGTTATGAATAAACTCTGATGTCAGACAAGGGTGCTTGCCCCTGTTTTGATGAGTGTGGTGTTTTATGAACACAGTGAACCACTGCAAATATTCAGTAGATGTGCCCTGTGCTTAAAATGTTCACTGTGCAATGGGAAGTACTCCTGTGTCAGGTATCTGCTGCAATTTTATATCCAGGCTCAAGTTAACACGAGTCTCTAACTGGAATTTCCTCCTGATGCAAAGGAAAACATTAGGAGCACACCAGGGATTCTTACTGTAAGGATGTTAATATGTTGCACTTCTGGGAAGTGGCAATAAAATATTTGCCTTCTGTCCATTAAAAGTGGTGAACATTATGGCAAAATTCTGTCTGTGTTGAAGACTAAACCCTGAACAGCTCTTTCTGCCACTGGACAAATTTCCTATTTCTTTTTCACATTTTTCTGTTAGGGAATTCCATGACAGACAGACTTTGGTTGTGCCACCTGGAAAACTGTTTCGGTGGAGAAGAACTACATAGCCTGTCTTAGAGCAAAACTGATTGTCATCTTGCTAAGAAGACACTACTAGAATGTGGTAGAAAATGTGATCACTGAGTTACAAAAAACTGGAACAATTTTTTGATGGTTCGTCAATGAGATAACAGCCAGGCTCTTTTGATGTGTCCATGGGAATGACAAGAGCCACTGTTTAGTATTTTTACATCAAAATCTGTCTAAAATGACACAGTTATTGCTGTCTGTCAGTAAAAAGTGCCTCTGTTTCCATGTTTTAACAGCCATGGAAGAAGAGCATGGACACATGTATGGTTGATTTTTTGCCTTAACCAGTTTTGGAAGATCAGTTGGTCTTTATGTCAGATGTGCAGCCACAGGAACTGTAGACAAGATATTTCTCCTTACAAACATATCTCTCTCTCTCTCTCACTACTGAATTCTGACAATTTCTTTGGAATCTTTAGTACTTTGCAGATGCTTATCATAGACCCTTAGTTTTCCAAAAGCCCAAATTTTTACTTGGCCCTCTTGCCCGTGGTGTAAATCAGACTGTTTTTTGCTATTGACAAACTCCCTGAAATACCAAAATATATATCAAATGTAATTTAAAAAGCTAAGACTAATATATTTTTGCACAAAAAGCATGTTATTCTTATCCTATGGAAGTAACCATTACAAAAACACAGCTACTAATAAGTGATCCAATTCTGATTTTGTGACAATGCTTTTAAATCTTGTTTTTAGAACTCTAGGGAAACCCTCAAAAAAAACCTATTGCTGTATTTCTGAGTGTGTCAGAAGAGATGGAGACCATCTATAGTAGTTTTCTAAACAATGAGGTTTCTGCTCTGTAGGCCAATGCAGCACATCCTCTGAAGTCTTTAGGAAGCTTTGTACAAGATTTACCTCATGATAGCCATTCTAGATGGTACATGCAGAACCTGACCTTTCTCAGCTTTGACTAGGAGACCCATCCAGAGATATTAAAGAGAAAGCTGGCCCTAATTTGCAGTGTACTCCTGTCTTCAAATGTAATTTGGAACTAAAATCTAAAATTCACACAGCTGACTGAAAAGTCTGTTAGTCAAGTCTGTTTCTGGACACGTGGTTGCAATCTGCTGCTATTCTTCAAGACAAAGACTTCTGGACAGAGGCAAGAAAGTGCTGAAGCACAGTCCTTGTGGAACATGTGGTAGTCAGCACCTCCACAGCTTGAGCCTTCCAGGTCACTGCACTGCATCAGTCTCTGAGATAGGGTCATTCCCTATCCCATATCCCATTCATCTGTCTGGTCTCTCCGGAGCTATTGTTTCCCGTTCCACTTTGAATATCATGTGCTTAATGCCATTTTCCCAAGTGTGTGGTCTAGAATGTTTCTGGCAGCAGCATTCCAATTAAGGCTGAGGACATCTTAAGATAATTACAGAGAACAAAGTCTCTAGGTGTCCTCCTCATTACCACAAACACCACTTGCCTTTCAAAAAAAAACTCCTGCTGAGAACCTGAAACTCTGTCAGTCTTTTCTGCTGATCTTAGATCTATTTCTGGGGAGTATGCTGGGTCACTTAATCCCAGAGCATGTTCATTTTAAATTCAGCAGCAGCAGGAATTTAGTGGAGAGGTTTGCTAGAGTGGTAGTATGCAGTGGACACATCATCAAAGAACACCCAAGGGACTTTAACAAACAGGGCATGTCAAATGTTGTGTTTGGAGTTGAGCTAGTGCTTGAGATTATGTATTCAACACAGTCCTAAACCTTCAACTTCTCCTGTTCAAAATCTTATCCACCCAATAACTAATGCAGAAATTTCTCCTTTGTCACTTCTACTTCCTACTGCTTATTATTGTATGCCTGTGCTATGTAAGAATTGCTTAATTTTGCAATGGGATTTTGGCATTTGGTTGCACAGAATTATAAAATTGGAAACTCTCAGAGCTGGCAAAAAACTTTGTTCTTCAACTTTGACTTGGTATCTTAGGATTCAGAGTGCTGAGAAAATACATTGTTAAAATACTCAGGTCGTAGGTGGAGATGTTCATACGAACCATAAACATGTTTTATAGTCTCAGTTCTTCTCAACATATAACATGTGGTCTGTTAATTCCTTAAGTACTGTTAGCTGCAAAGCTGTAGAAACAAATGTCCATTTGGGAAGGCATAATCAACTCATAGAAATTGTTGGTGCTCTTAGTAGTTGAACACTAGACTAGAAGGATCTGTCATCACCACACTATGGATAATTTCAATGTGCTTCAGATGGGCTGAACTTAGCTATGAACTTCTAAGTATAGTTTAAGTATGCAGTGTTAAAATTGGCAAATAACATTTAGTAAAATACTCAGTTTGTGTGGTCAAAAAAGGTCACCAAAAGTCTTTCTGCTCCCTGTTTTTTCTTTTCCACAGGGACTTTTGGCAGGTAAAAGAAATCTCACCAACAATCCAAAGCTAAAACCAAATCAAAACAACAACAAAACCCAACAAAACAGTCATACAAAAACCCCACAACAACAACAACAAAAACCCCATACCAACCAAACAAAAAACAATGCCCTAAATGGAAATACGTTTGTTTGCTACAGAGTTCCAAAACATGGATCTGGTTGTTCATGTGTCACGATGTCTTCTTTACATTTCCCCTAGATAAAAGGAAAAAGGGAGCCATCACCTGTAATTTAGGTAGTCCTTGTGGCCTGACAGACTCTATGGAGATGTAAAGGTTAGCTATGTATCACTCTTCTATTCATTATAAAATGAAAAATCTTGGCTTTTACTTAGAAGTAATTTTTTTTATAAAAATCAAACTGACAGTGCTACCCAAATAAAAATTCATTCTTAACTACTAATCATATGCCTTCTCAAAAGATCATAAAAACTAGTGCAGGTTTTTCACCAGGATTATGTCTAACTAAAATGAATTTTCTGAAAAATATTGGTATGTCTATTTTTAGAGTTCTCTGTGGCTTTGACCTTATCTCTTCCGTCATGAACTTCAATATTTTATGCTCAGTGGATTTTGGGTTTCTGGTTGGTTTTTCGTTTCTGTGACATTTTAATGATTGTTTTCACTTTTTGATGTTCTTTTCAGTGACTGTGTCCTGAGAACAGTCTATTGGTCCATGGGATGGTTTTGACTGCAAGTCCTTTGGGTAATGACAGTATTATGTGCTGGTTTTGGATGGGGTAGGGTTAGTTTTCTTCTCAATATCAAGCATAGTGCTGAGTTTTGGATTTGTGCTGAACACAGGGTTGGTCATACAGCGATGTTTTAGTTATTGATGAGCAGGGCTTACACAGAGCCAAGGCCTTTTCTGCTTTTTTGTACTACCAAGCTGGAGAGGAAGTTGGGGTACATGGAAGGCTGGGGGGAGACCCAAACTGGCCAAAGGGATATTCCAGACCATTGGACATCCTGCTCAGTATCTCAAGCTGGGCACAGGAAGGAGGAAGGGGGGGATGTTTGTCGTGATGGCATTTGTCTTCCCAAGTTACTGTGAGGTGTGAGGGGGCCCTGCTGTCCTGGAGTTCCGAAACACCTGCCTGCCCAGGGGAAGTGGTGAATGAGGTCTTTGTTTTTCTTTGCTTGTGTGTGTGGCTTCTGCATTCCCTATGCAACTGAACTGATCTCAACCTGTGACTTCTCCAGCTTTTACCCTTCTGATTCTGTCCCCAGTCCATTCTGCTACTGGGGCAGGGAGTGAGAATGGCTGTGGGTGGTGCTTGGTTGCTGGCTGGGGCTAAACCACAACACACTGTCACAGGAGATTCCACATCTACACAAATGAATCTATGGATCCCAGTGACTTATTCGAAACTGGAAAGGAACTGTGAAGCTGGTCTGCAACTGTAACATTCAACACTCCATAACCAGAGCAGGTACTTGCCAATGACAGATAACAATTTCTTTGAAATTCCATTTTTCTGTTCAAAACTTTCATTTGTTTGATCTGTAAAGTGAGCATTTAAATACATAAAAGATGAAATCTAAACCTTTGCTAGGATGTTGAGTGAAAGGCTACATCAATGTGTACTGACATAGGATCATTGAACCATAGAATCATAAGATCATAGAGGAGTTTGGGTTGGAAGGGACCTTAAATGTCATCTAGTTTCAACAGCCCTGCAATGGGTAGGAACACTTCCCTCTAGACCAGGTTGCTCAGAGCCCCATCCAACCTCACCTTGAACACTTTCAGGGATAGGGCATCCACAACTTTTCTGGGAAAGCTGTTCCAGTGTCTCGCCACCCTCACAGTAAAGAATTTCTTTCCAACATCTAATTTAACTCTTCTCTTGTAGTTTAAACCCCTTCCTCCTTTTCCTACCACAATCTGCCCTACTGTAATGCTGTACTTCATAGATTTCAGAAATCTCTACCCGAAACACCATCATGACTACTCTTTCTCCCTCACAATTTCACAAAATATTACAAGGAAACATTTTTTGCCTTTTTCTTTTGCTTTTTATGCCTTTTTCTCAGTGAAAGAGGTCTTTTCATTCCTTTTTTTTGGCATGAAATTTCTGGGGGAAAAAAAGAAACACCAGTGCTATTTGTTGACAAAAATAGCTGAATATACAGCTTTGACCTTGAGGGATGCAGACAGTTAAAGGATTTTGAGATTCTTAAGGATAACTTCCCTTTTTTATATTCCATCATTGCATGTTAATAATGGATGTGCCTTGAAAATTTTGGAATGCAATGTCATGTGTCTGAAAGCCAAGAGTGTCACAGATATGATCTTTAAATTTATTTTTATTAGAACGCATTCTACCATGTCATGTATATTTTCTGGATGTTGTATAACCATGAAAATTATTTTAACAAAAATAAATTTTTATATAAGGAAATAGATACTTCTAAAGGCACAGTACCATATTCCTGTCCCTGGTCTGGAATTTAGATCCTGTTTTCTCTCACAAATGGATTTAAAAACCCAAGAAGATATGAGGTATGTATATGTTAAGCATGTGTTCTGAAAATCAAAACTGTTGAACTTCCTCTTTTTTTCAATAACATCTCTTTTTAAAGCTTGCCATCAGAATGAATGCATGGTTTTTACTAGCATTCAGTTCTTTTTTTTCCTGCATTCTAATTGTATTTGCATGGGTTTTTGGTCAACACATTTTTTCCTTGAATCAGAGAAGCCTATCTGGTCTGTGTCAAAACTATGTTTTACTTGGGAAAGTCTTCATCAGTTCCTTCCATTAAATGAAAATCTACAGAGGCAGCGTGCTGACAGCCTGTGTAGCAACTCAGAGGCTTCTGTTCACAAAATAAATTCTCTATGTGTTGAAGAACTAGTAAACATTCTTTTCCAAAACTGTGTCTGTGACATGATCAAGATATCCCCAATATTAAAATAACTGTGCCATGATTAGGACTTTGATTGCAAATAATGATCATGATTATTACCATAAAGGTATTTTTAATTCATACTTAATCAGCTAAAATCCTGACATTTTGCTTTGTCACATGAAAGGTGGGTTTTTTAAGTGATTAAGACTACTAGATTCATTTATATGCTAGAGATTAACAAGGAGTAATAAATATGCCAATGATATATTAGGGAAACTGAATTCTCTATTATTGGATGCTAAGATTAAGCACCTTTTGAAGGAGCTTGAGGCTCAGCCACACTTGCTCCCATACTGGGACAGGAGAAAAATAGTGTGAATTATTTGTATGATTCAACAGGCTTGACAAGGAGCCAGAGTCAGAGATCTGAAGACTGCCTGAAATGGTAGCAGAAAGCAGTTGTGATAGAGTTTAGCTTCAACAGCTGTGGTGTCAAACATAAACTCGAGATGCACATCTACTCTTGCCTGTGCAGAGCCCTTCGTATTCTCTAGCTTATTCATGAAGAAAGGAAAGGAGACATCTTTCTGAGCATATGCTTTCTTACCTACATTGAAACTTGGAGTTTCATATGTTTCATGTCCTTTCTCCCTTAGTCTGTTTGTCATCAAGAACAAAACCCAAAAAACCCCCTTGTTTGGCATATAATTCCAAACTAGATCCATAATTGTGGGAAGCCTTTTAGCCAGGGGATCACTGCTTGGCCCAATCTCTTAACCCAGATTTAACCTCACCAAGTATTTTACAGAGTTCTAAATTTTCCTTCCAAATTCCACCAAGAGGAGACTCACAAAAGGGAAGGCTTTTCAGCAGGTTTTGCCTTTATTTATTTCTGTGGGGATTTCATGGTTTTTGGGGATTTCTCAGTATTTGACATTCTTATTGTCTAAAATCCCAGATTAGTCCTGTTCTTCATTAACTTTCTTCTGATTTAGAGCATCCTCTTTTCCTAGGCACTTGGTAATTTAGAATAAGGGGTTTAGATCACGGTCCTCTACTTCTTTATTATTGTCAATACTGAAAAGTTAATTTCAAATGAAAGAAGTATGTAGCTTTGCTGTAATATAGAAATACTTGATATTCACAGTTGGAAGTTATGACTATTCTGCTGCATTTCTCATGATGGCAGATAAAACAGAAAACTTGCAAGATAAAAATGTTCTAACAAGAAAAAAAATCCCATATTTTCTTGGGTACACCTTGATATGTTAAGGTAACTCATGAGTCAAAGTAAAGATTATGTTTGATTATATGTACAGTTCTTTATGTTTCATGAACAAACCAGAGCAGATTCTTGTCTTCTTATGCTGAATAGCTTCATAGCAGAAGCCTACCATGCCTGCTGGGAAATAAAGTTCTCCTCAGCAAGAAAAAGTGCACAAGACCTTTACTGTCGTGTTCCTGTGTTACCAGGGGATGGAAAGCTCATAACTCTTTGTGTAACATTTCTGTAAGTGCCTGGATTTTGGAAAGGATACTATGTGTTAGTTTCTTGCTGCCACTTAAATTTCACAATCAGTTTGGAATTTTTTTCCTTCTTTTGGAATTCAAGACATCACGACACTAACTGGTGATGCCAGGAAGAGCTGTGAATCAGTATGTATCAATCTTTCCAAGTGTACTGTAACTCTCAGGAAAATCTTAAATTGGTTCACACTTTATTCTACAATGTTCTCTACGTACAGTAACCATTTTTTGGTGCTATTTTACACTAGTTCATTCTACAAATTTTGTGGTAACAATGTTATTACCTTTCAAAAGGCCAAGTGATAAGTGGATAGCAGAAGGATCTGCCTCCTATGTGATCTGAAAAAGTAACAAGCAAGTCATTTCACTCCAGTGTCAAGAGCTGCAAACTGCATACCACTGATAGAACTTGAGTTTTAGGACATTTCTGTAAGAGACAATTCAGCCTTGGCAATCTAACAGTATAAAATCATAGCCTATAAATGGAATTCTCTTATTTGCTCCGACTTCTATATATTAAAAATGTTATTTAAACTATTTTTTCACTGTTGTTTTCAGATAGTTTCCATCCTCCTTCTGATCCCAAGCTGTATGCATCCAGTTCAAAATGCTCTTATACAACAACTCATTTCATGTAAGGGAACATGCTTGGCATTAGGAGGCAAAGTTATTGTGACCATGTGCTTTAACATTAGCTTTTACCTTTTTTATCCTATCACTGGAAATTACTTTCAAAAATGCTTTTCAAGCAAAAATATTAGTGGCCCTTGAAGAAGTGCTTCAAATTTCATTTAGCATCCTTCATTACAAGTTGCAGAAATAATTGGATACATAGACTTCTAACTAACAGAAAAATGAAATGAGTATTGCACCTGCTGTCCAAAGGAAAAGCCTGGTATAACTAACTCAAACCCCCAAAATAATTCTGCTGTTCAGTGAGGTGTTTCTATTAGGAAAAACCCTCTTGAATTACATTCTGTAGCTCAGCAAGGACAATTTTGTAAGCAGAAGCAACAAAATGGGCAGGAGAAATAACCGGATATCATGGGAGTTTTCTCCCGCAGATGTGGAAAGAGTTACTTAGAGCACTAGTGCTTCTATGAAGAAAAACAAGATCTCTCTGGAATATGGATAGAATTTTCAGTAGGGGATTTTGCTGTCAGCCATTGTTACCACTTGGAGCTGCACACAGACCTGAAGCAACCACAAAAGCTATAAAATAGAAATAAGCTAGAAATATAAAACAGGTCACTGTAGTCAGGACTTCCTTAGGTCAGCCTGCTTAGGTGCTTTTTTGAACATAACTCCAAGAAGTATGATAAATCTATGGTTGTGGCGATCTAATCTTACAGCTACAGAAGTTTAACATTCAAAACAGTGAAGTCTCTAAAGTCAGTTATCACCACATAATAAGGGCCATAGTGGAAAAGCTGAGGAACCTTTTCCTTAAAGAAATAGTAGCATATTGCTTCAATCTGTAGAACTATCAGCTTCACCATCACCTTTTAGATGGAAGTACTTTCTGTTGAGTAAAATCACAATCATCTACTTTCTCTCCAATAGTGATGGTAGGAAGGTTCCCATTACGCTGATAGGGAAAAGGTTCATTTTTTCCTTACCCTGGAAGAACAGGAAGTTGAAAGTCAGCCAGAGGAGAAAATAGATTGTTATTTTCTTCTAGTGAACATTCAGAGAAGTGTTGTGTTACCCTAAAGGGAAAAGGTGTCTACATCAGACCATGTTCTTTTGTAGCTCTTCTGTGAACAGTAGTGAAAATAAAATCATGCAACACAGGTGTCATTCCCACCCACAGTACTGGGTGGAAAAAACCTGTTATTGAGAACAGTACTTTTTTTCCCCCTTATATTCCAGGAAGTGGCATAATTCTATTATGTTTTATTAATATATGGACATTATATTAGAGAATATTTATGGACAGCAAATTGATAATAAACATTGATACATTCAAGGTTAGCAAAATAAAATTAGTCTTTTATACACTCCTTTCAACAAAGCCTACTGACCACATGGAAAGGAGACTGTACTAATAGAATTTTCAAAAAATACTACGTTGGTGGTATAGACTAGATAGGAAATCTGAGCCAAATTAAATCTGTGGACTATTTCCTACCTATTACGGAGACACAAGATTCTGCCCTAATTGCACAGAGTTAGTCAGTATTAGGTTGGCAGCTGTGTTCCAAGAAAGCAGTGATATTTTAAATTAAGTAGAGTTTCAAGGTGACAGAAACAGTTAAGCAGTGAGACAGGTAAGAAGGCATTGTTTGTGATATATAGGATTGTCAGCAAGGAGAAAGAATTTTCTTTCCATTGTCACAACCAATATTTCCTAATTGAAAAATAATAACACAAACAGTTATTTTCTGGGAAACATACATTCTTTACAAATTTACCAAGAAAACGTTCCAGTCATTGTGCTAGTTTGAGCTAATATGATGATGGTTTATTTTCATAAATACAATATATAGCATCATGAGTTTGTGGAGACATGTTTTTCAAATCTGGGAAGTGCATGTTACAGCCACACCAAACAATAATTATAAAACACAAACATACTGAAAACAACAAAACAATGCAAAACTTATAGTCATCAATGATCATTGAAATTAACAATATCCAAAAGTTCACAAATTCATAGTAACGCATTGATTACTAAACTTTTAATAAATATATTGTAATATTGTAATGTATTGAATTCTTGTCTATCACTTATCACAGATCATGACATAATTACATGTGGCACTACTCTATGAAATAAGTAACAGAGTTCAATATATTTACTATTCAGTAACTACAATCACTAACATCAGGAATAATTATGTCCTGAAATTATTTTAATCCCCTTCTGTGTATGTTAGCACATATAAGTACACTTCTCTATTTGAGTTAAATTATCTAGTAAAATTACTGGCAATATTCACTTTTTGATTATCATGCTCATCTTTGAAAACCTTATGCAAAATCCTTTGAAACAGCTTCTATAAAATTTGGAGCAGACATGAGTATTGTAAATGTGCAAATGATGGCGAAAAGCGTAAATGCAACCAGACATAATCTGTCTATGACAGCAGCTGCAAACTTCCACTCACTGCAGATCTCTTCACCCTCGTCTTGTTTCCTGAAACGCATTGCTATGAATTGGACTTCCTCCAGGATCTTCACAATGACTGGGATAGTATCCATTAAAGCTTTCTTTTGCACAAGCTCAATATCTTCTGCCAAGGGGCATGTCATCTTCCCACCCTTGCTGCCCAGGTCGTTCCTCGGGGGGCAGCACGGGCTCTCCATGGTGTGGTAGCTGTAGATGGT
The DNA here is from genome assembly GCA_013397795.1 of Orthonyx spaldingii. Classification (NCBI taxonomy): domain Eukaryota; kingdom Metazoa; phylum Chordata; class Aves; order Passeriformes; family Orthonychidae; genus Orthonyx; species Orthonyx spaldingii. The sequence continues at coordinate 105,574 of VZTJ01001831.1, forward strand.
GTTGCCATTGCTGGACTGGTGCCCGGGCAGGACGTTCACATCCATGCTGTTCACGCTCAGGTGGTGCTTGGAATAGCTGTATTTGCAAGACAGGCGCTTTATGTTCTCCCCAGGTTTTTTCATTCGTAAAAACCAAGCACACCAATTCAGCAGGATGACACGGACCTGAAAGAGAGTTACCATGGCAGAATTACAGGACAGTCTCCAGCATTTTAAAAGTTTCTGAAACATTTTGTGACTATTACAGTTAGTCTGCACAGTCTCTTAAAATACTGATGGATTTCTGTGTTCTCCAGTTCTCTTCTTTCAAAATGTTTTTTTGAGGGTCTAGCTTTTTACCAAGGATGGCCCTTTTTTGGATCTGTCTTGAACATAGGGGTGTTCAGTACCCACTTATCTTATGAAGCAAAAGAGATGTAAAGTCTTACTTTACAAAATGGTTCTTGAAGACCCATCTTTATCTGCAATCTGCAATTGAGCTGACAGCACAAAATTGCCTGTATGGTTTTCAAACATTTTTCAGATTGTAAGGAAAGAGATACAGTTAAATATTTTTGGAGGCCAATGTTTAGATTATACTGAAAGAAATCCCTATATGACAGATTCTAGAATATTTCCCACCCCTGTTTCTATTGTTTACATCTATATAAAAGACCTTGCTTGGGTTTTGGTGGGTTTTTTTGAAAGCTATTTTATAGTCCTTTGAGGAGTTCAACCATGTAATACAGCAGGCTTTTTTTCAAAAGAGTAAATCAATTGCATTTAGCACTTCAAAATCTGAGTGCCACTATTAACTGCTGTCATTTCCCTGTGTGCTGGGGCATCACAAGAGTGCTCTAACCTGCACGTGGCAGATTGTGCCTCATATGTTTCTTGTCAAGGTCATTAAGTGAGCTAACTCCAGAGAGTGCATCCAGAATATTTTTCCAGTGAACTGATCTTCAGATGTTTTTTCTGAAATCTGAGCCTGCTAGAATTCCTATTGGTAACATTGTTGACTGAGAAAGGCAGGAAAAAGGCTGTGGATTCAGTAACACCTTGTGTGAAGAGCAGCAAACTAAATCAGCAAAATCTTGTAATTATAAGATCTTGCAGGTGTTATGCATACAAAATGGACATTTGCAATGAGCACTGTGAGGGACCCTCCATGTAGACAGGCCTATTTGATGACTTTATCATCCTGATTGCAAGCCAAATAATCTGACATCAAGGAGAGAACAGATGTGGCTCCTGGTTTCCCTTCTGAGCCTTGGTCCAGGACTCCCTGTGTAATCCTGCTCATGTTATTTCGGTCATGTTTAACTTGGGACCACACTTTGCTTCCAAAGCTGTTCTAGATGCAGGAAAAGTTGACTCCTGTGTTTGCACAATAGAGATACAGGAATGGGGAAATTACAGCTAGCACTTTGAGTTCCTGCTGTTATGACAAGCCTAATTTCAGAAAGGAGGAATTATTAATAACCACAGATAGGAATAATAATAATGGCCAAAACCAATGACCAGTGAAAAGCAGTTACACAGTTTTTTAATTCTGCATTGTGAGTTCTTCTAGGTCACAGCTGCGCTGTTTTCTGTGATCCATTTTGCTTCTCTCCCACTAATGAATCTTTTGTTCTTCATCATTGTCATGGTTTCAGCCGGAATAGAGTAATTTTTTTCCTAGTAGCTGGTACAGTGTGGTATTTTAGATTCAGTATGAGAATAATGTTGATAAAACACTGATGTTTTAGTTGTTGGAATGTAATGCTTACCCTGAATCAAGGACTTTTCAGTTTCCCCTGCTCTGCCAGTGAGCAGGTGCACACAATGCCATGAGGAAACATGGCCTGGACACCTGACCTGAATAGCCAAAGGGATACTCCAGAAGGATATAAAGCGTGGGGAGTTGGTTGGAGGCTGTCAATTGCTGCTCAGAAACAGACTCTGCATCAGTCAGCAGGCAGTGAGCAATTGTATTGCGCATCACTTGTTTCTCTTGCATTTTATTACTCTCTCTCTCTTCCTTGCTGTTATTATTATTTTTATTATTGTTATTCATTACTATAATTAACATTATTCATATTATTATATTGTATTCTGTTTCAATTATTAAACTGTTCTTCTCTCAACCCATAAATTGTTGGAGTTTTTTTCTGATTCTCATCCTCATGAGGGAAGGGAGGTAGGATGTGAGCAAGTGGCTGTCTGGTACTTAGATGCTGGCTGGGTTTAAACTATGGCAGTCCTGAGAGACTGTTTTCCCATTATTCATATCATTTTGCTTTAAATATTTCTTTGTTTTCCACATAGCCACTGCAAACAAATAGCATTGTGTAGTGTTGCAGCCTAAAGTACTAATTCTGCTGTTAATTGAATTGACTTAATTATAATGTATTCAGACTGCTCATGGACACAAAATGGGACAACATGGGACAAAATAAAGGTCTTAATTGCTAGCAATGTATCAACAGTGTCAGTTGCAAAGACGAGAGGGAAATCAATTCTCCAGGACTGTGAAATTCCAAAACACTAAGACAAACTTTCTTATTAGAAAATGTTAGTATGTCTGCCTTAACTCTGGAAGGAGATGTGAGGTGAAAAAGCACTCTTATATGGGAATGCTGCTTTTTCTTTCAAACTAGAGTTTTTACTCCCTAGGGAAATTACATTTATAACTACAGTCAAACCCATTTGCCATAGAAAAATAAATACCCAGAAGACAGTAACATAGCTTTTAATTAGCTTGGATTTCAAATGCCCTATTTCCTTGAAAACACAGACATTCAGGCATCAATCAGTTCTTGTCATACCAATTAATTCAAGAGACAGCTGCAGCACACCGATTTTTTGTAAACAGCCTGAGTATGATAATATGAATCTATACTCTCACATGCATTGTCATATATGGGGTTCCATGAAGGAAGTACACAGGTACGGCTCTCTTCAGAGGTCAACAACCCTTCTGTGAGCCTCTCCTAACTCTAATGCAGCTGTACTGCTAGCTCCCATCACAGCCACCTGCCTGGCCTAGTCCAGAGCAGAGTCTCCAATTAAAGCTCTCTTGATAAGGGGCATCTGCCCCTTTTCTCCAATTAAAGCTCTCTTGATAAGGAGCAAAACTGTGCATGTCCAGGTTTGAAACGTATCAAGACAGAAGCCTGAAACATAACAAACCTGATTTAGGCACAGCAAAGGGTCAGAGTTCTCTTGCCTTTTCCCACAAAGTCCCTTCCTCCCTCAGTGCCTGGTCTCTCCATGTCTCTTTCCTATGCAACAGTCTTGGCTGTCAGTACAGAAAGGTCAGTTGAACTGTAGTCCATGCCTGATGTTGTCCACTCCCAAACAGCTCCTTAGCTGGGCCTTCTTTAGTGTTCTTTTCGATGCTGGCTCAGCAGACATTAACAAAAGTGTCAATCAGCCAGCAGCTCTCACTTCTCAACTGAGCAGCCAACAAAAGTCCTGGCTGAATACCTTGGATTTAAATTCCTCTCTTGGAAAAAGTTGGTTTGTAAGTCATCAAAGATTAATAGAAAGGTAGGCACAATTCTAAGCAGTGGAATAAGGGAAGTAAACACCTGCAGAGAGGATAAACACAAACGGGCACTCTCCTCCCTCTTCTTGGCTTGCAAAGTGCAAGCACAGACCCCTTGAGAGACAGGCAGGGAAAGTAAACTGCTCAACTGCAAATGGTTTAGAAAGCAGGTGTTTAGGAAATGCATGCAGTCAAATCTTCTGGGTCTGAAGAAGCTCCCACACATATCCAATTGTCCAATGCCTCCCCCTGCAACTGAGTCCATCAGACAAATCCGTTTAAGCAGGAGGTGAGAACAATCCTGTAACAATATCCAGTTAATCAGGGTTAGGTTTGCAATAAACTGATGCCTGGTTCGGACAGGAAGAGGACATTGTGGGAAGTAATTAGATGCTAAGGGTAGCTACTGATACTGGAAATGCAGAAAAAATTCATGCAAAAATTTTTCTTCTTTCTTAAGTTACTTTTTCCAATTCAGATTTATTTTTTTTTTTACTGAGCGAAAGTCATTTAAGGTGTCTCTGTAAGAAGCACCTGACATAGGTGGACAGACGAAATTGAAAAAACAAAAATGGAGACTGCCATGAATTCTAAGAACTGAACCTTGGCCATGACTTGTAGAGTAAAAATGCCGACTTTTGTGGGGTCAGCCTCTTCCCTCCACACTTGGCATTCACTTTTTTCCTCTTGAGATCCCTCAGCCCTGTCAACTTGTCTGGTCTACAGCCTTTACAGTCTATCATCTGCACTTCCCAGTAATGCTTTCCACAGTTTTTGCTTCCTGGTGATGTGTTTTGTAATCTACACCAGTTCAGCTGTCAGGCCTCTGAAGAAGGTTCCTCCTGAGAGAGAATTTGTTGCACACTGTGTTTCCAGTCAAGAGAACAAGAGAAGGGTAGAGAGCAAGACCTGACTTGTGGGGCCTGTGAGGAGGTCTAACATGAGCCATTGTGTCTGGGCTCCTCAAAAAGCAGACAAAGCAATAAACTGGGGCCTGTTGCACTGCTACAGACTCTGTCCATGTAGACATCTGAAGCATATTTCCCCAGATTTGCGCCCTCAGGTTTTGCTTACATGCAGATTCAATTAGAACTCCCATTCTCTGCTGCCTTGAAAGTAAGAGGTTTTTAAATCATACAGCACTTTGGGAAATAATTGTAAGTATGCTTAATTGTTATTGGACTTTAAAAAATATGCATTGAAGCTGCAGTTTATGTTAAGAGAGGAATTAGAAAGCAGTTCTGAACTTGGCCTGACATTGGTAACCATGTGATATTCAATTATCCAGCATGTCAGGATAATTGTGTAGCATGACAAATGTGGTGAACAAGATACCAGAGGATGTTGTACAACCAGACTCCTGTGAAAACAGGGTGGTAGATAGTTGACTGTGACTATTTGTATCTGCTTCTGCTTTTATTGTTTTTCATTTTGTATCACAAGCATACCTTGCCTATTCTAAAATCTATTAGAAAAAGGAGAGGGAGGAAAAAAATCATAATTTTCTTTTAACTTGAAAATCTAAAGGAAACACTCTGTTTGAAAGCCAGTTGGTATTGATGCCAGACCTCACTGGGCTGACAAAGTCTGCTGCTGTACAGAAAAGAGGGTCCACATGCTAATGCACCATGAATAGGTCAGATGGCAGCAGAAAAACTGTCCAGTAGAGACTAGTGCTTGTTTAGCACATTCTGTCAGTACTGGTGTCTGCTGGATAAGAAATCAAAGGTCCTGGCCACAGGATTAGCACTTGCAAAGTGGGTGTTGAGTGAGATTACCTCATCATGACTCAACCACTCCATCATAAGGTTAAAAAGAAAGGCCAAATAGGAGGAATTATTTTTAATGGAGAATAAGAGAAACTGTTTTTAGTGGAAAAACAAATTTAGTATGCCTGTTCTTTCCCTTCAATTGCAAACATAAGGGCTGTTTGTATGCTGTTTGTAATTGACTCTTCAGATTAATGGAGAACAACTTCTGCCTCTCACCTATAAAAAGTTTACTATAGCTTTTAGACAATTTTCTTTCCTTTGAGTAGTAACCTGCTGAGTATTTGCCACCAAAGCTGCTTACCCATTTAGGCATCTTTCCTGCTTGGGGGTCATGATGGTGAAACTGCAGAACCAGCACTGTTACCACCACAGACAGACCAACGATGACCATGATGCTAGCGAAATACTGAGCTGCAAATAAAAGGAGGATGTAGTTAAAGGGGGGGGAGGGGAATAAAAAGAGCAAATAATATTCTTTGGTCATGCCTCAAGCTCTACATTTGAGAAGCACTGCATCACATCTGAACACCTTCTTCTCTGGTCTGCTGCACTGGAGTATTTGAGGAGTGTATCTGCTCAGCTTTCTTCTCTCCTGTGAGGTAACGCCTAAAACAAATGAAAGGTGAAAACCGTTTGGTTTTTGTTCCTGAAGAGGAGTGTAGGGCCTCATGGTAAGAACAGTTTTGTGCCTGCTGCCAGGACAGTGAGAAGTTGAGCTGACAACACCCAATGAACACCAGCATTCCCAGGCCTAGGCCTTCCGTGGTACCAGCAGAGGTGCTGTAAGGAGATGCTGTCCTCATGGTGCTGCTGGATCCCTTCAAAAAGTGTCACCAGTTCCCCACCTTTGCCCCACCACTGCTCCCATGTGTTTAGGCATATTTCTCATTACTCTTCTTAGCCCTCAAGACCAGTTCTAGTTACTATGAAAGTACACTACAGCCTTCTTGAATGCTGAATTTAAATCTGCTGTGCAGGAAAGAAATCAAGATCTTGAAGGCCAGAACTGAGGCTTGAAGCCATATCTCCTAAGTAGCAATACAGCTTTCTCATGCCAGGAGTGAGGCTGATGTGCTGGAGTGTAAAGCAGAATTGCCCACAGGGGTAATGACATTTGAAGATTTCAGTGGCAAAATACCAGGAAGCATTACTGTTAGCTGACATAATGGTGCAATGTGGGAGAGCACATCACACTGCCCCAGACTGCAGCCTCTTCCAACCCCAAGCCCTCCCTCCTGCAGCTTGAAGGAAAAGTAAAAAATTCAATCAATGCTCCAAAGCAAGTTGTGTTTTGTCTGTGTTTCTTAATACCAAATCCCACTGCTTCAGGAGCAAAAACTTGTTCATAATAATGAAGTTCTAAGGCCTTCTTGAAAACAAGGCTGCAATTGCTTTGACAGGTAGGTATGGCTTTTCACAACAAAATGAATTATGTATCTAGATTAGAAGAATAGACCCAAGAGTAAGATGAATTTAAAGGTCTCTGTTAGACTTATTCATAGAGAGGAGAGTCAACAAGCAGGCAGAAGCAGAGCAAATCAGGATTCAGGGAAGCTGTTACATGCCCCACGTAACAGAAACATCGCAGTATTGATATTGTTGGTTTAAGTATTGCCATGAGTCACCAAATAGCTTCCTTAAAATCTATGCATTTTGATGCCACAAGATTTCAAAGGCCTGAAGTGGTCCATTTAAAATGGCTTTAGCTAAGTTTTTTCACATATCGTTGGAAAATTAGTCACCTGGTTAAACCTGGAAACAACCTGATAACGTCTGACTTAAGATCCTAGCCAATGATTAGCAGGAGAATTGTCACTCCCAGGTTTTTTATGCTGTAAACCCACAAACAGATGTCAGGAAACTGCTGTGTAGACCTGCTAGTAAATGGAAAACAATTCTCTCCAGAACAGACTGAGAACCAGAGGGGAGTCAGGGACCCATAAAGAAAGATATTTTATAGTTTTGCCTAGTGGTAGACAAGAAAGGAGGCTGGGGGTGTGTCATCTACATTTTGAGAGGGTGGAGTGGGGTGGTCCTCTTCAAGGTACACTGAAGTCTTCAGCTGGAAAGTAAGGACGGAGGACACAGTGCATGGTACTTGAGCCCTATGTGTTAATATGAGGCAGTCAAATGTGTACAGGATATCTGTGAAATCTGGCAGGTAAATTTATGCCCCCCAGGTAGGTGCAGGTGCTGTATTCAGAGAGAAAGTTGCAAAGTCCTGGAAATGCCCAGAACTACTCTAAGGCTGGATTGTGCCAATCCTGAAGAGACAACAATGAAAGCACAGGGAAAATATAGCAATGATGGCACAGCTGCTGGTCTTTCACATCTCTAGCTGGAGTTATGATGAAGGCTGTTGCCTCCTTTTCTGTGACAGAAGGTAGAACTAACAGCCATTGGTCACAAAGGATTTGCTAAATCATGTGCCCATGCATCTCTTTGATTGAAAACATGACTGTCTTTACATTCTAGAACCAAGCAGGGATAGCCAAGACCCTGGGTCCAGACTCAGTGACCATTCCTCTGTAAGGGAAGGAAAGGCCCCAGAACTCAGTGGGTATGTCCAAAAGACAAAACATTCCTGGCTCTGAAATTATATCCTTATTTACTTAGCATTTTCTGATCTTTCCTGCCAGGGCTTAATCCTACATCCTCTCTTTCCTGGTAGCTGAAAAACAAAGTCTTCCTGCAGCAGAACTGGTGAGGAAAATTCCTGTGCCGTCCTCCATGCACCTTCCTAATAGCATGGCCTAATCTTCCAGTCTGCTCATTTCTGTTCCTAACAGTCTTTTGACCTCACACCAGCAAGGTCAAACCCCTCACTTTGTGACAGCTACAAGGGCTGCTCTCCCTGTTAACCTCTAGCATCCCCTCTGATTATGACCATGACTCAGCCTTCTCCAGCTGCCCTGTGAGAAGTCTTGCTGCTGAAAGAATCAAGATAAAATGTTCATGGACAACACTTCCCTTGGAGCCACAGGACTGCAGTCTCCACTCACTCTATCCTAGGGCCACACCGCCCTGGATTAGCATACTCTGTTTCTGGGTCTCCACTGATGCTGCTGAGCACAGAAATAGCATGTTCTCCTGTGAGGTGGGGCATGGAGGGGACAAGTAATGAGCTTTGGTCTTCCAAACGACAGCCTTGGCCTAGTCACCAGACTTTTTTTGGCAGTATTTTAGGAACCATCCTAAATCCTACAGCATGTATCCATTTAGTGCTTTGAAGCTGTTGCTCCCACAAAGTCCTATGCCCATTTGTGTCTGTTGGCAGAGGTAAGTGCAAATCTGATTTTACAAAGAAGCTCAGCTCCTTTCACTTAAACTGCAGGAGGGAAATGCTTAGCAACTCTCACTAAACATCTCTCTGTATCCTACTTGTAACTCCTAGTTACTAGGTCAGCTTGGAGTCTTTAACAATTCTCTTCACTGTGGGAAGTGTCAGGAAGAGCAATCCCAGATTAGGGTGCATGTGAAAGACCAGGGATCTGGTTGCTGTTAATTCAGCTGCTCTCAGGCACGGCTCGGAAGTGACTGACACATTCTGGAGGGGAAGTAGCTCATTTGCATTCTGCCCTGGGTAGCTGCCACAGGCCAGGAGAATGGTTCAAAAGACCTGTGTTTGGAGCCCCTCAATATCCCTGACTTCCACAGCAACATTCCTCAGGGATACCGAAGTCTGTACTGGTCACTTCTGAATGCTCTTCATAGGTTTTAAAATGTGCATGATACTTTCTTCACCAGAGGTATATGAACAAAAAAGCTGGTTTGGATGTTTGAATTATCTTCAAGAAGTATGAAATATTTGCTCTTGTACAATTGATTTTCCTCCCTTTTTTGCCAGAGGCATTATGTAACGTACTATCTAGACAGCAGTTTTAACATCTAGGAGTTGTCATCCTTTGTCCCAGCACAATCAGAAGGTGATCAGGTGCTGTTGTCATAACAAATATGGATCTAATAAAACCACAGATAGAAGGTCTTCTGAAAAGTCAGTGAGAACAGCTATTAGTTCCTGCAGGTATACTCTGACATCACCTATATCAAATGGATGTCAGTGATTTGCAATTCATAATTTCAAGAGCATTCAGTACCATTTTTGGAGGTTTTGTATCATTATCTGATGTTAGACAAGTACTTTAGGATTATTTTAGAGACATTTTGGAAGATACAGGGTTGAAGAGGAACTGGATTAGCTTCAAGGACAGATTAGGAACAGGGTAAATACAACAGAATCCCTAAGATGGATGTTTTGCCTTGATTTTGTCACTGAACAGTGGTATCATATCATATCATATCATATCATATCATATCATATCATATCATATCATATCATATCATATCATATCATATCATATCATATCATAATCATATAGTATATCATATCATGTCAGCAGTTATCATATGATCAAGATTTGTTAACATAGTCAATCACAGGAAAGGCAGAGCATCTGCATTGTGATCAGTTACAATGTTGTTGTTCCTGTGAAATACTAAGGGAAGGAGGAAAGTGTTGTGCTCATGTATTCACATTGATCAAATTGGATGTTGGATGCCTCCCACCGGTGTTCCTGTTTCTATTCTAACTTTTCAGAAAACATGAGGTTTTCCATGTGAAATGAATAACTGGGTTAGAGCCACTCTAAGTCCAGTAATTTCAGTCATTCAGGGCTGAATGCCTTGTGATTTTTGTGAGCTCAGAATGAGATATTCACTGCTCTTCCTTCTGGAAATGATCCAGGTTAATGAACTGAAGCCTGTGGAGGTTGTTGGAAACCTCAGACACCAGCAGAGGGGCTTTCAACCTCCCTTCTTCTTTCCTATGGTAGGGACCAGGCCTGGTGCTGGGCAGATACTGTGGCAGTCTACAAATGGCAATGGCAGAGTTATTCAGAGACCAAGAAAATCAAAAGATAGAGAGGAAAGTCTCTGAGCTATTGTTGTACAGAGACAGCAAAGAAATACAGAAGAAAACATATGATTATGGTACTTGTGTTTTGAAACTCTTCTCCTCCCACATGCTCTTGAAGAATAGAAGTGAGAGTTTGAAAAGTAAAACTGTTCTCTTTTTTTGTTTGGTTGCTTGGGTTTTTCTGTAACGAAAAAGCATCCAGGACTCTTGGCTTTGGGAAAAGCACCACTGATCATGGGATATGTAACTATAAGAGCTACTGTGAATGAGAATTTCTCATGAAAGAGATTGAGCAGGGTCCTGATTCTTACAAGGTACCAGGCAGGAGCATGAAAGGATAGGGGTGAAAGCATTCCAAAAACTCAAAAAGGAACAAAGTGAGGTGGTATCAGCTGAGAACATACAGGAAGATGACAAAAAATAGAATACGAGATCAGTCTAATTTTCTCTTTCTAGTCAGAACAACTAATGCCTTATGCTCATAACTTAAAACAATCTGTAACTCCTGAAGGTGACAAAGCACCACATTGCTTCCCTGTCCTAGCAATTTGCAGTCTCATTTGCTGTACGACTAAATGCAAGAAATCACCCCAAGCATCTGCTGCGAAAGTACTTACAGTGTAGAGTGTTCATGCTTACTGAAATAGTGTAGGCATGGTAAGGAACAGTAAGGAGGGGACACAGCTGAAAAATATCATCATAATGGAGCCCTAAGCAGCAAGTAAGTGTTGTCATTTTTTAAAAAGCCAGCAGAGGAGCTCAGCAAAACAAGACAGAGAGAAATGCAGTTTTGCTAACTGGAGATGGAGATAACTTTATTTTTATTGTGCTTTATTTGATATATCCAGCCAAAATGTCAAGAATCACGTGAATGTTAATCATAGGAAGTGACAGTTCCTCATATTTATGAGCCTCATGTTCCCTTTTCAAACACTGTCCACACACCAGATTCCTAGTATTCCACACTTTCTGCTATAAAATCCTTTTACAGCAAAATACAGACTCTTGATTCAAAATCAGTGGTGACATTTTGGAGAGAGCTGGTAGAAAATAAGGATTTGCAACACTTTGGAATTATTTTCTCATGGAAAACAATTCTAAATTATTAACCACTTCTCCTGTGCAAGGGGAAGCCTTGAATTGCAAGGTGTAAAAAGGGTTTATAGTAGAAACAAATCATCTGATTGGCTTGAGACATCTGAACATATCATTTCAAGATTTGGCTTTTGGGCAGAAGTGTGCCTGTTCTGCTTTGACAAAGTACTTTGAAAGTGATGCTTCTTCAGAGCATGGGCTAGGGCAGACAGAGAGTTGCTAAGTCAAAGTTTATTGCAGCTTTGGTCTGAAGCTGAAAGAGTCCAGCCATGGGTTCTTCTGGTTATTTTTCTGTGTGACTGTATCTTCTGTGCTACCTGGGGCCTGAACCCAAGGCCTGCAGAGCTTTAGATCAGTGCAAAAAGCTACAGGATTGATGTGGGTGGGTGAAGTAGGTTCTGCACAGCCTATGTCTCACTGCAGAATGGAACAAGAGATGAACCTGTGACTTACTAGGGCTGGGGACTGGTGTTTTCATAAAAACAAAACATCTGGTGCTGGAAGCAGACAGGGTCACAGCAGAAGGGGGAAGTGCAGACAGCTACAAACTTTTCAGTGCCAAGTGGCCTCAAAAGTTTTGCCCTCCTGGAGGTGATATTGCAGGCAGGGGAAAAGAATAGTCAGGAAGATGTGCTGGTTAGGTTCCTCACTGGCTTGACGTAAATTTTCCAGAGCAATGGCTTTTGGCCATGTTTGGCCATGCTTGAGGCATTATTGAAGACTTTCCTATAGCAGTGCATGATAAATTTGGTTGTGGTCACTGCTTTATTTGGTACCACTGGATGTGGGACCACATGACCACCCACTGTGTTATCTTAAGGAGGCTCCAGCCAAAGGATAGTAATGAAAGGGAAGAGTTATAGTTAGGAATCTGTATTGACTTTGGGGAATTTGTTTCTTAGTGACTTCTTAATGCATGATTTCCTAGTCTGAATTACAAGGTTGCTTTTAGATAGAAAACACAGTTTAATGAAACAGATGAGGGATATGAGGACTTTAAAGGAATTCAGGCGCATGTCTATTGCCTAAGGAAGGAACTCATCCTTTCGTAAGAGATGGCCATATAAGCATTACCAAAACCAGATTTGATGGTCCACTATTATTTACATAGAATAACAGAATCATTTAAGTTTGAAAATACCTCTATTATAATTGAGTTCAACCATTCACCTAACGTGGATCACAATGTCTTTATAAAAAAAAATAAATCCTTAGAGTGTAGAGCTAAATACCTCAAATGTAGTTCTCAGATTAATTACCTAGGCCTTAATTTCAAAAGACAGGGCCTAAGCTCGTACAAAAGCTCTAATTAAAATAACAGTACTTGTTAATAACTGTATTTCTTTAATTTTGATTTAGTTGCTGAACCAGGAAATCAACACAGTGGGACACGGTTATGTCTTCCTCTGTAATGCACTGGATGAGTGCAAAAATAGGAACTGGAAGGTGCATGAAATCCACATGAAATTACTGGCATTTATAGTGCAAAACAAATCTGCATAATTACATAGGTTTTTAGAAAGAGAAAAAACAATTGTCATATACCTGATCTGTATCACACAGGCTTTATGATTTTACCCAGTGATAAGTGCAGTCAAATCAGTAATTTTGTTGTATAGCATCTCTGCATTTCTGTACATAGTTTCCTCAAGTAATGAATTCCAGTCTCTTGCCTACATGGACTCTTGGTAAAATTAACTTTAAAAAGGAAAATTAAAAGTAAGTAAAATCAGAACTGCAGCAAGACACACTTCCTGTAAGGCATGATTAAGCTACAGTAGGAAGCGTAACTTTAGGACACAGTTGCTGCTGTATAGCCATGGTCTGAAAGTCTTTTAGGAGCTACACTCTAGAGGTTTTAAGAGCCAGGAGGGACTTCCAGTACCCTGTAGAGAAAGAATCCTTGTTCCTGAAGTTGACTTGTGCTGGATTCTGGCCAAACTGTTGTGTTTGTAGATGTCATGAGATTTGAACACTTTTGATTTAAATGGTTGAGCTTGTTGCTGTACTATGAGTGATTAATGTTTTAAAAAGAAACAGAGACATCTTTCCCTGGTTCAGCCTTCTCCTTTCATTCACATCGCTATGGAAGAGCAGGATTCAACTTTTGAAATATTGTGGTGCCTTCCTTTGCATAGATGCATGCTGTTGAAAATTGGGCTTTGAAAATACATCGTTTCCCCCAAAGGGAGAGTGTGCTACAGAAGGATGGGAGCAGACCTGCCGCTGAGCAAGGAGCAGATAGCTATGGAAGTGAATGCAACCCCAAGAAAGCTGAGTGAGAGCAGGGGGCCAGCCTGTCCAACTGGAACATTTCTTGGCACAGAAAGTGGATGGCTTAACGCGGAAAGGAAAGCTCTACCCTTAGCCCTGCAGCAGGGGTAGCTCAAAGGTGCTGAGCAGTCTGCTACTGATTCCTAGGTCAAGTCTTGTCACTTGCTCTTTACAGAAAAAGAAGTTGACTTGTTTTTAACATGTATTAACACGATAGTTGATAGGCTACTGAGAAATGAGAATCTCTCATCTGGGAAAGATGGATGTGTGGAATAAGAGAGTCTCTGCTTTGGGCAGCTTTACAAACAGAGAGAATGCAGAGGACATGCCAAGGAAGGGGTGATCCACTTCGCAAAGGTACGAAAAAGCAACTCTCTTGTCCCACTAGCATCCTTCTGATTATTTAACCTGAGAGGTGCTTTGTTTGTTATTAGTATAATTTGAGGTTCCCCTTAACTAAGAGGAACTAAGATATGATTTCCACTTTACTCTGTAAATATGTCCCAGATTGCAAAAGCCAGTACTTTTCTTGGTTTCATATTAGACCAGTTCTCCTTTGCTACCTCCATAAAGACACTCCAACAGCAGTGAGATTTTCCCATATTATTAAAGTTCAGTAGTTAAAGCTGAGGTCAGAAGGAGGAGAAAGTAAGTACAGCATGTTAGGCATTAGTGCCTTTAAAATAGCAAAAGGTGTGAGGGTTCATCTGGATCGAGAGAGGTGTGGATATGTTTAAAACCTCAGGCCCTAAGAATATAATGCAGATTTTTAAAGCATGCAGAGTCATGTTTTCAAAGTATCTCTGCCCACATGCATGAAGACCAGTAACAGCGACTCTTCAGCAGATCAGCAAGGGATCTTTCTACTTCAAGGTCAAATTATGTGCATCCTTCACATGCTTTAGCAGATTTTTTTGTTCCTGCAACCTGCTGCTAACCTGCTGATTCTTCAAAAATTGAATGAGCTTTCCAAATGTACTCCTTTTCCTCATACTAATTTTGAGTATTTTAACTGGACCAGAGATCACACTGAAAAACTGTGATTGTGACCTGGCATATTCAGTTCAGCAGCTAAAATATCCCATTTGGGATCACCTGTAAGACCACTGTGAAGAGAAGATGCTATGTTACTTTGTTAGAGTAAGGATAAAGTTTTAAGAGCTTGAGATCATATAAAACCACACAGTCCAGCTTTGAGCACTTGCTGAACAAGGGCTGTTTGAGTGCAGAAGCCAAATGGATAAGCAGTTTCCCTGCCAATTTAGAGTGGAGCAAGGAGTTAGGAGCAGGGTTTTAAATTAGAAATACTGTAGAAGGGAGATAACAACCCAAATGTAAGTGCAGAAGTAGCAGACCAGTGTGGAAAAAGAATGGTATTGGGTAGTCAGAACAAGAAAGACCTCAAGAATGGTGAAACAAGGTGGAGGAGCTCACCTTCAGATTGAGCAAATGCATTAAGCCTGGGGAATATGCAGGACCAACTGAAACTCTGTACATAGTCATGAAAAAATAATGTTGCTGGAAAACTGAGATGCTGAGGGACATTTCTCACCACCAGAAGCTCTTCAGGAGCAGAGGTTATGTGAAGGAGCTATTTGGATGTGATGGGCTTCTCTCTGGATAGACAGGAGCTGCTGGAGAGCTTGTGGAGCAGTTTCAGTGAAGAGGCCAACAGGAGTAATTCTGTGGTGGGAGTGCATAATAGACCACCCAAACACAGTGGACATGGGGACTCCTTAAAACAACACAGGGCAGCCTCTGTATCACAAACCCTCATTGCCACCAGGGGCTTGATCTGCCTTGATGACTGCTGAAAAGGCAGCAAATATATAATGTATAACCAGGGGTGGTGCACGGTGTGCTTCACTAACAGTGAAGAACTGTTTGGAAACATGATAATCAGTGGCAGCCTAGGCTGGAGTTGTTGTGAAATAGTGAAGTTCAGGACCATGAATTGAGTGAGGAATAAGAATAGCAGAGTATAGACCTTGGACTTCAGGCGAACAGACTTCTTATTTTTTGGCGGAACTAGTAGCTGGGATTCTACTAGAGAATACTCTGAAAGATAAAGCAGCACAGGAAAAATGCAAGAGCTTAAAGTACAGTGCCTCCATGTGCAAGAAATAGGTAAGCACCCCAGTAGATAAGTGTGGCTAAGCTGTGAACTCATGGTAGGGCTTCAGTGCAGAAGAGAGGGGGTTGTGGGAAGCAGAGACAGGTTACAAAAGGAAAGTTTGGAAGCATTGCCTAGTCATTATGGTCGGTGTCAGAAATGTTAAAGCTCAATGAGACTGACAAGAGAATCAAGGGCAACAGGAAGAGTTTCTATCACTACACAAACACTACACAAATAGCTGAACAAGGCAAACATGAACTTACTGCTAAAAGGAGTGGATGATTTAGTGACAGTGAACAGTGATAAAGGCAGTGTGTACTTTGCCTCAATTTGCGCCATCAAGGTCTCTGACATCTCTGTGTTTAGAGATGATTCAAGGATGGGGAACACAACCAGCAATAGGTAAGGAAGGACTCATGGATTGATTGTGAGATCAGAACCTGCCCAAATCCATCGAGAGTCCTAAAGATATCATTGCAAGACTAAGGAGATGGAGAAAGACAGATGTTGCATCCACCTCTAGAAAGGTCAAAAGGACAATCCAGAGGACTACAGCTTTGCACTTCTGACTTTGTCCCTGGGTAAATCGGGCATCAAGTCCTCAGGGAACATTTCTGAACAGTCGAGGAAGAGGATGGGGACTGGGAACAGCCATCCAACATTTAATAAGAATAAATCATATCTGACTAACATCATTGTCTTCAATAATAAATTAAAATATTTACAGAGAATGAGAGAGTAGTGTATGTCATTTACATCAACTTCATCAATTCTCTGATAAGCAGAAATTTTCTGTTATTACAGTATCAAAGTCTGTAAAAACACATAACTATTCATAGCTTTTCTTGGTAGAAATCCTACTCTCTATGATAGAAGACTGTATCAGTAGAAAATCTTCTGGTTAAAGCTAGTGAACTGGCCATAGGCAAGTGTACCCCTTTACTAATTCTAAATGGGATTTATTGTGTATTATACAAAGCAAAGTTAGGTCAACTGTGGTTCAAGAAGGCTTGTGTCTCCTCCCTGCACACAAGCTTCTCTTAGAATTGTGTCTGTCTCCATTGTGTCCTAGCTATATGTTCAGAAAGGGCTTTTGCTAGTTTTTCAGAAGCTCCTCTATGACTGAAAGTCAAGAGTCCTGCTGACTTTCACTAAGATGTGTAAGTTTTTTGGAGGCTTCCACTCTTGCCTATGGGTGCCATTGTCCTTACTGTTGCATGCTTATCCTCCTTCCCTAGAGTCAGGCCTAGTTTTAAAACCTAGATGAGAGATAATGAAGCTGGCTAAGTAAATGGTTTTTTTGTTCTAGTCATTATATAATTTTTTTGAGGCTTTCATTATATAACTGTGAGGTGCATATTCCAGCCACACCTAGATACATTGTTGACTATTTTGTTCATTTCTACTGTCTAGAATGTGTACTTTGGCAATGATTTGTACTCATAGGTCTTTCAGGTAGTGTTCATTCTTTTTTATTTTGTAAAATAGGACAGATTTATTTTCTCTACCCTGCAATAAGGCCCCATGAGACCAAGGTAAAGGGGTGGTCCAATAACAACAGAGGCTGTAACAAAGTCTGTCTGGTCCACAATCCCAAGATGATTATTTGTCTCATAGTTTTCACTATATATTAAATATGCCCCAGTGATATATTTGAAATTTGACTGTTGTATCATGAGTTGCTGTTCAGATAGAGAGAAGAGGAGGAGAAGGGGGAAGGCGGGGAGTTGTGTAACAGCAGAGAGGTGGGGTGATGCAGAAGAAGAAGGACGAATTTTCTGCATTGTTGATTCTGTGTCCTCTCAATCCTTGTGGTTACCTGCTTATCTAATATTTCCAGTACCTCTTTTTAACCCCATGTAGGTCCTTTTCATACATGCACATGGTGAAGTCCAGGTTGACATTTACTCCAGACATTGCTGAATGCAAAACTAGGGTAGCAAAAAGAGTCCATCCTCAAACTGGCTTTGAATAGCTCTTGAGAGGCATCATACATGGTGCACAAAGTGGAGAAAATCGACTTACCTATTAGTGGGACAGAGTCAGATGTTGCAGGCATGATCTCAGCCACAAGCAGCATGAATACAGTCAGGGAAAGCAGGACAGTGATACCTGGAGGGAGTGAACATGTTTGGGAAGAATGAGGAAAACGAACTCTGCAGCTGCTCCCCTGATGCCTTTGTTGTTAAATATAGCTTTGTTCTGATATACAGCTATGCCAAACCCCTGACTCCTTGTCTGTCAATGCAGATTAGAACTTCCACAAGGTGTGAGCATTTTTAGATGCAACTCTATCTGCTCTCTTTTCACTTTTCTGTAATACACATAAACCCTTGCTTCTCTCAAAGTAATGGAGAAATCTTTTCTGCTAAGTGAAATGAAGCTTGCAAAATTGGTGAACTACAGTGCTTTTCCAAAACATTGCACAAAGCCCAAATGGTTGTTAAGGGCTAGGAGAGACTTGCACAAACAGGAGTCCAGGTTTTTCTGTTGCATATTATATAACACTCCTCAAAGACATGCAATCTGTTTTAAAAGAACCTCTTTGTTCTATCTGGAAAGGCTGTTGCTAAACCTAACCATTCTGATACTGAGAAATCAAAAAGTCAGTGCATGAACATTAGCTCCTATTTTTGTGTCAACACTGTACTTCAGCTCAAATAACTCTTTTCCTTATCTCCATCCTATATTTCATAGATAGCAATTGTACCCTCGATAGCCTGTCTTTTACTTCTTGTAAGACAGGCTGCTCAGATACTTGTTTTTTTTACTACAAAAAACCCCACTGAGGACACTTCATATGATTTTAAAGTCTCTGTCCTGAGACAGAATCATGCACAACTAACTCTTAAGGTCTCATCTGGGCCAGTCTGGTGTATTTACAGCTCTCTCCTATCCTCTCTTGGAAGAACCTTTCCCGTTTTTATCAACACACACAAGAGTAAATCTCATTGAGCCTTTCCATGGCTGTCACGCCTTTGTGTTCATAAGGGACTCATAGCTAGGTGTTTCGGGAGCTGAGTTTTGAAGGTGAAAATCCAATGCCCAGCTGCTGCTGTTCACAGCCCTTCACTCTTTGCTTCCTAGTATGTCCCATCTGATAAAGAGAGCCAATGAGCTGTGAAATGCATTGAGAAGTACTAAAGAACATAACAACAGGCATGACAGAATACTATCACTGCTGCCTGTGCCAGCAACAAGTTCAGCTTCCTCCAGTCCAGAAGACTTCATAAGTTTTTAGCACAGGATATGTGAATGCCATATAAAAAGCTGTTATCCGTGTTGCTGCAACCAAAAAAGTACTATTGCTCTTCTAGTGAAATCTTTATTCATCAAGTACCATAAGGTATTTATTTTCTATTTTATAGGATGTTAATGAAACAAATGAATAATTTAGCACTTACCTAATGAAATCTTCTCTCCTGAATCAGCTGGCAAAAGGAATACAAGCAGTGCTAAGCCAGATATGAGAACACAGGGAATGAGTAAGTTCAAGCCATAGTAGAGGGTGCGTCGACGCATGGTGATGGTGTATGTCACGTCTGGGTATGGTTCTTTGCAGCATTCGTAGTAGATCTCATTCCTCTTCCCTGGGACACCTACAGAGAGAGTGATCAGAGCAGTGAGGAGAGGTGCAGGATGCCCAGTTACCTCCCTGGACAGGACCAAGAAGTGGTGGTTTATGAGCCAATGTGTGTCACCTCTGCAGTTCTTAGTCCACCTTCTGTGTTTTCTAGGGTTTACTTTCATGCCTTCTGAATCACTTGAACCTAGCTTAGCCAATAAAGCTCATCTGAGCCAGAATGAAACAGTCCTGGGCATCACAACCTCAACAAGAAAAATGTGCATTCTGCATTCCTACATTCTGTGAATGGTAAGATACTGTTGATGTGATATTCACTAGCAGATTTTCTGTGTGACAAGTGCCACTGATTCTTATTTTTTTGTGATCCTCTACACATATTTGCTTCTTATTTTTGTCAGGAGAAACAGACAGGGTATGGCTTAATTTTCAAAAAGGATGTCAAATTAAGCTCAAAGTCTGTCATATCTGAAGGTTAAGAGACATAGCTGTCCAATATGGATGTACTGCAGGGTTGCCCACGGTGATCCCACTGCAGTAGACTGCCTTCCATGCTGCATGATGGGGACTGCAGCAGCACTGGAAATGTCAGGAGAGCTGGAAGAACTGAGGACCTTGTATCTTTCATGCCAAAATTACTCACTTCTCTTTTATTTTTGTGGACATGACAGATGACATGACAATGTGTGCATTTTGGCAGAGGCTTAGCAAAGTTTTCTTAAAGAATATAGCTATGGCTTGCCTGAGGTGCTACATAATGCTTTTGCTGTATGAGCTAAATAAATCCCTATTTTGTTCTCCCGTGGTCAGGGAGGAAGGCAGATAAACCACAGACTCTTAATCAGATATGCAAAGTTATCGGCAAAAATACCCACTTAAAAGAGCACTGGACAGGGAGGAGTGCTCTGAAATAGCTGGACTTTAGGAGGACTTCACTATGGAGTCCTCTGGCATCTCATAAAACTGAATATAATTTCTCAGATGCCCTGAATGGTAAAAATACTGCATGCAGTTCGTCAGGGCAGTTATTTCCTCATCTGTATATCCAGACTGGAAGACAAAATGTGTTTTTTGCAACCTCTCCTTGCAATTGTCAAAATTCCACAAATTTCTGTAACATTGCTTGTGACAACATAAATGAGTTCAACATAACTCACTAGAAGTTCACTCTGAATAACGAGTTCTGGGCATAAGTTCTTTGGAAAATACAGGTATCTTCCAAAGCATAGAAGAGACATACTAATCTTCAGGTTTTGTGAACTGGTAGACACTTCGGTGCTTTTCTGGGTGAGAAATATCCATTTATGTAAAAGTTTTGCTGAAATATTTTTGCACCAATCAGTTTTGCTGATGTGTTAGAGTAGATGTGACAGTAGTGTTCCATGCACCTACATGAGATACATCCAAGTTTAGTACTGACAAACTGCTCAGATGTGTCAGGACTAGTAGCTTTCAATTATGTACTCAGTGGTAGGCAATTGCTTCAGAACACAGTGTTTCAAGACACAGTTCAATGAACGTTGCTGAAAGGTTGTCTCTGATATGCACTTTTTTTCTCTTTTTTTGCTTCTTCTTAGCTATATATTTTTAATATCTGTATTCCATGTCCAATTGATTGATTATTTCTATATATTTGAGGTTTGCCTTTGAAAATTAGACTATTGAAAATTTGTAGGCTGGCCAATTTACCCACTAAATCCCATTCTCCATTTGAGATGTAGTTGGAAATATCAGCCTCGAGCATCTGCAGGTCAATCAGCCAGCCACTGTGAGTCCAGGAGCCAAACTTCAAATCACACTTCTGCACATCAAAAGGGAACCAGCGGACGTCAATGTAACACGTGCTCTTCAAAATGCCTGTAGATAGAAATCAGTCAGGATCAAGCTTGTGGAGGGTGCATTTCATCTTACCCTTATCTGTCTGTGATTGTGAGCAAGTTTCCTCTTCAAAAATTCTGTGTGATACAGTCACGGGGTAACCAAACAAGTGTAGCAGATGGAAGATACTGCCATGACTGGAATAACCTCCCTTCCTCCACCAGGGAAGATCCCTTTCTCACTGCATCCTTGAGGTAGGTTGCCTGGGACACTACGGCCACCCAGGAGCAGCCCAGCCTGTCCCCCAGAGCCAGCTGGCCCTAGCAGATTCCAGGCAGTGTTGTTTGGTCCAACAGGAGCAAAGAGTACATCCCAGGGGCTGAGTGTACTGTGACCAGCTCTTTGAAAGGAGTTCCTGGTCAGGCCCTGCCTCAGACCCACAGTCCCTTGCAAATACATTGCTGTGCTAAACCTTGCTCAGTGCCAGCCTTTATCATCTATGTGCTAATTAAGCCTTGAATTTTACTTTGGATGTGTCTAGTTCACTTTCTGGGATGCTTTAAGGGGTCTAAGGGGTAGGGAACAACAGTGGAGCAGCCATCAGGCAAGTCCTTGCTGATCCCCACTGGGCCCTGTGGACCTGCTTGGGAACTATGCTATGCTATGACACAAAGTTTAGGAATTTTTTGTCCACCACAGTGAGCATTTGTGGGATAGCCTGTGTGTTTGCTGGTGAGTCCTGGCTGCTAGACCATGTAGGCATGGAATCAGCAACACAGGAGAAAAGAGGCTGAGACTTGGGCCCAACTGGCTGAGACCAATCCCAGTTTGTCTTTTCACCTGGATTTGTCACCTCAGCCTGGCAGGAAGAGCTTCAAGGCTGAGTGAGTGCTGTTCTCGGGGTCTCCTCTGCTCACACACCTCTCCACACAACCAAGACCTAGTTGGACTGCATGTGACACATTATGAGATGGTGCACACCACCTTACTTGGGATGGCACCTCAGGTGGGCCTCTGCATGTTCTGAGAAAACTGCTCAGGAGAACGTTTTACTGATTTGTAAAGTGGAAATACACCAAAAGAAAATGGACTTAAATTTTCTTAGTGGGTCTGTCCCATTATTAGCTTGCAAAATTTCCACAGATGGCTTTTAAACACTTTGGTTTCATTCATTAAGGAAAACCGCTTGAAATGATTTCATTAAAAGTAAACAAATACTCTCTGTGCCCTACCTGGAGGAATATATTGGCAGGATCCAGAGTAGTTCACCAGCACATTTGTGTGAAATGTTGCATCAAACCTTTCATCTGCACTGTAACACAGTATAAACAAAACAGAACAAAACAAAGAAAAAGCAAGCTGATGTGTGAGTAAAGATGTAACTGTCAACATAGAAATAACCTTTTGGCTGAATTAAGTTCCTATATCTGGATGGAGAGCCTATCCTCGACCAATATCTCAGTTCCTCATAGTTACTGTCAGCCTGCACCTGGGCAGGCTGCTGGCATGCTGAAATGTCCTCAGAGAAGTGAGAGGCAGAGTGTTGGATGTCTCAGAACAAAGGCAGAAGGAAAAAAAGCAGAACTGTCATGTTAGCTGTATCCAAGAACTGAACAGTTGGAACAATGAGGCTTTTCTAGAGCACCAGTCAAAAGGAGGCAGCTCACCACATAAATCAAGTTATCTGTTACCTTACCTGGATATCTTTTGTAACAGCAATGGTGGCCTGATGTAACAATTCTGCAGTCTCCTGAGATGCAGAGAGGACAAGAGTTTGCTTCTAGCATTGGAGAAGTTGGAACCACTGGAGAGAACTTATTTTAGGCACTTTTAGGAGGAGATTCATTGAAACTCCAAGAGCAAAAGGGATCAAGAAAAGAGAATTTCTTTACTATTCTAACAATTCTGAGAAAATTAAAGGAGTAATGAGCCAGACAAGGACATGATTTTTCAAAGAAGCAGGTCTAGGGGCTTGTTCCAGAGGATCTCTTGGGAAGAGATTAACCACAGAGGGACCCCCTGGCTTGTAGATCCTTGCTTGTTGTGGCTATGTGCAGGTCTATGTTGCATGACTACACCATCCTACATATCCTGTCTTTCAACCAGATGTAAAAAATTCAGGGTCTCCATTTCTGAGACACTGATCTCTCTCTTTTCTGATCTGTTCTTTATCCCTGCCTTGAGTCCTCAATCTTCAGTATTGTCCCCAACACAAAAGAAAGAGGATGACACTGAAAAGCCTAGGTCCAGAATGAGTGATAATTACCAAGACATAAAAGACAACAAAAAAGGGTTTTATAAATACAAGGTGACAAGGAAAAGACAAAGACTGATCTATCACTTGCTATGGAAGGGCAAAAACCAAACAGGGTACAGAGAGCTGCAGCATCCTGCACCCTGTGTGCTTTGCTCCTTGCAATTAATTCTCACACAGTGGTAGGAGCCCATGGCAGAACAGGGGACGAACAGGTTAACAAAATGTAACGAAATGTAGATAAGACAGATTCTACTCAGCAGGGCTGATGAAATTTACTCTTGAGAACTGAAAGGACCGGCCGAAATATCCTCTGAAGCATTAACAATTATCTGTGAGAGCTCATGGAGAAGAGGGAAGGGCATGGTGAATTAGGAGAGATCAAAGAGAATTCTGACTTCTTTTAAAGGTGAAATTATAGACACATCAGCCCAACTTCAAAGAAAATAGGGTGAAAACATCTGGCACAGATTTGTGAAGGGCCGACTGCATCAATCAATGTATTTTTCTTACTAAGAGGAGGCTGGTGATATATCTGAACTTCAGAATGTTTCTATAAACTACAGTAGTATGGGCCAAGCTGTATGCCTCCTTTTTAGAGACTGAAAAGGAATAAAGAGACAGTAAGAAGCAAAGCTGAAGTAAAGAAGAACACTTAGACAATCTAGGTCTCTTCAGGCCTCCTTTGGATATCTTGTAATGAGGGTTTGGAATGGAAGATAGATCTTGGTGAACTCTGGAAACTAACAAAATGAAATTTAATCCGGGTAATTAGAAAGTATTACCCTGAAAACTGCCAGAGAAAGACATAATAGGGAAAATCTAGTAACTTCGGCAGAGCTGAACTACAACATCTGGGGTTTGCAATAGATAAAAAAATAACTCCAAAATTAAGACGTTATTAGAGAAAACCCAAAATTCCCTCCTCCTGGAAAGCATTAAGGAAAGAGCTGTCTAGAGAGCTTCCACTTCATTCAACACTGCAAAAATGCTGTCTAGAGAGCTAGATTAACCTCTGGAGGAGGGAAAACAGATTAGAGAGTGTTCAGAGTGGAAGAAGAATAATGGAGAGGATTATAAAATATGTGATAAGGAAAGTGAGAAGAAAATCCATTTGTTTAATCAGAAACACTATGGCAGATATTTGACAATTGTTCTCCTGCAGATACGGTAATTTTGAAGAGAATATAGATAGGTTCCTCTCAGTGTTCACTGAGAAAAAGTTGAAGACATCTGCAGAACTACAGCAAGGAACAGTTAGACTAGCTGTTAGAAAAATCTGTTAACTTGCTTGGCTTTGTTACTCTAAGAGTAAGAGCCAAATCCACAGAGGGCAAAGGGCCCACAGTATCAGTGAAGCACAGCTGATTTTCAGCACCTGGTTCTCATCTCCTGCTGGTTATTTCAAATCTTGCTTACCTGTTATACAGAAGAATGTCTGGTACCCAAATCTGGTCAGCAGGAAATCGCAAGTTCTGCACTCCTGGGTATTCATACTGATCCCAAGCCAAGTAAACATCAACCCAGTACTGTTGGCAAACACATACATCAGATTATATGAGCTTGTAAAAGTCTTCTAAGTTCTCTGGAATATTACAGGAACAGAACAGGTTTTGCCAATAGCAATATGATAATAGTTTAATGCTCGGCTTTAATTATTAAGAAATGTTGCTTATATATAGGAAATAACAGTGTGACTATTGAGGACAGTGTCTAGATCTTCACCTTGTGGCCTGAAGCCAGGCATCCCAAACCTTTCCTGGTGGGCTGGCAGAAACACTGGCAGCAGGCATCTCCATGAGTAATGCTGGTTCTGAGGTGAAGTGGTTTTTGAGGTGGTCAGTGGTAGGTGGACCATGGTCCTAGAGTCTCCATTGAGTGGAAATAATTTAATCTGTTACAAAGGTTGGGTGACCCTTTTACTAACCACCTTGCCATGAGAGGTAAGCAAGTGAACTTTATATGCCAGGGGCTTGTTTCTGATCTCATCTCCTCCACCTCAACACAGTTACTTCGAGAAAGGTGCAGGAACAGCTTTTGGGATGAACTTTGTGACTTAAAATGAAGCTCAGTGGGAGGGCTGCAAGGGAAACCTTTATCAGTGCTACAACTGAAAAACATCTTTGCAAGGGACAGGACACCCACAAGCTCTGACCTAACTATCCTGTAGTCATATAGGTTTTTCTGGGTTAGTTTTTGCAATAAAAAAAGGCTCATTTCTGCTGCAAATCCTAGCAGGTAGCTGAGGAAGAAGCAGCCTGTTCAATTGAACGTATTAATATGAGATAGTGTTTGGCTGCAAAAGTCAAAGCAGAATTAGTTTAATCATTCAATCTCCCACTGGTTTTTCCTTCAAGAACTGCTTCTTTCCTGAGCACAAGCCATTAAGGAGATCTGTTTATGCAGCATAAGAAAACACTGTATCCTTCACCATAGGCACCTAGGCAGACCTGATGGGAAACTCCCTCCCGTGAAGCCCTTAGCGAAGGTCAGTTTTGCTTATCCTGCACGAACGGTGCAGGTTAATCCTCAGCTGGAGCAGATTGCAAAAGAGGGAGGAGGAATATTTATGGAAGAGGATTGTAAAGCACAAGGGAAGGCAATATCCCAGGGAGGTGCCTGACCGCTGCAATGCAGCATCTGTGGTCCCTGGACAGCCCATCACCCACTATGAGCAGCCTCCATGTGGTCCAGTGAGGCTGCATCACTTCTGTGTTCAGGGGCAGGTGCCCTGGCTCCCAGTTTCAGGCAGAGATGGGGATTTGCCCAGAAGTGGCAAGTGCAGGTTGCCTGGGTCTTACTGGGTGTCTGGCTCATTCCTAAGTCCCCATCACTCGTTATGGAGAGGGCCTTAAGCCCCTTGAAGAGTCTCTTCTTAGCTATAATGGGATTCTAACTATGGGCTCTTTGTACATCTCTACATCCACTGGCAAAACAATGCAGTTGGTTTCATCCTCCAAAGATCTGTCCAAACGATTAGCGTAGTCTCCTGAATTTAATTTTCAATGCAAAAAGGAGCACTAGGAAAATTTTAAAGGACTCAAAATACCTGCTTGGATTACATTATACACAAGCTATAAGATAGCAGTCTTGCTTTTAAGCTAAGAAATCACATTCAGTAGTTTTCAATTGACAGAGGTTACTCACCATCTGCAGCCAAGCATTGGTGATCAACACCTGATTCTTCTCATCCTTTAAACAAAAGAGAGAAGGAAAGAAAAGACAAGAGGAAAAGGGATGAAACAGTTCGGGTAGAGGTGGAAGAGTTTCTGTGTCTTTTAGAGAATCCAGACCCTTAGGGTACATAAACCAAACTCCATGGAGTAGATTGTGAGCTCACTGGAACACTACTATTTGGCCCAGACAACACTGATTCTTTTCTATCCTTTAAACCTACTGACCCCCTGTGTTTATCGCAACTGATCAACAATAGAAGGGAAAGGAAAAGATGATTTCTCTTATTTTTCTGGGGAAAAACTCCTTACCAAGTTTTACCTTCTAGCTACTGGCTCAAAACAAGTTTTCAAGTATCACACTGCACATCATAGTTGAGAGGTTTTATGTTCTATTTGCTGCCATTGCAAAGCAATGATGAAATAATGCCAGAAGTGCTGCTCTTTTTGAGTGTCAGTGCAATGTAACTGAGCTCTGGCTGAAACCAGTGGTACTGCTCAACTCTTAGCATGAACCTTGTCTGTAGCATGATCTCCTCTTCTTTCATTTGGGTTGTTGGAGCTCCAGAAATACCACAGCCTAAAAAGGGAGGCATTATTGATCTGGAGGATTCCTGATTGTTTTGGCACTGTGGTCAGAGTTAGGCTCTGCAGCCAGGCTCTTGCCCCAGGAAATGTAAATCTCAGGCATGAAACAGGTTTTTGCCATAGTGATCCACACAAAACTATCACAATACCTCCTCCTGAGTCCCTTTGAAACTTGACTACGCTGCTTCTGCTGCTGTGAGATGCCACTCAAAAATCAGATGTGATTTTATATAGCTATACTGTTCATACATTTCTCTTTCTCTTTTCTGCTGTTCCAGCAAATGTATGCCTCTCTCTATGCAAACTACAACCCACCTCCAGAGGCCTGGTCCATCTGCACCCCCTTGGTTGCTGTGGTTGAAGCAATTGTAAGAAAATCTGCAGAAAAATAAGAGAAGGACTGGGCTTGTTGAGACAAATTTTTTAGATGCTGAAGGATTCAAACACCATCTTGAAAAACAAAATTCTAAAGTAAAGAATAACCCCAGAGTTGGCAGTTGATATAATGGGATCGCAGCTATCTGTGTCCACTGATTTGGGAAATGAAAACAACCCAGCAACACAGAGTTTGTGTCCCAGGGATCCTCAGAGGCTGGCCAACAGCCCATCTGACTGATGCATTCCTGGCCACCAATAACTCCTGGGGTGTCCTTTAGGGCTGGCGAGCATGACGGTCGTCTGAATTATGCATCAAATTCTAATAATATTTTGTGTTGTTAGCCAAGTAATAAATGCTTTATGCTTGTAAGCTGCACATGTCCTCCTTACAAAGACTTGCTGTGTACTGCTGTGTACTAAAGGAGCTTGAACACCATGATTAAAAACATGGTCAGCAACAGTCAGCCAGTGCCTTTGCTGTGCAAAATTAAGGATTTTTCCCTTCTACGCTGATCCTTACCTGGAAGGGGAAGAGGAGATATTCCTTATTTTGTCATCTACCTATGTAGATCACAAGGGAATTAAAGTTCAATGTACATCTGTGAGGTGGTAGGTTTCCCACATGGGAGATGCCTTCCACTAGTAGCCTTTCATATGTGGCTCTGATTTACAAGATAACTCCTTTTTGTCTGGTACAGTAAGTTTATACTTGACAGCTTGCAAAGGAAGACATCTTGAGTTGACTTCTGTATTTCACAAAAGTTGTTGTCCTTACCTATCTGTGCATCAGATACTAATGACCTGGCTAATCAGTTTGACTCCAAACAATGCTTCAGCGAGGTATTTCAGGTAGCATTAAAGTTATTGTCTTGGGTCTGTTTTGCCTCCTTTTCAAAGGGCTACTGTGTTTAGATTTGTTTTGTAGTCAAAGGAAAACTTATCTTTTAGAGTTCTCAGAAGCTTATCTAGGGAGTAACAATGGTCCTCCTAATCTTGTGTTTAGATAGCAGCAAAACCACAAGGTCTAACTAAGCTGGGAGCGTGTGTCAATTTGTTAGAGGGTAAGGAGGGCTCTGCAAAGAGACCTGGAATGGTTGGATAGATGGGCAGAGTCCAATAACATGAAGTTTAACAAGTCCAAGTGCTGAGTCCTGCACTTTGGCCACAACAATCCCCTGCAGCACTACAGGCTGGGGCAGAGTGGCCGGACAGCAGCCAGGCAGAAAAGGACCTGGGGGTGCTGGTCAACAGCTGACTGAACATGAGCCAGCAGTGTGCTCAGATGGCCAAGGAGACCAATGGCATCCTGGCCTGTATCAGCAATAGAGTGGGCAGCAGGACCAGGGGGGTGATTCTTCCCCTGTACTCAGCACTGGTGAGGCCTCCCCTTGAGTGCTGTGTCCAATTCTGGGCCCCTCAGTTTAGGAAGGATGTTGAGATGCTTGAATGCACCCAGAGAAGGGCAACAAGGCTGGTGAAGGGTCTGGAACACAAGCCCTATGAAGAACGACTGAGGGAGCTGGGGTTGTTTAGCTTGGAGAAAAGGAGACTCAGAGGTGACCGTATCACTCTCTACAACTACCTGAAAGGTTGTTATAGTGAGGTAGGGGTCACTATCTTTTTCCAGGCAACAACTGACAGAATGAGAGGACACAGTCTTAAGCTGCACCAAGGGAAATTTAGGTTAGATATTAGGAAAAAGTTTTTTACTGAAAGAGTGATAGAGTACTGGAATCATCTGCCCGGGACGGTGGTGGAGTCACTGTCCCTGGATGTGTTTAAAAAAAGATTGGATGTAGAACTTAGTGCCATGGTTTAGTTGAGGAAGTGTTAGGGCATGGGTTGGACTTGATGATCTTAAACATCTCTTCCAACCTAGTGATTCTGTGATTCTGTAACTAGGGCTTTGGCCTGCTTGTGTCTCTCCTAGCTTGGGTGGAAAAAAAAGTCACTTTTCCTGGCCATTCAGAGACTGTTCCAAACCTTGCTTTCAGACTGCTGAGCTCTTAAATGGCATTCTGAATTTTGGCAAAACAGAAAATGTTTCCATATGCAGGGCTGGTCAACAGATGCAGCCTGATGGATCCTTCATATTGCATGACAGAACAAAATATTTTCAAACAAGGATCTGATTTTGCCAGAAGTGCCTGGTTTGCAGAAGCAGCAATGTTTACTTTACACTGGGCAGGCATTTGTCCAGATGTAGCTCTCTTGCTAAGTCCTTTCTAGAGAAGGACCCTGAGGAACCAAGGAAAAAGTGCCTGCTGGGGTTGCTGAGGAGATGACAGCCATGGGAGTCTGAATCCATTCCCCATTAGAGCAAGAGGCATTTAAGAGTTGAGGTGTTTATGGAGCTTTCCATGTTTGTGGTGGTTTATTGAGCCACATAGCTTTGTGTTCTGTAAGGAAATACAGAAGCCTTTGCAGTGGGCTTGTGGGCTTGCCTTTCCAGAGCTGCAGAAGAATTACAGGTCCTGCCATCTTCATCAGGACCTGTGTGCTGTATGCACCTGTAAAACAGCTTGGCACAGATGGGACTGCATTTTTCTGTTACAAAGACACTCACAAATAAATAGCCTTGAGAACATGTGTGCTATACTCTATCTCAGGAGATCACTAGACACTTAGCTTTGCCTAAGTAAAAGCTAATTATTGAGCTTGGGAAGTGCTGGAAGCAGTTCCCTCACTCTGTGTCATTGGTTTATACAGAGGGGTTTAAAGGTTAGTTGAGATGATGCCTTTCCTCCCAGGAGAAAGCTTGAATAATCTACCACACTGCTTTTTCTGTTCAAGATTCCTGTCTTGGCACTGTCAGCCTTGAGGATGACCTTCCCTCTGCATTGGGCAGGCTCTCAGCTCTCACCTTTCCATGTAGCAAAGCATTGAAAGCAGCCCTGCAAAGATTCTAGGTGAGGCTGAAAATGATCAGCTCCCAGAGATGCTTTTCTATCACTCCCCTGGCAGTTCTCCTGGTTTGCAAATGTTGATCTCACATAAATAATTTTTCTCCTGGTATTTAAAAATATTGGAAAAGCTGTGGTCACTAGTGAGTGCAATACTTTTTCTCTAAATTCTTCCTGTCTTTATCTGGGTCATTTTCTCCCCTTTCTATCTCCAGTCTGACTCAAGTTAATCCTCTGCCCTGGATATCTGCTTATTTCCTACAGCCACCTTTGACCCATGGAAAGTGACAGTTTGGTTTGTTCTGATGCACATGCTGTGACATGTTAATGTTTTAGTTCGGTTTTCTTTTCCCTGCCCTAAATTCAAAGCTTACAGTGTATGTACTCTGCCTGCATTGTGCACCACTGTCTGTCAATAGATTCCCCCTTGCCCAGTCAACATCTAACCCTTAGCCACATAATTACCTGGGTCATATCACCTGGACAAAAAAAACCCGAAGTCCCTCCTGGTTCAGTTGTCACATCATATGATTACACATCATCTCTGTAGCAAAGCATCTGTTACCAGATGACTAGCAGGAGTCATTAATTCTTGCCCTCTCATGGAGTCACAGAAGTGGGAGTTGAATCAGCCTCTGAATTGTTTCAAGACAATGACCAGAAAAGTCCCAAATTGAACAGATAACTCTCAGAGGTCATGTGTGACTACTTTGGTACCACTTTGGTTCATTTTAAAATTTTTTTTCCCCACTGTTTTTGTACCTGAAGATCTGAAGATGAGGAGAGAAACAAGTGACATGGAGATATTGACACGGAGACTTGGAAAGTTTTGTTAGCAGAGACATTGAATAAGAGTGGGATCTTCTTCAAAATACCCAAAGGAATTGATCAAGCTTTCAAATGCTTGTATGCTCAGTCTATGACTGCACAGAGCTGAACCACCAATCTGTCCACAACCCTCAGATGATTATCTAGAACTCAGCTCAAATGCATTGAATGGTTGAAGGCTCACAGCACTAGCAATTTTGAGTAGTGCCCAGGTTGCCTTGGCAACACTCAAGTAAGTATTCCTGGACAGCCTTTGCATTTCATGAGTCTCATTAAAAAGCTTGCATAAACCTTGCCATGGTAACATCAAAAGTTATTTAAAAGGATACCTAAAGTTTAAGTACTTCATCTCAATCCCTTTAACAAAGTACTCACAGGAGGAAGATGGAAATCAGACAGAAGGGCCCAGAGCCAAGGTGAAAGACTGGGGAGAAATACAAAAATACAAAGGAATAACAAAAGGTGAACAAACATCTGCTGAGTATTTTGTTGCCCATCAGGATGAAGATACATCTAGGCAAGTGCTCATAGCTGAACACCTTTGTTGCTCAGGATTTTCTCCTATGAATAGTTGGAGGTGATGTCTTATAAGTGTTTTTCATCTAAGATTGAATTACATTCCCATCTGATGCCACTGGCTTCACCTCAAGGTCATGTCTTTCCTGGTCCCTTTCTGTCTTGTAGAGGTATGTGTTGTTTCACTGTTGGCAAGCAGGGCAATCTGCCTTTGATTATTTCCACTGTGTAGCAGCTACTACAAAGGCAGTGTAGTAGTCTGTGTAGACTGTGTGGTCCCACTGTCATTAACCACCCACACTCTTCTTGCCCAAAAGAGCAGTCTGGGGGAGTACCATTGCGTCTGTATCTGCTGCTTTCAGCAGAGTTTATTCACTTGCTTTTGAAACAGGAACTTTACATATTGGAGGTTTTGGTCACTGCCAGATCATGCTCCTCCCCTTACAAGCCCCTGAGCCAGGAGCAATCACTTGTGGGGAGAGTGGACAGTTTAAGAGAACCTTGTACTGGGTGGAGCACAGCACTGAAAGAGGGATTGTGCCAGGGAAGCTCGCAAACACAGGGATGCCAACTATATTCCTTAGGTTGTATAATGCATGGTTATCAAATTCCTCAAGTGATATTCCTTGTGAAAGCCTTGGCTCCCTGTATGTCAGAGACCAACTAGATACAGATGTCAAATGCAAAGGCCTGGATACAAAAGCCACTGAAGCAAATGCCAAACCCATGCATTCCCCAAAGGTGAGAGTGGGAGGAAGAAATAGGGGAAGAAATACTAATTTCTGCTGCCAGTCAGGGCTTCAGAGTAGGCAACCCTTCCACTCACTGGCACAACTGGTGACTGTCTCCCAGACCTACTTGTTTCATATCTTACTTGCCTTTCCCCAAGTATTTTCCAATTTTCCAATATCCATTGCGGTGAAAAAAGGCAGTCTTGTTCTTGCCCTGCACATGCAACATGGCTTCCAACTACTGCCTGGGGCTGTGGGTACTTGACTTAGGAAACTAATTTTATTTTTCTAGGTTGTTTTTTTTCTTTGCACTAGTCCCTGAAGATCAGGACTCCTGTGAACTGTGACACAATGTAGACTCCAGCACTGGTTTTGAGATTGTTTGACTTCAAGTTCCCCCATAAAGACCTGCAAATTGAGGAACTCTCCATTCCCACAGTTCTCTGGGATCCTGGAAAGAGTGAAGCCACCAGCTTTTTCCCACTGTTTTGAAGATGTTTCCATGGAAACCCCAGAAGTTGGGTCAGAGGGTCTCACATGGCCTGCCAGCACAGTGCTGCTCTCTGACTGCTTGGATAAACTGACATACATGCTTAGTTCCTGGGGGAAAGGGTGTTATGTCACCATACAAAAGCAGTCAGTCCTCAATTAAAATCCCAAAACATCCACATATAGCATGCAGGTGGTTTTTATATTCTCCAGGGTGGATACCTCATCCTGAAATAGCCCTCCATGTATTTTGTGCACAGTTGGCAGGTACTTCAATAAACAGGACTAGACACAAATCTTTATTCCAGGATATCAATTATTAATTGTCCTTTTCAGCATTTGAAATCACAAGGAAAACAGTAGAAGGAGGGTTGAGAAAGCCAACTCTGAGTACTTATAAGAAACTCACACTCAGTCTATGTCCAAGGTTGCCTTTGCTTTTTCTACCTATATTTGCCTAGTGCTGTGATGGCACAGCAAAAAATAAGGAGATATAGGCGTGTTCCACAACTCAGGTGAGCTCTTAAGGCCTGTGATCAGGAACAGAAAATGGGAGGGAAGGTGTTTACTCGGGAGTCACACCCACTGCCTCTCAGGACTTACCCTCAGAGAACACAGAGAAACTAAGAAATACTAGGTTCAAGACCATCCCAACAGCTTTGGCTTAACTGCTTTATTGCAAATCCTTGATGCCTCTGATTAGTTACCCAAAATTAAGGAATATACATGAGGTCAAGATCTAAAGTCCCATATCTACAAACAACAGAGTACAGTCTTTTCACCAGACAGACAGAAAGTTTTTTAATTATTGTGAAATTCCCAAGCTGAAAATCTCAGCAGGAAATCAGCCTTTCTTTTGTTAGAGCCACCACCACTAAGTACAACTTGGGGAACCATGCTGAAAGAAAACAAACCATGGAATTGCTGCTCACTGAGTGAGCTGCCTCCACTCTGCGCTGAGACAGAAGTCAAACAAAATTAAAAGATGCCCATAAGGTTCAGGTAATTAAAACTCCATCATAATGTTTCAAGTAAGTGTGTGCAAGTAGTATTAGTCAGAAAGCCATGGTACTTAACTTCATTGTACTAGCAAATTCACATGTTGCATGTTTAATTGGTTTAGTGAGACTGGCATTTTGATAATGTCTGGCACATAGGAGACAGCCAAAATAATAATTCACGGCTCAATTAGCCCTGAATTTCCTAATTTTCAAGATCCTCCCATGCTAATGGAGAGGAATTTTATTTTTTCTTCCCGGAGTTGAAAATTGGTCACACTAAGTGAGTTCTGTGACCAGAAGAGAGATCTTGAGATTTAACTCTAATGAATCTGTTGGTCAAGAATCCTTTTTGTCATTTTTCTGTCTGGAATTTTAATGACTACTATTCATGATCACTAATTACCGATTTTCAGCTTTTATAATGGTGTCCAGTCTGTTTTTCTTCTCAGCATCATTTTGCATCAGCCTCGCTGCTCTGGTCACATTGAATTGGCTCTTGCAAGAAGAGAGTGAAAAAAAACTTTCTGGAAAGATACGTGGTTTAGTAGAGTAGGTCTTTCAAGGAGAAACACAGTAAATACTCACAAAAGCTGTGCAGGAAGCCCACAAATAAATGCAAAGGCATTATTAGGAAAGGAAAAAAGAGATACTTTAATTTAGAAGGGCTGAAAGACTCAGTTGAACGGTCAAGCTTACATTGTTGAAGATATCTGTCTGTAAAAGATTTGTACGGGATGTACTTATAGGGATTATGGTTTAATCTAGTAAATACTGATACTATATTGGGAATAACAAATGAATAGGTGCTTATGTGCAATTTTTGTTTCCTTGAATCACTTGTCTGTTGATCTGGGTTTACTACGTAACACCCAGCATTTATTTTTGTTGGTGTGATGGTGCTGGAATGAAAGGTGGGAGGGGGTGACCTAGATGCTGTAAGGTCAGTTGAAGAAGGAAGAGGTGAATTAGAATTAGAAAATAATCCTTGAACTTTGTGGCCTTTCAATACACCTGCAGAACCAGCCCTAGAGAGTTTATGAAACAAAATCATTTAAAAACAAAGATATCAACTGCTAAAGGCATTCAGATCTGACAGAGATTTCGTGAAGTAGCCGACAGTAGGAAGGCTGAGTCAGACAGGATGCACCCCAGGGGGCAGGCATAGCCCCACTTCCTGGCTTCTCACCTTTACCTTTTGGCACAGTATACTGACAGGCAGCCTCCAGCTTTGGCAACTCTCACTCAAATAGAGAACTCTCCAGCAAAGAGGTCATTCCCCACCAGCTCTTGAAGACTGAGTTCAAATCCTATTATTTGATGAGCAGATCACCTGAGAAATGAGCAGGCTGGTGAAGGCAGCTTCAGTGTCAACAGTTGCCTGCATTTAAAAGTTGTTCTCTTACTCTTCCTAAAAAATCCCCACAAACCAACCCAGGTCTGTCATCTCTGATTTAGGGGAAACCAGTGGAAGCTTAAGTTTGAATCTAACATTTTGATATGTTCTGGGTACAGAAGGCAAAAATAGCTGTGCTGCTAAGCTAGTATGCTGCTTATAGTGATAGTGACTGCATCTGAGCACTTGGTGAAAGTATGTGAGAATCTTTTCCATTGTTTTCCGTGGACGACAAGGCACAGACTCAGTTTTCAGGAAAAAAACACAAGTCTTTGTTTTTGTTGTCCTACTAAACTCTTACATTACCTTGTCTTGCTTCTTTCCAAAAATATAGAGAGCTTTAACATACCATAGCAACAACATCTGCAGTTTAAAAGCGAGATTGTTTGCAAGCATGTGATTAGGTTTGGGATAATCCTGCAATCCCTAGGATGTACACTCATTTTACCCTCTGTGCTATTGAATCAAAACATTCCATAGTAAATGTTTCCAGATACAGCATTTGTTTTGAGTTTGCAGCCGAAAATACTGGAAAATTATAAATTTTTTGGCTTCTGGAAATGCAAAATTACTCGTGGATTGTTGGGGATGTTTTTCAGAACTTTTGTGGCTATCCACTGGTCACTTCAGTCCCTTTTTTTTTTTGTCATTATGACCTCTGACAGTGGCAGCTGGAAAGCTGAACATGGAGGAGAAAAGTACTACAGGACTCCGACCATATGCAGGGACCTCAACAGCTGTATTTTTTTTAAAATAACTTAACAATACAACCACATATACACCCCTTCAGATAAGGTTTCCTGCAAATGTCAACATGAGCAATGAACGGCATCATTCATGATGACAAATAGTTTCCACCTAGCAGGTTCCTTTCACTTTGCGCCAAAGAAAAATGCTTGCATTCCCTCGGCTGTGGAAAATGTCATGCCTCATTTCTTAACTACTCTAGCCTCACCAACTGACTGGGCTCTGAGACAAAATAAGAAGAGAATTTTTGTTCCAAGTACTCTTGGATGTCTACCCTTGCTTGGGTTGGCAGGGCTTGGGAGTGCCTGACTCCTCTGTGGGAGAAATCACCAGCCAATGCCCTTCTGATGCACAGGAAGTGCCTGGGGGTCAGGCTCCAAGCAAAAGTGACCCGCAGAAATGGTATACACATGAGACAGCCCAGCATGAAGTTGTCCTTACACACAGAGGACAAGGCAAATTGAACTGAACCCTGCTGTTAAACAGGGGCTATAACTGTCCCTCTTTCTGCTCATTTGTTTTCTGAATGTAATGGGCCTGTCATGGCTGTAGTTATGAATTAATATAATTTTGGGAAAAAGTCCGAACCCTAAAGTCCTTCATTTGCATTTGTCTACCACAACTGTGACAAGCAGAGAACATGTTGTTCTCAGCTTTGAGTATGATGGCTGGCTTTGAATGCTAAAAACCATTCATATCCTGTGTAGGCAAATACATGCAAGTAAGAAGCAGAAAACCAAATCCAAAGCAGTCATGCTTTGAAATTTTCTTTGAATGGTTGTAAGAAGAGAAGGTGAGATTTTAAGTAGTTACTTTTACTACTACTTGGAAAATGACAGTAATCTCAGAGAAGTCTTTTCTCTCTATGTAGCAGAGTGCAAATAGATTATCATCAATGCTGTTTTCAGCAGGCTGTCTGCAGAAGATGAATTTAGGATTCATTACATTTTAATACAGTATGTGTAGGAAACAGACTTATGGAGGCATGTCATGAACCTGTCCCAGATAGAAGTGCTTTAGATGTGATACCAGGTCTTGGCATGCGTAAGGCACAAGTTTTTCTGAGTATCCATGGCAGACCCCTTCTCATTTCCCTGCAACGATAAAACAGAAGATTTGTTTTCATCTTCACACTATTTTCTCCTGCAGGGAAATGAGAACAGGGTCCACGGTCTCATGTCCATTGCAGTGACTCCTTGCAAAACATCTCAGTGAGTCCAGCAATTCTGTAGTATGCCTTAGCACACTACATTTTGCTGAGCATGGCATGTTTGTTTCCTCCCCAGGGAGTATGGTGTAAAAAGTGCCCTCATGCTGGGACCCTGCCTAGCACCCTGCTCTTATATGGTTGTGGACCACGCTGGACACACAAGTCCTCAGAAAGAGCAGCTTTTCACTTTGTTAATGCATATACCATTGCTAAGACAGTGATGCTGTCTGTCGTCTTCCCCAAGTGAAGAGCTGTGCACCAGCTGCTTTGTCTTCTGCCAGGCAGAGCAGCT
The DNA here is from genome assembly GCA_013397795.1 of Orthonyx spaldingii. Taxonomy (NCBI): domain Eukaryota; kingdom Metazoa; phylum Chordata; class Aves; order Passeriformes; family Orthonychidae; genus Orthonyx; species Orthonyx spaldingii. The sequence continues at coordinate 143,161 of VZTJ01001831.1, forward strand.
GAGGAGGCAGACCCAGACCTCCATCTGAGTGAACACAGATGGCCACTCGGTTTGCCTTGTGGTGTCTCAGCTGATAGAGGTTACCTCTTTCCTGTAGCCTGACTGCTTCTCTTTACATCACTGTGGCTGTAACGAGTCTCCTTTTAAACACACGTTTACTTCATCAGCTGGCACAGACAGGTGCTGCTGTCTGTCCAGCCAGCAATGGAGGATAAGGGCCTCACAAGTACAATGCTTGTTGCTGGCATACTTGTGCATTGATTCCTGATTTAAGGACCCAGGGGATCAGTGTTTTGTGCATTTTCAGGCTGGTTAATTTAGCCACTTGTTGATGTCACAATGATGTTTGTACCATAGGGACTTGACAGCCAAGTGATTTTCTGTCCTCCACTGAGGAGGCAGGCACCTTTTCACATCACCCAAGACAAACATTTCAGGTGACTCTGGAAGTTTTTTAAAACATCTTGAGTGCAGTTTGTAAGACCACAAGCCTGGGACAGGTCATTAGTTCTGATTAAAACTGATTAACATCTAGCATCTGTACTGGGTGCAGAGATGTAGGGAAGAAAAACTTCATTTCTGATAGGTATGAACATTTAGTGTACCTGTTTCCTATTGTGGAAAACCAAAAGGGAACACTGGAACTAAAATTCTTGTAAGGGACATTGACGTAATGTAGATAAAGTACTTTTTAAAAAATGCCAATTTCCTGAAAGGTTAGGTTTTATATATGAATGTGAAACACAGTTGAAAAATTGTTTTATGTAACTCCTCCTGACTTTGAAAATGCACAGTCACAGTCCTGTGGCTGAAGAGTCCCCTTAATACCCCTAACCTTCAAATTAGGTTGAAAGAAAATACCACAGAAAAAGAAGGGCTGAAGGAAGATCTCTGGAGCTGAGAAGTCTCTGCTAAACCTAGAACTGCTTGCTGAAGTTTACTTGAAATTAGCTGCAGGAAATCTTTGCTCTTTCATTCATGTACGGGACTTTGGTTGACAGTACTGATTTCCTGTCTCTTCCAGGTCAATGCAGTTGGTAACATTTCAAAACGGAAAGATGCTTACCCTATCTGAGTGGCTGCTGCCTGCCTCCAGGAATACCAGAGCTGACTGGACCTGCCACTTGCATGTTGTGATGCTGGGGCGTTATACCTTCAGGGTGTCCTCCCTGCTTATCTCTCCAGGGAGAGCACCTGGTGTACTACACATTTTCAGAAAGATTGTGAGAGTTTAAAAAAGTTTAAATATTTGAGGCTTCTGTTAAATTACTTTGCAACTACACAAATGTTTCCACATCTCTCTCTCTATTCCTCGTTCCCTGCATGACAGTGACAGTGTATGAGAACCAGCCCGAAATACTGTTTATAGAAAAGGTAGGATGAAGATAAGAGCATTAGCGTATTCACCTGTTTGCTCTGCTGACAGGGTGAAGATGGTCAAAATTGTTCTCCTGGCTTGTTTTTCTCATGTAGATGAAAGAAATCCTGTCTATATATATCATGGTTTATCATACAGAATCCTCTTCATGATGAAAAAAAGGATTTGGATTATTATGTTAAAATTTTTCATGGGTCAAATCTCCAATTCTGTAAAAGAATGTTGTAGTCAAGACAATTAGAGGGCTGTGCCTCCAGGTTTTGCTTTTATGTATTTCTAAGCTCATCTCAGGGCAGATTCTTTCAGCTGCAGTGCATGGCAAAAGTACGATAGGAGAAGAAGCCAATGCTATTATAATATCTTATGAAAAAGTGTAAGTGCATGATGGTAACCTTGAATGCTGCACATAGCTCTGAGAAGAATGTATCATTAATAATTTGTAGTAGCACATGGCTTCTAATTGATTGAATTCTTTTTTCTGTTTAAAACAAATGGAAAAAAAATACATAATTAATCTCCTTGCAGAACATATTGTGTCAGAAATGGCTGTGCTTTTAGGAGGATATTCACTCCTCTAAAGTGTCAAAGCATGTACTCTAGCATTTAGGGAGCATGCTTAGCAAAAGACAGATTGCTTTCATCTCTGATAGCCTGATAAAAAGGAAAAGTATGTCTCCTAGATGAGAGATCAGATTTGTTATGCTGAATGGGTGCCACAGAGAAGAGAACAGCAAGTAACTTACCACGTCAATTATCTGCAGCAAGGAAAGCTGGAGTTCGACTACAAGTGGTTGGGAGTCATTCACTACAGGTCGTTCCAGACGATTGTAGTTCCTCAGCAGTTCTCTGTACAAGCGTCTCTGGCTTTCACCCTGCTGAGAGACTAGAGGAAAAGAAAGAAGGTGTCTGTCATTTGAGCTGGTCACACTGTCACCATTGTTTGCCTGTTTTGTTGAAAAACACCTCTTATTAGGTTTGTAGTTATAAGGCAGTTCCTAAAAATATTGCCGAAATTCTGCACATGCATGTGACAGACACAACTTTTCTGCATATGTGAACGATGAACTCTTAAAAAAATTAACTACTAACACTCTAACTCATTACTAACATTCAGAAACTACTGAACAGAATTTGGGGCTCTGGTTGAATGTCCCCATTCCTTGGAGTCCCTCCTGCTGATGGTCAGTAGAGCTGTGACTCCAAAAACACCAGCTTCCTGGAAGGCAATCACAATTCCTTCATTTGCTTCTTCTTATTTCCTAGAGACCAGCTACTGTGAGCCAGCACTGGTATGACACAGACATACTGTGTTTGTACTGAGCATGGATAACATGCATCCTTATTTCTTGGAGCTGATGTATCAGGCCTTTTTCTATGCTCAAGAAAGACTAACAACCCTTCTTCATACCCTCTTCAGTTTTGTGTAGCAGTTTTTCCAGGCTTTGGGTTACTTCCCTTGACTTTTTTCATTCTGATGGCACCACACTTTGTTAACATCTACTGGGGTGGTGGTATTTAGGCTAGAGCATTTGACAGCTATTACAGTGATATTGAACTTCTGGTATTACATGCTTAACTCAGTTTCCACTGAGAAAACACTCCACACAAAGCTGTCATGCAAACAGCTGAGCATGTTAAAGATTAGCAGAATTTCAGTCTATGCTTAATTTCCAAGATGTAGATGGTGAAGGTTTGGGTATCTTCCCTTGGCAAAGCAAGCAGTTTGCTGGGACACACTGCTGAGAACCCTAGTTCCTCTAAAACTGTGCAGATCTTGGTGCTGTGGCTAGTGGCAACTTCAGCCCTACTTAAGAGCTGCACCTAAGAGAGTGAAGGTCATGGACTGCAGGTTCTCTGAGGTCAAACCAGTCCTGTCAGCATGAGTGTGTATTCTTTGAACTGTATAAATTCAATCCCTGGCAGAGAATCTGCACTCCAAATCATTATTACTTTGGACTGAAGCATTTTTTTAATCCACTGCAGCTCCTAGTCTCTGTGTGTGATGGTTTTTACCTCTTGATCAGAGCTCTGCACACTGAGACCAAAACCTCTCTGACAGACGTTGTGATGAATATTTTCTCAACAGTGCAAACAAAATATAACAACCCATTCTGCCTTCCCAGTCTCTTAGCGTGCTTAGCAAACCCTTCAAGCCTGAAAAATGCTGCTCTACAACAAAGCAGTCGCTCCTTTTAAAGCTAATAACAAATTCAGTTTATAAACACTTCATAGGCCTGTTTAACTTGTGTTATCTTCACTTTTGCTGATATTTAAGGGAGCTTTGTGACTTTCTAGCATGGCAGTATCTAGTAAACAAGAAAGAAGAATATTTTGGTTCACTTTAGAAAAGTACACCAAGACATCAATTGCATGGGCCCGCTCTCCTCTTGTGTAACACTCTACATGATCACAGAAGAACAAGTGCTGTAAGCACTCCTTCAACAGCTCTTGCTGACATCTCAGTATTGAATGCTATGTTTTCACCAATGGCAAAGACAAGTTCTGACCACAGTATCTTTCCTTCAGCATCTTAAGTAAGCTTCTCTGCTTACTTAAGCAGTGATTTAAGTCCTCTGTTATGGCCTTAGTACTTTCCAGTGCCTCAGCAGGCCCAGACTCCATTATAGACGTGTTGTGCACAAAGGAAACCTGTGAAAATCACCACATGTTGTCCTGTGGAAAGAGGCTCTGTGTTTGGAGCAAATTTGCTGTCCTTTCACTCATCTACCCACCCATATTCCTATGCTTTAGGGAAGAAATGACTTCCTGAACTATTGTTCTCATCTTGAGTACTTACATAATACTTTCCTTTAACCTTTCTTCTAAACTGGCTGCCTCAGCTTTTACAAGGGGAAGTGCCCTTATCTGGTCTCTGGACTCAGCTGGGCTGCTATACTGCCCTGGTACCTTCATTGTCACGGTGCATTGAAGTAGGCCCCCAAAGGGAGGTCTGATTTGCAGAAATCTGAGCATAACCCTTTGCTATAGCCTTTGGAAAGCTGTCTTTGCACTGTATGTTTCATCCATGCTGAAGTCAAACCCCTTTCCCTGTTAAAATTTGTGAGGTGAAGTAGCCCAGAACTGCACCTGGTTTTCCATCCTTTCTTCAACTCTCCCCTCTGTAATGTGATCCTAATACTTTGTAATCACTTGTATTCAAAATTGTTACCATAGTCATAGCTGATCTATTCCGAGTCTACCGAGTTGGCATTGGTGACCACGTATTTGTGTGTTGCATGGTTTTGCTTACAAAATGGCATAGATTCAGAAGCGATGGAGCCTTGGGGAGTCCTGGCAAATAGCCACAGCAGCTGGTGGTACCACAAAGAGCTGGCTAGCCTGATCACACCACTGCCATCTCTCTGCTACAGTTGCTTTGGAGAAGGGAACTGAGGTGGATGTCTAGTCTGACTTGTATGTTCACAGACCTTTTTTTTTAAATTGTAATTTTCAAATACTTAATGTTTCACACTCCAGAGAGCTTTCTGCTTTTTTCCACTTTAATGTTTGTACTAATGCATTGTGACACTACAACTCTGTGTGCTAAATGGAGTGTTTGCTGGTGATGGGGAAGCCTGAATCTCTCAGGAGTAGTGGTAGAATAAGCTTTACCACTGACTACCCCTTAGTCACAGAGGTTTAACCAAAAGCAGTGGCACTGTGTCATCTTTTAAACTTGGCTACATGATGGGTGTCAATATTTAAGGTTGCCAAGTCAGTCTCCCAAAACTAGTGCCAGACTTAGTTGCCTATGTATGTTACTGGCAAGTAAAAGTAACTGGCAAAGGGCATGATGTTTTCTAGGTAAAGGATCTGAGAGTTTTTATGACCCACTGCCTCTGATAGTGTCTCCCTTGTTTCGGAAATATCTTTGAAGGAGTAAGAAAACATACAAACTAATTAAAATTTGAGGGAAGAGCAGTGTATGACGTTTAACTCAAGTTTAGCAAGACTTTTGACACCATCTCTGAGATATTCTCACAGACATTTGTCTGTGCCTTACAGACTACGTAAGTGAATAGTTAAGTGGACAGAAAAGTGGCTGAACCATCAGGCTCAGAGGGCTGTAGTCAGCAGCACAAAGTGCAGCTGGGGGCCAGCCAGTGGTAGAGTACTCCAGGGATGGATATTGGGGACAATGCTATTTAACATTGTAATGAATGATGGGATAGAGTGCACCCGTAGCAAGTTTTCAGATGGTACAAAACTGGGAGGAGTGGCTGATACAGCATATGGTTTTCTGCAAGTCAGAAGGACCTTAAAACCTGGAAAAATTACTGACAGGAACCTCATGAAGTTCAATGAAATAAAGTGTAAAGTTGTCCTGCACCTGAGGAGTAACCCCAGGTACCAGAACAGGCTGAGGGCTCATTGGCTGGTGAGCAGGTTAGCAGAAAAGCCCCAAGGAACCTTATAGGTACCAAGCTGACTATAAGCCAGCAATGCACCCTTGTAGCAAAGGTCACCAGCATCCTGTGCTGCAACAGGGAGAACCACACAAGTAGGTCAAGACAGGTGATCCTTCCTCTCTACTCAGCACTGGTGAAACACACCTGGACTGCTGGATCCAGTGCTAGAGCTTATCAGTAGAAAGGTGACATGGAATTACCAGACCAAGGACTGGATTGTTCCTCAAGATTTACTCTTGAATAATCTGAAAATGTTCCCTAAACTGCTCCTGGAGTTTGCAGATAATTGGGAGGCACAAGGCAACCAGTCCCCTGATGGTTTTGTGAAGAACTCCACGGGAAGCAGTTACTCATGGAATACATTAAGCTTTTAAACACCTCTCTAAATTCCCTCTGTGCTTCTGCATGTGCAAAGAAGTCTGCAAGAACCCTACTGATTGAATGACATGACCTATAAACTGGTATCAATCTTCTGAGAATGCATGCTATATTTGCATGTCATGTTTCTTTCCAGGGTATAATTGCTGAGAATCACACAGCAAGGGAACCTGCAGCTAGGTCTGGCCAGACTATCCATACGGTGTCCCCAGGAAGGACAGATGCTCTCTCCTTTCTAGGAGCTATGCTGTCATGTCTGGTCTTGGCTGGTTGATTTTCCTGCTCTGCTTTGCATGCCAAGGTCCCCGAGCTATAAGGCAAGGGTCCAGCCCTTCCAGTTCCCCAGGTTTGTTCACAAAGTGGTCAACTTCCTAACTGACAATCCTGGTGTGAGACACATTCTGGTTTGTTGTGCACAGTAAAGAATAAATAATGAAATATTAACAAGATGATAGGTAACAGAATACGGATTTACACTAATTTTTCAGCAATGGTACCTGTATTACCAACCATTCCACCTCTGTTTCATTCTGTGTTTCCCTGGTTTTGTTTTCATAATCTCTCAACATTTTGAGGGGGGCAGCTGCTAGCTGTTTTCTAGCTGTTTCTCATTTCTTTAGGCAGAGACCTGAGCCTGGATACACAAGTTATCACTCTATTCATACAAGATTATTGGTACCTAAAGTCATATTCAGACAAAATATTATATTCTTTCCATATCACTTGATATTAATATGTATGCATGCTAACATGCCTCTGAATTAGAAAATGCCTCTTTGGTTTTTTCTTCTATTTTCAAAGACAGTTCCTAGAATCATTTTCTTGTATAATCTTTTTGAAGAACATGGTAAGTTACAATCAACAGCATATTTCTGGTCCATCACATTGTTACTTTTATGTATTTTGACCCTCAGTACTTCATAAAAGGTCTAACTGCAATGATACTGTGGTTGTGACATTTATTCACTTCTCTTGTACTTTCTGCAGATATTTCACCACATCTATGTCACTTTTTGCTCTGTACTGTTACTTTGACATGTACCTTTTGTTTTGGTTTACTTGTTTTACTGTTTCATAAAAGAAAATGAGTGAAGTTCTGGCGTTTAAAAAAAATCACAACAGTGCCATTATACTGTGAGGTGTTGTTTAGTTGTGTAATGATTGTCTTTAATTTTGCTATATTGGAATATTTACAAAGGAAAAATCCATTAAAAACTATGGTTATCAGAGCTAAATCCTAGAACTTTAAACTATTTTCCTAAAACATTCAGACTCCTCTGACACAGCTCCTATTATTTATTTTCTTTTTAGTTTATCACTGAATTCTTGCAGGAATTTTTACCTATTGCTTTCAGAATCCAAATAGAATGATCACAGGAAGACACGCGCACACACACACACACTCTATATGCAATAATGAATTATGGGAGAAGTAACACAAGATATATGGGGGAAAAAAAGCAGGTTGTTTCACAGAGAATTTCATTCGCATAAAGAACTGCAATGGCAAGAGCACTTACAAAATGAGGCACATTCTAATGATTTGGTAGCTATAAAAAAACAACTTATTTTGAATATTTTGCAGATTTTTGAGAACGTAAAGCATGTCACTGCCATATGTCACTTAATCCCCAGAGAAACAGATGTGTCCTATCTGCTTTTGTTCTTATGTGCAGCATTGTTACTTTTATCTGTGGCTGCAAATGCATTATTTCTTTCAATGCCCTTTGATTTAAAATGCATGCCATCATGCCTTCAGGGAAGAGGATTCACATAAGAAACAATGGAATCACATCAGCTACTTCCACCCTGTGTGTGTCTGTGTGTGTGTTTATGTGTTGTGTATTTGAATATTTCTCTCATTTAAAACCTCTTTTTAATCTACTTCCCTTCTGGGTAATCTTTGACTCTAATCTTTGTTTCTCGCTATGCAGATTGTTTCTGCATCTTACACACAAAATTCATCAGATAGCCAGAGGAATGTGAGAAATGACACAATTTCCTAGGCAAGAAGGACCTAATATTCCTGAAACTGGTCATTTCTGTTCTTTCATAATAGATAAAGAGTTCACTGCAGTGATGGGTTTTAAAAAGGTATGCTAGGAAAGATTTCTTCTTAAAGACTTCAGGCCCATGACAACATGCTAAAAATACATAATGAAAGGATGGGCTTATATTTTTGGTCCTACTGGCTTGGTGCAGGTGTTTTAAAGGCTGAGTTATGTGTGTAAGGTAGACAGACACACTTCAAGGTATTAACAGTGGGATACCTCTCAAATGTATCATAGTTATCTAAACTGCCTCACTACTCCAGGTCAGAAACATAACTAGCTACAGCCAGTAAAGGCAAAAATGTACTTTTAGTGTAATGCTAGATTACATTAGCTCTATGCAATATAAGTGTTATTACTACAACACTAGATGCAGAGGGAGCATAGGAGGAGGAATTCGGAGCAGTGATGAAGAGAGGGGCTCCCCTTGCTACACATTACAGACTGCTGTGGCTGTCTGGAGGTGACTCTTGCCAGCCATCATGGGATTTGTGGAGAGGAGTAGTAATGGAAGCCAAAGGAAAGAAACAAAACCATAAGATAAAAATGAGATACCAGTGATATGGTCATCAGTGTACTGGACTGGATTTCTGCACTCCCTGCTCCCACTGCCTTGCAGAGCATCTTGTCACATCCCTTCGTGTCTACGTGTTTCAGTACTCAAACCAGTTAAGCCAGGGAAAGCCCTTCTTGGGAAAGCACTGTGAACTTCACCCTCCAAGTGCCATCAATGAGGCAGCCATGGCAATATGCACAGCGTTCACAGATGGCTCCGAAAAGGATCAAGTCAGTCTGCATGTTCCCATCAAAAGCCTTCTCTACACCATGCCAGGCACATGTGGAGAACTCAGATCTGGGAAAGTCATAAGTGACCCAACAGGTGTAATAATGATTTCTGTGGAAACAGATAGGCAAGTCTGATTAGGCTGAGAAAAAAAGCAGGTAGGAGGAGTTCTTTTTCCTAAACCCAGTGCAGATAATAGCAGTGATTGAGCCAGCAATGATGTCGTGATTTAACCTCACTCTGCAGCTGAGTACCATGCAGTCACTGGCTCACAATCTCCCCTGCCCCAATGGGATGGAGAGAAGAATTAGAAAAAAATTGTAATAATAACATTAATGAAACATATTAGTAATAATAATATGAATAATTAAAAGGGAGACAACAAAATAGAGACAGAAATAAAACCCAAAAAGAGAAATTATGTGCAATACAATTGCTTGCCACCCACTGATCTGTGCCCTGAGCAGCAATCGGCCTCTTCTGGTCAGTTTCCCCCAGTTTATACACTGAGATATACTAACTTCCCAAGAAGGGAAAAAGAAATAATTTTATCCTAAGATGCAAAGAGAGAAAAGATTCCAAGAGCTATTCCTTAGTCACAGGCATGTCTCAATAGGGAAAAAACCTTGTTCCCTTTTTTATGGTTCAAAGGTAAGGAAGGAATCTTGCCTCTAAACCATTGCCTCAGTGTGTTGATGAAGCAGTGGTAATATGGTTTAAATTTTCTGGACAATGCAGAGGACAAGCTGCAGTGGAAATAACACAGACACTAACACTGTGAAAATGAACTGCCTGGTGTGCTCAGAGAGGCTGCAGCGCTTCTTTCCCTTTTTTCCTTCTGCTTGTTCATCAACTGGTTGCGATTCCAGAGACGGTTAGTTTCCCAAACTATGAACTTTTGCCTTGCCAGCCTGCCACCTGTACTTGCATAGCAAAGCTAAGCAGCAAAGGCATTGAGGATGCAATAGGCAGGGCTAGGGATGGCTTCTCCTGCCTTTTCCCCTCATCACTCAAGCCGCAGCTGTTGCCCATGAACAAAGTGAGAGCATCACTGGCTGAAAGGCACAGGCAAGGCACAAATGTCCAAAGTGAACATGGATCTAGGAATGCAAAGAAAGTTCCAAATTTGTCTTTACAATATCAGAACTCATATACTCTACAATGAGAAACATCGTGTAAGAGCCCTCTGAAAGGGATGAGGGTTAGTCTGATGAAAATTTTGGCTGCACCTGGAATGGCTGCTAATTTGTTCAGTGCTTAGTATGTGAACTGGGAAATATGGAAGTACATTTTCCTAAATCTGAAAGTTTCTCACTTGGGAAGTAAAACTTTTATAAGACACCTATACATGAGACTCAGCCCTGTTTTAGGCAGCACCAATGAGCTTTCACTAAGTCAGGTCAAACTTGCTGCCTGTCTATGTGAGATGTTGTGCTGCCAATCAGCTGGTGCTTGTTTGGGGGTCTTGGCAGCAGCAGTGGCTGCTATCAAGGGATTTTTTTCAAGGGAAAGAAGTCTGAGGCTTTGGTGGTTGAGGTCTTCAAAGACAAAGGGAACTGTAAATAGGGGCATGAAAATTCTCAGCAAGGAGTCTGAATTTATTTCACATTGAAGAGAAGATCTGCTTCTAATACTGTCTTGATGAGGTAAATGACTGGCTCTGGGCAAACTGGACTTGTGTCCAGTCAAACACGGTTTGTGGAGATCTGACCTAGGACCCTTGAAACTGTATGTGCTATGCTTTGCCTGATTCAGTCCAGATTTGTTTCTATGCATATAAAACCTTACATCTGTTTTGCTGTTTGATTTTTTCCCAGGCTTTAAAGGTAACAAGGTCTCAGTGATAGCTGAGTGTTGGTTAGCCTTGACCTGTTTTCAGAATGCTAGATGTTATTGTATTTTCCTCAGGCACACGGTTCAGGTCCTGGTTTTGCTGGGATCGGTGGGTATATGGCATATTGGTCTCTGCCTGCTTCACCCTGCCAACCAAACCTGCATTGGCTGAGTCACTCATCCTGACTAAGAGCAGAAATGAACCACAGTGAAATTAAGGCAATTCTAGAAAATGATGATCTGGGGAGTCTGATTTTGTCCTGTCTTTACCCTGTTGATTTTAATCTTTGGTAACTCCAGTCTAATGCTCCTGAATTATGTCAGTGCAGACAAAACAAAATTAAAACAAAACGGGTGCCCCATGTGTCCAGGGGGAGCATGGTTGTCATTTGTAATACAGTAGCAACGCCTGCAGATGCGGAATGCTTGGTCTCTGAGTGAGACCAGAATGAATCTGAAAGGCAGAAAATGATTCTGTGCTGTCTGTGCTGTCCTCTTGTATTCCCCATCAAAGACTTCCTGAGTCTGCTAGATCATTTTGACCCAAAGGTGAAATTATTTGCGCATTTGACAGAGGCCTCCTCTGGAGAAGGATATCTCTTCTCCTTACTCACAGACCTTTTTCCCTTAGATCTATCTTTGCTCTACCCTGCTGCTCCCTCTTTGACATCATCAGGCAATACGTAAGCAGATCTGGTGGTGCCAGGAGTGCTGAAGTGCTTGAGAAGAGATACCAATCCAATACATTTAAATTATAATTGGTGACCCTAATATCATTGGAAATTACATTAGAAGGCTTAGACCTTGAACAAAATGCTAGGGCAGAGGGTAAACCTCAGGATAGCTGTTTGGTTATACTAGAAAGGCAAATCTTTTGCTTGGAGCTCCTGGAGCTGCCCAGTTGCCTTTTATGCATTGTGTGTGAAGCCTGAACCTGAACAGGTTCAATTCAGTTGCTGCCCATTGGCCACTTGAAACAGTGAGAACTGCAAACTATCTAGAAACTTTTGATTTAATTTTTGATCTCTTCTTCCCATTGTTACAATTGCTCAAGATGGATTTGAGTTTGCTGACTACCTTTCTAAAATTATACAATATAAAAACAAAACACTCTATCAATTGCCATGACTGCTCTATCACTTCTGCAGGCTCCTCAAAAAAAACCCACAAGATGGCTAAGAATTACGGAATGTATTATCTGTGTCATGATATGACTTCCTACTTTGGGTTTTTCCCAAATATACTGACTCAGGGGTGATGAGAACATTAAGCAGCATTATTTTCTACAGCTAGCCTGCGCTCAGTGAGACCCACTGCATGACATACAGCTCTGTGTCATGAAGTCTCCATAGGGCAGCACTGATCCCTTGGAGTGAGTGAAGAGGAGGCCACTGAGACAACAGGCTGCTATAACACAGTAGACAAATCAGAGATAAAGATATATGCCTTTGATCCACTTGAAGATGAGAAAACAACGGGAAGTTCTTTTGGCTGCCTTCAGCTTCCATGAGGAAGGGCTTCATCACAAAGAAGCCACACTCTTCTGGGAGGTGCACAGCACTGGTAAGATAAGGTTGCATGATGGGACACTCCCGCAGTACTAAGGGAGCCTTTTTTCCCCTCAAGAGTAGTCTGTCTAGAGGACACCACTGTCCTTGGAGATGTTTGCAGCTTGACTCCTCAGATAGCAACCCAATAGTGAAGAGTTGGACAGGGTAACCTCTGGAAGTCCCTTCCAGCCAAATTGTTCCACCAGTATATGAATCTGTATATATCATACCCTCTCTCAGCTGCCACAGACACATCTTTTCCAATTTAGAACTTAATTTTCTCCCTTGGCATGGTGAAGATCTAAGTGACTAGCGATGCTTTTCCACGTAACCACAGCTGAGCTTCAGGGAACACAGAGTATTGTTTTAGTCCAATCTCCAAACTGACTTCAGGCTCTTTGAGTTCTCAGTGAGAAATGAGATATCCTCAGGCCTGCCTCTTTCTTCTAAGTAATTTTTCCATCCCAATCTATGTTGCATTAAGAAGAGAAATGAGGGCTGTTGCTTTCTCTTCAATGTTCTGGAATGCAGTAAGTGTTGAAAATATCCATTTCTGAATAGTGATAAGGTTTGCAGACATCTGTCTCAGCACTCCATTAACCACAGATTTTCTAATTGAGCAAAGCCAATTGATAGCAAGGCAAGACAGAGACACCTGCACCTCACTATTTACATACATAAGTACCCCTGTTGACTACAGGTTCTCTGCCTATTGCAATTTACTGATTTAATTGTAAGCCCTGGATGAGGAGATTCTTATTTCCAAACACTCCATCTGGTTCTGGTTTCAGCCTTCTCATCAGCTGTTTCGCTCAATGCAGACAATATTTGATAAGCAAAACTCTTTCTTCAAGCCATATTTTCTCCGGAGTGTGTTCTAAAACAGCAATAAATTCATGTCTACCTTTCTCATTCCCTGGGATAATACTGATTGCCAGTGCTAGCCCTACCTGTCTCAGCCAGATTTGATCTCTTTCTTAATTAGATTATGTAGGATCTCTAAGCAGTAGACATCTTCAAACAACCATGCCAGGACTGATGCAAAGGATTTTGATCCACTTTAATCACACCCTAGAGCTGAAGAGACTGTATCTCCCTCTTTGCTTGTCACATACAAATGAAATTGTATATGTTACCACCATCACTAACTCATGTTCTTTTCCATATGCCTTAGGAAAATAAACCAGAGAGAAAAAAGAATTCTGAAGCTGTATTTAGGAGATGAATCCTCTGCCTGGAATGGGAACCTCTGCTCTGAGACCATCAGAAAACCCTCTGAGCTGGAGCAAGGCTGAAGGCTCCCAAGGTGCCATCTGGCATCATCCCAAAAACCAGATGGGTGCTACCTTCTCATGCACTGTATCTGCTTCTGGATCCCTCCCTACATGCAGAGTGCTATACCAATAGATGCATATAAAAATAGGCACTGGTGATGTCACGACTCAGGTGCTTTTTCTGGACCTTCCCACTTTTTCCAGTGATATTTGAGAAGAGTTAACACAAGATTTAGCTCAGATCACTATCAGCAAATCTGCATAGAAATACCTCCAACTTTCCTGGAGCCTGGCAGCTTTTCAGAAGCTTGGGTCAGCTCCACTGTCGCAGCTGTGCCTATGATAATACAGATCAGCCTTAGAGCTGTGCCAGTGAATGCACATAGAAGATTAGTGATTGAACACAAGCTCTGGTTCATTGAACTGAAAAGTCAACCTCAAGAAGCAAGCATGTACAGCAAGTTACTGTAGCAGGCAGTAATTCAGGGGAAATAGGGGTTTGCCTAGGACCCTGCCTGCCTGTCTTAAATGTATTGACAGATATCAATGGCAGTGGTGTTCTTGATCACTGAGCATATGTGCATGTGACATGAACAAGTACATTCACTGTCTCTGGCTCCATGCATATGCCATGCTTTAGTATGCTCTCAGCATTCAGAGTGATCAGCCCTGGTGCTATTAGACATTAAAGTAATGGCAGGGATCTGACAGCAATTTCCCATCTCTGCAGGTTGCATGTGTGGCATCTTTTTATGGCACCTAGAAAAGACCTACCAGTACAAGCTAAGGCCTAGCTCATATATTTTCTATTTTAAATGTGTATCTGCTGCATTGTTATCTTTGAAACTGTTTCACTCAGTGCATCAACATAGAGAACATGGAGAGCTGAGGTGAATTCAACTTTCAGATCTCTAATTAAGGGTGTGAAAGATTCTAAATTATCTAACTTTCACATCTGATTCTACTGTAATAACAGTTATGAGATGTAAAAGCAGAGCTACTTCACCAACCACCTAAATTATCAATGACATTACTCTATTAAGCACAGGAATCCTTTTATCTGTTCAACCATGTCTCTTTGGAGTAAATGAGTTTGATTAACACACATCACTGCAGTTCCATCAGGCCTGTACAGCTGAGGCCTGAAGTTTAGACTCCATATATAGGTATTTAAGTAACATTCTTTGTTCTTCCTACTACACAGATCTCTAAACCTCATGTCACCTCAGTCTAACTAGCTCACATTAGGGAAATCGTAGCTTGGCAGCGGAATCTGGCCTTCTGAGGCTGCCTTGCCAATGCTTCTGCTGTTGCAGAAACAGCACCTGCTTGCATGGAAGTGAACCAAGAAATTTGTGAGGATTTGCTCCCAGAGATCATCAGTTGTGTTCTGATGTGATCACTAGAGCTCATTGAAAAGAGCAAAGGTGTGAGAAAGCACGGAATGGGTGCAGTACAGCAATTCAACTCTATTGTGAGTGAGCCAAAGAAAAGCTGCTTTGCACCAGCTGGGTACACCAAGTCAGGCTGAATTACTTCATCATTTACATCTTTGAGCTGGTTAGCTCACTTGCAGCATCCCCTGCCATAGGATTTGTCCCATACAGCTGAGCACTTATACTCCCACCAGACTGCAGAGGAAGGTTGCTGTCCTCAGTTTGCCTGTGCCTTTGTTGGGCTTTTCAAAGCCATATGGCCAGATGTGACCCTGATGGTAGGCTGTACACGGCAAAGAAACTGAGAGGTCTGACTCTGCTCTGTGTGGCATGTGGGCACTGCAATGGTCTCACTTGAGAAATAAAAAAGGATATAGACGCCCAGTAATTAGAATACATGGTTTGACTGGAGACTAGCCAAGTGCATGTTTCACTTCCCTGGCTGTTCAAACCCTATAGGTGCCTGTGCCCTGAGCTGAAGGTAACTCCTCAGACAGGCTGTGTGCCTCTACGGTCACTGCAACATATTTCTCAGAACATCCTTGCAGGGTTGTCTGCACCATATCTCTCAGACTTCATCACACTCAAAAAAAAGGAGCACAAATGGGTCTGAACCCTTCTTTTCAATCACTCCCTAGACCTGGGTTTTCAAGTCCCTCCACCCAAGGTTGTTAGGTAGCTGCTGAGACTCACTGGGTCCTTCTACGTCCTGGTTGCTCCTTCAAGGATTGTCCCTGGCCTGGAAGGGATATCTGACCCTGAGAGATTTCACCTGGGATGTAGGAAGGTTGAAAACCAGTTTTCTAACTTTTCCTAAGGCCCATGTCCCAAAAAAACCATCACCAGCTCTTCAAGAAGGAGGGCTGCAATGACCTAGCTTAAATGACCTAGCTTAAAGTAAATGGCATTACTGGGGCTCCTAGTATTATTGCAAGTAGTCAGGTTGAAGTAGACAGTTGAGGAAAGGACTAGGAAAAAAACTGAGTTATTCATGTGTTGTTTTTGTTTGGTTTTTACCTAGTTCTTGTCACAACTTTCCTGTCATACAGCCCTACAGGAGCTTTCAGTATTTGATAAATTGTTATGAACAATGTTGAAACAACTCAGCGCTATGTGAGAGTGATGTTAGTTATAATTTGAATTTGCTGTGACTTCTATGTGGGTGAAATAAGGAATCCAGGGGGAGTTCATCTGGAGTTATTGTTAAAAAACTGCTACCGATAACATGCTAAGATCATCCTGACTTTTTTCTCTTCTGCCCCAACTGCTCAATTCTCATGTCTTTCTGAGTTTTTTCCTTTTTTTTTTTTTTTTTAAGTTAAACCTGTAAAGCAGAAGTCAGTTACAGACCAACTTTATCAGAGATTCATTTTACTCTGCTTTAGCCGTTGTCTGTAAAAGTGCATACATGTAAGCTGTTGGTAAAAGCACCTAAGAAAAAAATCCCCTGAATTATTTATAGAAGCAGTTTGTCTTTATGTGCTGCTGAGAGAAACTAAGCATCCCCCCTGAGGAATTAGTGATTACTCATTATTTAAAAGGCAGGATTGTCATGACACAAAACTTCTCAAAATGGGAATGTCCACAAAATGACTTATAACTAGGTGCTATAATCTGCCTGTTAGTTCTGTTCCCAAAGTAGCACAGAAATGTCTTGAAGCAAGGTTTTTAATTCAGCAAGATGGGGAAACATTTTTCTGCAGTACCATTGCTACCTTGGGCAGCTGCAATGTGGATCTGTAATAATGAAATGCCCAGATGTTTTGCAGTTTCAGATGAATTAATGAGGAATTATCCATGTGGCATGAATAGTCCAGTGCAACATCACATATATGCAAGTTTCCCGTGCCCCTGCACTTCTGAAATAGGTGGACCAATTTCTCTGCTTTAAAAAGACAATCCTGCTTTATACATAAATCGTGAGAAACAAGACATGGTCCTTCACACCTGGAATACTCAGTTTTAGAATTTTTGGTTGCTGCAGGCTTGTATGTTTCAGCTGAAAAGAAGCCATAAAAGCACATTTTGTGTAGAATACTGAACATCTTTCAGAACTGCGACTATTTCAGCATTCTCACTTAAAAACACTTTACTGTCAGCCCTGCAGTCCTGCATGTTTTGAAATAATCACACAGGTCCTATTTTTGTTTGTACCATGC
This sequence comes from Orthonyx spaldingii, assembly GCA_013397795.1. Taxonomy (NCBI): domain Eukaryota; kingdom Metazoa; phylum Chordata; class Aves; order Passeriformes; family Orthonychidae; genus Orthonyx; species Orthonyx spaldingii. The sequence continues at coordinate 160,413 of VZTJ01001831.1, forward strand.
TGAAACTTCAGAAGACAGCTTGGTCAGAGGTGACACCTTAGAATACAGAAGTCCATTATTATTTTTATTAGACATTTCCAACTTATATATCCATCTCTGCCTGGACTGTTCCTTATTAAGCATACTAAGAATATGTTCAATAAAAACAAACCAGAATTAGCAAATGTATGGATTTATACAGATTTAATCCTCCTAAATGATGCACAGAAAGTAAACAGTTATTAATTTTCTTCTGCTAATTTTTCTCTGTAGAACACCATTTCACACACACACTTACAGGGTTCTCAAAATCACTCTGCCCAGCCTGAAGTTATAATTTCCTGTTCTCAAAAAACCATGCACAGGTTAAATTTTTTAAGGAAATGAGAACATATTTCTTTTGAAACACAACCATTTCAATTAATTTCTGGAAGTTAAAATTACTCACTTTTAATTGAAAAAAAAAACCCTACAAAAACAAACCCACACACCTCTTCCTTCTTAAAAAAATGTGCCCAGCACTGTAAGATCCACAAACTTACCCAAACTGATTACAAAAGTCAGTTAAACCAGCATGAGACTCTAATGAAGTTCAAAATAGAAGCAGATACAAGTCTTCCCAAAAATAAGAGTTGTGGTAGGATGTAACTAGCATTTAGGGAAAAAGCCAAAAACAATGAAACAAAACAACAGCAACAAAAAGCCCAAACAATAACAAAACCAAGCAAAGCCCTGGACAAACACAGATGAGCTTACCTTTGAAGAGTGAGAGGAACAAGGATGACCAGAGATACAGTGCAGAATAAACAAATGCCAAGCACTTTTCTGTGAGCATTGTCAAAATAAGCTGGTTCTCCTTCCTGAACAGAGGGTGAAAGAGGATGAAGTCTTGGGCACAGACTGCAATGACTGATGGATTTGGCAATTACGGTAATAAGGCATCAAACCAGCTTCCCACCAGGGGAAAGAGGTGCATTTGCTCATGTGCTTCTCCAGTCACCAAATCAGCTCAGTGCTTGGTCAGAAAATCCAAACACAAAGGAACAGGTTACATTCCTTTGGACTCACATTGCTAGACACACTGAGCCTTTCCTTGGTCAGGAGCAAATGCAAGTGATCCTCACACACAGCTGTCCGTGTACTGCAAGAAGGGGGAGTGTGCTGCCTCGGAGATGCTTTCCACATCTCCACATATTGTACCTAACTCGAGACAGCACGGCTGCAGTGTTTCCAGTGCTTGCACTCGAGTGCCTCTAGAGCTGTTTCCCAGTGAAATGAATTTGTGTCCCACTCTGCACTCTCCCAGCTGCCAGGGCAACTTGCAGCAAGCACCTGTGGCACAACACCTGCCTTTTATCCCAGCAGAGGTGGCAAGGTAGATTCAATAGTGCAAGAGTTTGAAAAGATGAAAATAGCCAATCTCTTGTCCGTTTTTGATGCACCCCTTCCTCTAATCACTTCCACCAGATGTAGGGAGCTGTCTAGAGTGCCCTCTTCCCTAGCTGCCCACTGTGGGATTGTGCACACACCCTGGCTCCCTTTCCTACCCACAATTTTATTCACCACCCAAGAAAAGGCAAGGAGAGACAAAGGCTTGAATAAATGATGTTCATCATTTGGGCCTTTCTTTTCTCATTTGCCTGTCCTGCACACTCACACACTTCTCTTTCACTGCAGAGACAGGACTTTGCACTTCACCTTGCTGAATTTCTTGGGGCTCCTGCCTTGGCAGGGTACAACCCTGGGCTGACACAGAGAGCAGCAGCAAGTCGTGACTCCGGGCAGGAGGAGGGATTTTGGTGCTGCCATAGTGAGGTTGCAATGGGCAGTGCAGGCTAGTAGGAGAGCAGAGCCCCGGGATGTGGGGCATAGGGTGCGTTGAGGAGGAGGACTTGCAAGGTTGAGCGGTGGGGCACAGGCTGCCTGTGGAATCCCCCTGGCTGGAAACATCTGCTCTGGGATCAACTGCAGAAATGCAAATCTGTAATGCTCAGGGAACACGTGAGAAATCAGTGGTCAAAGCACTAGGAAAGGGGAGGAAAACAGTGCAAGTGAGGAGAGCAATACCACCAGCATTAACTAGTAATACTGAAAAGCTTTCTGTAGTTTTCATGCATTCGTTTTCTTTTAATAAATGTTATATAGCTTTGGAAGGCTGGGACCACAAGGGGCTGGTATGTACCCCAGCTGCAGCCTGGACTGATTTAGCTGGCTCCTGATGCACTCTCACCCTGTCACTGGATGGTGGGGTGTCTTCCTGGGGGCCTGGGAAGGGTCCTCAGAGCTGCTGGCCCTCCCTTTCTGGGCTTGCTGGGGTGCCCCAGTGAGTTTTCATTGGCTAGCTGCACATGGAACACCAAGGCACATCCTCCTCTGGGTTCTCTCAGGCCCGTTCTCACTCTCCATGGGTGGGAATGGGGACAGAATGGGACCTGCTGCTGGGACCCCCATGAAGGCTGGCCTGGGAGATCCCTTCCAGTGGCATCAGGGCTAGGGACAGTAGCAGGATTATCCTTCCACCCTCCAGCAGCACTGGTGTCCTCTAGGCCCATCTGACGTCGGGCCTCTCCAATGAGCCTGTGTGTGATGATGCCAATAAGCTGGTGGGCAAAACTCCTTGTGTGCCTGTGCAGGGAGGCCTGTAGAAGCTGGAACAAAGCCTCCTCATTCAGGCCAAAGTAGTGCAGGCTGAATGGGACAAGGCGCTGTCCCATCAATTGTACAAATACAAACCTGTAATGCTCAGGGAACACCCGAGAAATCAGTGCTGCTGCTGCTGCTTCCTAGCATCCTCAAAGAGCTGCCCCAGGTCCTGATGCAGCCACGACAGCAGGTGGTGGAGAACAGCAAGGCAGAAGAGGGATGCTTAGATGTAGTGTGGGAGACACTCACTGGGCCCCAGGGCAGTGTCCACATGGCTGATGGCAGGACTACTGCAGTGCTGTGGGGACTGGGGGCAGCGGGTGGAACATGTCTGATAGCGCTGCAGGGCAATGGAGACTGGGGGCAGCTAAGTGCTCAGGAGATCATGCATCAAACTTTCCCTGCAGGGGAGATCACTTGAGCTGAGTACATAGCAGGGATGCCTGTTCCTGCAGCCAGATGTGCTGACTGGGAAGCACCTGTAAAAAACTTCTTTTCCTCCTTCTCCCCTCACGTCCCCACAATAGAACAATATGGACCATTATTGTCCATATTGTCCAGTAATTTTCCATTATTTTTGGTTTAGACTTGGGAGTTTTTAAAATTCCTTTAAAAATGAAAGCTTTCACTGGTGAGTACAACTTCATACATATTGCAGTTCCAGTCGCTGTCCTCACCTTCAGCCTCTAGAGGTGGCTGTCCTCCCACTGATGGCCAGAGTGCTGCAGGACTAGGGGCAGCTGGGTTTCCGGGACCACCTCCTCCTCCCAGGTGGAACATGTCCATAGTGCCCTGTGGGGTGGAATGTCATACTCCTCAAAGTTATCATCCTCCCACACCGAGTGCAGGATGGAGGTCACCCTCCTCCTGCAGAGGGGACACTGGGGCTTGCTGCAGCCCACTGCAGGAGGCACACTTAGGAAAAGTGGTGCAGCCATGGCAGTGTGTAGCTGGCCTCCTCCCAGTGGTCCAGGCAGATGGGACAGCAGCTGTCCAGCTCCATGGCCATGCTTGCTGTGTGCTGTGGGTACTGGGGGCAGCTGGGGATGACAAACTGCTTCACTGCCTCTCAGTGACACTGCAGCAGCAAATGTTGCACTAGAAAAGCGAGGTCACAGTTGTTATCTGGCCCTAGGATGGATGGAAGTAATGCCCACATCCCTCAGCAAGGAAACCCTCCCCGCTCCCCAGATGAAGTTTTCCCCTCTCAGATCACTTCTGTTGCTGTAAGAGTGACTCCTGAGTGCCCGGGCTGCCTGAGCAGAGAGCCCTATTTTGCAAATGACTCACAGGGGCATGGACTGAAGGTCACTGACCTCACAAGGATGGCAAATTCACCTATATTACGGCTCTCTGCAAGCAGGAGACTTGGTGCTGCAATATTCCACTTTGAGCCTGTAAATGCAGACAGACGGAATCCAGGGGTTTCGCAGCCCAGCTGCCTTCTGCACTCCTTGGCTCTAAATCACATTTCAAAATTAGGCTACAAGTGAATTCTTGGAAATGCCCAGGTTGCTTTTTTCCACATACAGCCATTTAACAATGTCATCTGACAAAACTGCACATCTGACAACACAATATACACCCTGAACTCTAGAAAATATAACTTAATGCACTCCTGAGCTGCAACCAGGCTCTTTGTTGGGATCGCTGCTCTCATAGGTTTCATCATCAGTGCAGGGGCCTGAAACTGTTTCTCTCACAGGCTGTTGTCAAGGCAGGAAACAGCGAGAACCAGATTACTGTGCAAGTCTGTCATGCTCCTTCTCTCCCATGTCCACCTGAATTGTGCTGCCATTGCAAAAAGCTTTGCCCTTCTGGCAAAGATTCTACAGTAAGGATGCACACCTGCCCCTCAGCTGACGGGATTGTTGCTCAGTCCCCCTCTCCTACAGAAGCAGATGACATGAATACAGAAACCAGGATTTTTCACCAAAGAGCTGGGAGTCAGTTGTTTTGTTTCACTGCCATTTCCCTGTGAAACCTGGGATGGACTGCTGCAAACTGGGGCTTACAGACAAGGTCCATATCCAAGCTCTGTCTACTGGTTCAGGCTGTGTTCTGACCCTGTGAAATTATATTACTTGCTCTTCTTCTTAAGGTTGCGTCTCCTTTGGGTCACATCAGTACAACTCAGCAAGTTTAGACTTGGGCATCCTTCCTCTGTGGATGGGTTTGTCTGCAGGTGAGCCAGCTCTTCTTACACCACCCGTCCCAAAGCTTGCTGCTGAGTTTGCCCAGTCAGCCCTTCTAGCACTGATTTGACATACAAGCTAAATCTCAGCACCTCATGCTGTGAGCCAACAAAGATAAGAAACAATTGGCCATGGACACACTGTAACAGCTGAGCAAGGAGAAAGGAGGATGAAGAAAGCCCTTATAACCCAGGTAGTGCTGCAAAGTGTTTTTTCACAGGAGTGGTTTGGATGAGTTATGAGTGATTTGTGGAAGTCTGGCAAAGGTGTCAAGTGCTGGAATGGTTACAGTGCGGTGCGTTGTTCAAAAGTTATGTCACCAGGGTTCCACCACGCATGTCATGCTGCAGAGACCACTCACTGGGTTCAGCTCCTTTCCAAGGAAGGTGGATGACAGCAGGCCACACATGCACAGGTCTAGTGAACTTGCTGGTGAGGCTGGGGATGCTGGAGGATAGGAAGGTACTGCAGGACATGAACACCTGGCTGGTTAAGCAGGGAGTTGGGCTGGGGTGATCCCCATTCTCCTGGGTGCTGGGATGGGGAAGCTGGGGAAGTGAGCTATGGAGGGGTCCACTGCTGGTGCAAAGGGAGCTAGATGGTGGCAGGAGGGTCTGCATGAACTAGGAATCTCATGGCTCCCCACTCCTGCAGGCAGCAGACACCTTGTGGGTGGGTTGAGGTGACAATGGAGCTGCCACCTGAGCTCTGCATCCTCCAATGGCACATGGAACAGATCTGCACAACAAAAGCAAGGTGCAAGGAGTTCCAACCCTGCCAGGCAGGTGTGCAGCAGCCCCTCGTCCCCAAGGGCTGAAGTTTTGACTCTTCAGCCCCTGCTCTGTCCTTTCCCCACACAAGAGGAAGAGAAGCATAGAGGTGTAGGGCACTGTACCAGAGCTTGGCTGGGAGAGTGATTTCCCCTCCTCAGGTGCTGGGGTCTGCACCACTGGGCATGGTGAAAGCTCAGATGATGAGGGAGCACTGCCAGCCCCTGGCCCTGCTGATGGGGACTCAGCCAAGATGGGGTCTGTGATCATATGCAGTGCTTCTGGAGTCAGTCTTGGCTATCCTGGCCACGAGGCATCCCTGTTCTCCATCGACCTCTGAGTCACTCATATGCTGAGAGGCAGCATTGCTTTGTGTCACAGCCATACTGACCCCAAGCTTCATCCCTCTCTCCAGGCCTTGACTGCCAAGAGCAGCTGCAGAGACAGTTTCCCCTGATGCTTGTGTGGGGTAATAAGGAGGCAAGGGAGTCATACTCCTCAAAGGAATGTCATACTCCTCAAAGTTATCATCCTCCCACATCCTCCTTCTCCTGCTTTAAAGGAGAATCACGAAATCACAGAATTGTTAGGGTTGGAAAGGACCTCTGGAGCTTATCTAGTCCAAATGCACTGCCGAGGCAGGATACCCTGGAAGGTTCTACCAGGAACTCATCCAGATGGGTTTTGAATGTTTCCAGTGAGGGAGACTCTATGTACTGGTGGTGAACCTCAGGACACAGCCCTCTGGAGCATGTGCTCCAGAGGGAGATGAGGCCTGGGGATTTTCTTATCTGTCCCATTTCCCGTCTCTACATTTCTTTCTCCAAATCAGTGTTCACCTCCCTCTTTCCCTGTGTGCTTCTTTCCTGTTCTCCATCCCTTCTCTTCTCTGTTTCTGCCCCACTTCCTGGTTTTTCCACTCTGCCCCTCTGTTTCCCAATTTCTCCTTCTCCTAGTGCCAGGCCCACAGGCTTGCTTCTGTAGCTTTTTTTTTTTTTCCTTAGCCCTTCATTTCCCCGTCCCCACACGTCTGTCTTTATCCCTGTCTCACTTTGGCTCTCTCCACCTCCTCCTCATCCTCGTTCCCTGTTAATTCCGGGGCCTTGTCTTTCCACCCCTCCCTCCTTCCCCGCCGCTCTCCGTACCCGGCACATGCGCGCTGTCCCGCCGTGGGGAGCCGGCGCTGCTGAGGCGCTGAGGGCTGAGGGACGGCGGTGGGGTGTCCTCTGCTGGCGGGAGCCGGGGAGCGGCGGAGACGTACCCGGAGCATGGCCATGCAGCCGTGAGCCAGCTCATGGCCACACGTGCGCTTAGTTTGAAAAGGCTCCCCCCACACTAACTCGGGCTTCTTTGTCGTTCCTGGGCACACGCAAACCGGCTCTGGTGCCCCCAGAAAAGGCCGAACCAGCCTCAGAGCCTCAAACGCACAGAGCTCTACTTGAGGCTCGCAATGACTCGGCCTCACATACTCACAGAAACAAAGAATGTTCTGAGTTGGAAGGGACCCACAAGGATCATTGAGTACTACTCCTGGCCCTGCCCAGCACCATCTGCAAGAATCACAACATGTGTCTGAGAGCATTGTCCAAACGCTCCTTGAACTCTGTCAGGCTTGGTGCTACGACCACTTCCCTCTGGGTGAAGGGTTGAACAATGAGATTGTGCCTGGGATGTGGGGCACAGGGTGCGTTGAGGAGGGCTTGCAAGCTTGAGCGGTGGGGCGCAGGCTGACTGTGGAATGCCCCTGGCTGGAAACATTTGCCCTGGGATCAACTGTAGAAATGCAAACCTGGAGCAGGGTCCATTATATTTATGTTAGATTTGGAGGGTTCTTGTAATTTCTCTAGAAAAGAAGGCATGCACTGATGAGTACAACTTCACACATATCGCAGTTCCGGTTGCTGTACTCACTAGAGGTGGCTGTCCTCCCACTGATGGCCAGAGTGCTGCAGGACTAGGGGCAGCTGGGTTTCCGGGACCACCTCCTCCTCCCAGGTGGAACATGTCCATAGTGCCCTGTGGGGTGGAATGTCATACTCCTCAAAGTTATCATCCTCCCACACCGAGTGCAGGATGGAGGTCACCCTCCACTTGCAGAGGGGACACTGGGGCTTGCTGCAGCCCACTGCAGGAGGCACACTTAGGAAAAGTGGTGCAGCCATGGCAGTGTGTAGCTGGCCTCCTCCCAGTGGTCCAGGCAGATGGGACAGCAGCTGTCCAGCTCCATGGCCGTGCTTGCCGTGTGCTGTGGGGTTTAGGGACAGTTGGGATGTTGAGCTGCTCCATCACTGGTGCTGCAGCAGTGAGTGTCATGCTAGAAAAGGGAGGGAGGCCACAATTATTGTCTGGCCCTAGGAGGTATAGAAGAAATGCCCAGGTCCCTCATGAAGGAAACCATCCCAGCTCCCCAGGGTGAATTTTCCCTTCCCAGATCACCTCTGCTGCTGTGAGAGTGACTTCTCAGTGCCCCAGCCAGGAAAAATCCATTGATGTCTCTGATGTCTCTCAGATACTGAGAGCTGCACCAACCAACTCCCTGAGCGCAATACCACCAACCAACAACAGCTTTGCATGACACTCCTTTCTGGCTGTGGCAGCAATGCCCTTGGCTTAATAAAAGCCTTTGGAAAACTCTCTCTAGTCCACAGGCAACTACCAAAAGGTCTTGAAATTACTGTGGAGTGACAAAGGGACAGACTTAGGCAAGGGATGCTTATGCTTCAACTGTTCGATTTTTGGCTGTATAGCTTGCTCAGTTCTATGTTCTTTTCTTTCTCTTCCAAGGATGGGAGGAACACTCATTTGGGGGGAGGCTGGGCAATGAATTCCCTGAGCTGCATTATCCTCCTCCATTCCTGCCACATCTGGACAATCAACAGGATTGTGCTGGGCGTACATAGTCTGTGTTCTTGGTGCAAACAGTAAGCACCAAGGCAGAACAGGCAGGAAGTGCTGTCTTCCCTCACTGGGGGCATGGGAGTGAAGACTGCTGGACAAGGAAGGGAGGGAAGAGACAAAGCAGTGTGCATACAAAGGGCCACCTGTCCAAATGGAGGCGCTGCTGCTTTAGCTGCAGGAGCTTTGACCATTGTGACAGCGTGGGGGAACCCAGGGAAGTTTGGTGACTGTCAGCAGAGAAACAGCTTTAGCTTGACTCTCCAGCTCCTTAGCAGGCTTGTTAGTGGGATTGGTCAGGAAGCCAGTGTCCCTGAAGACACCTTCAAGACACTTGTCCTGCTATGTTGTCCCTTGAATGGTTGTCAAGGTGGTTCAAGGCCTCCCTGTGGACCAGGCTTTTGAATGTGAGGCTGCTCCTATCTCTCTCTGCTGAGGCACTCATCCGCTCAGTTCCTGGTCAGGCAGCCTGCAGCAGGCCCCTGCTATAATGTCACCTCTCCCCGCCCTCCCTTTAATCCAGAACCATAAGCTCTCAGTTGGCTCCTCATCCATCCCAGGGCAGAACTCCATACCCTTCAGCATGTTCTTGGCACAGAGAGCAACACTCTGTCTCTCCTGCCTGTTTTCAAAAGAGTCTGTAACTTCCCATTCCAATGCTCGAGTCATAGGAGTCATCCCACCACATCTCTGTGAAGCCTGTTAGCCCATCTCTAACTCCTCTTGTTCATCCCCATGCTGTGTGTGTTTGCACAAAGGCATTTAAGTTCAGCCCTTGATGATGCCGACTTACTGGCTGGAGTGTCAGGAATTCCTTCGTGACTTTTCATGTATTCTCCTGACCTGCCTGAAGCTCTGGGCCTCTCTTGCTGACTTGCCATCAGACTGGAAAGACTAAGATGGACAAAGGTTCCCATCTCCCAACAGCTTGAATTTAAATTCCTCTTCACCAGCCTGGCAAGCCTATGGCCAAAGATGTTCTTCTCCTTCTTTGACAGGTGCACCCCATTAGCCCTCAGCACACCCAGTTTCTCAAGGCAAGTCGTGGTCCGAGAAGCCGAAACCCTGACTGTGGTACCAGCCTGCAACCATTTGTTGATTTGCCAGATCTAACTGGCCCTTTCAAACATGTTTCCTTTAACTGGGAGGATTGATGAAACAGCAATGTGTTAGTCAGTGGACTCTATGAGGCTCAGTAGTCTCTTGGTGACATCCCTGCTATGACTCCCCAGTAAGCAGCACACTCTGGAGACCATGTCAGGTCATCAAATGGGTACCTCTGAACCTCTCAGAAGTCACCTACTGCTATCACCCGTTGCCTTTTCTTAGCTGTGCTGGTTGTGATGTGGGAGCAGATGGGGCTGCCTTACTGGCTGTTATACAGGGAGCAGATGGGGCTGCCTTACTTAGCTCCAGTGCCTCTCGTGATGTGACAGGTCTTTCCCCTTCAGTCTGCAAAGCAACAGAGTGGTTATGCAAGGGCACTTCAGGCTTTAGGGAAGTCTCTTCCTCCTGCAGTCCTTGTTGTTGCAAGTCTCCATTCTTCTGCAGTATTAGCCCCCTACCTTTCACGTGTGCCAGCAAGGGAGTTCCTTTGGCTGTTTGGTGTTCGGCTTATGGGGCCACTGCAGGCTGTGCTTCTAACACCTTCTCAGTCTCCCTGATATTATGCAGCCTTCTCACTGCCTTCTCACCTGCTGCAGGAGGTGCACCACCTGAGCACACATTTTGCAGGCAGGCCTGCTGCCTGTCCCTGCCCCAGGAAAAACGTGTCTCTTCCTGCACATCTGCCTTAACCACCCTCGTGGTGTCTGCTGTCACCACCCAGACAGAACTGCTGTAGGGATTGACTTCAGAGAAACAGAAGGGCTCTAGTGAGACCTGACCACAGCCAGGACCATTCACCTTTGCAGGAGGTTTTCTGCAGTTTTCCAGTGATGCCTACAGGCCTAACTGTAGAGGTCTCTGCTGTGGTCATGGAAGGCTTAAGGCAGACAGACCAGCCCTTTGGCAGGGAAAGGACACTGGTCCCCAGCATACCTGGCCCATGCCTGAACATCAAAATCCCTCTGTTCTGCTAAGATTTCAGCTTCACATCTTCCATAGGTTTTCCAGGAAAAAGCGCATCTATAAGTGAGCTGTGAGATAGATGAGTTAGACAGTCTTGAAGCGAAGAGTATAAAAAGTAGCAGAGAGTCTGCTTCAGCTATGGTGGTAATTACAGGCTAGCATGGACACTTGAGTCTCTTTTGTTCTGAACACAAAACGTGAAGTCAGCTGAGCCAGCAGGAGCAGCTGATGGTGCAAAGTAGGTAGCTGCATGAGCTGCCTGGCCGCACGGTTGGCAGTGCCATCATGCCTTTATGGCACACTGTCAGGGTATGACAAACCATAGAATGAGGGAGCAACTACTCATTAGGAATCCACTCTCACATACCTGTATGTCTCATGCATTAGCAGAGAGAAAAATCTCCCCTTTCTAGAAACTCTTTTATGTGCTTGGATAAAGATAATAGTATCTCAGCTGGTACAAGGCAGACTCTCTGACAAAGACAACAGGAGATTTTGGAGGCAATTGCTAGCAGTATTTCCTTACTCCTTTCACCTATCCTTCAAAATACTGCTACTCATAGTTTAACCTACAATTTCACGTGGTCATTTTAAGCATGTGAGATTATATTTCACACATTGTCAGTGTAAGCACAAGTTAATGACATCTGGCAAATACAGGGGCCTTTGCTTTGTGCTGCATAGCAGATCAGACACACCCTTGCATCTACAAAATACTTTTTAAAAGATTGATACAGTGAAGAGGTTAATCTTTTCATAAACCACCCTTTATTAAAAAACATAAACATTTGTAAATATATAAAATTATAAAGTATCAAGTGCTTCTTGCTTCCCAGTACAGTGGAATCCAGAAGTGGCAGGTAAATTTGGTGTTAGTCTGTTTGGTGTGTTAGTTCCAGGGCTGCAGAACTGACTAGCTTTGCAAAAGACAGCTAATCTCATTCCTCTGACAGGTTTAAACAATCTTGTTTCACTTTGGTTTCAGACTTCTTTCGTGCTCCTTTTGACAAATATCAGTGCTTACTAGTGAGAGCAAGGCTGGAGCTGTAGGAATGAGCAGGCTCCCTAGAAGGATGCAAAGAGGTGTTTTACAAAGGCAGAGCTTTCCAGTTGCTAATGAGGAAGAGAATTCAGGCACTGAGAGACCTCCTTTGTACAGTGTTCCTCAGGGAAGTGTGTTCTTGGCACTGGGATCATCTTCTAGCTGGACTGGATAAAGCTAGTCACAGGTTCAATTTGCATCAAGGTCCCTTAGTCAGCAAGTACTCAGATTCCTTTGAAATACGTATATATGAAGCATCACAAAATTCCAACTATCTAATTTTTAGATTTTTTTTTACCACTTTAGTGTTATAAAGTAAAAATTTCTCAGGTTGTACACCTAGACATGAACACCAAAGCAGGACACTACACTGCTGTGGAAGTACCATAAAAAAAAATCCAGTTGTATCTATAGTAATTGTCCGTGTAACTGAACTCCAAATGGGATCTTTTGTGTCACTTCGCATCTCTTCTAACACTAAAGAACAGATGTCAGTTGCAGAGAGAACTGGAGGGTGTTTGTTGATGTTGTTTCTTACTTGATCTCCCCCCCACAAAGCGTTTGTCACCTGCAGAAACTTATGACAAGTCCCTGCACTAAGTGGTCACCTTTGCCAGGTCTCCTGCCAGCTTCCACCATGCCAGGCACTACGGTGTCATTGCCCAAAGAGTGATGCTCTATAGGAGAGCATCACACTAGTCTAATATTAAACCAGCAGGTTCATCTTTTTGTGGAAAACTTAAACCACTGAAATTGAAAGAGAGGTGGAGAAACAGAATCCCAAGTGAAACAAGCTAATCCGGGATGTCTCAGCATTTAGCAGAGAACCAGAGGGGTGAGAAATGCTGCTGTATTTAACTTCTGCTGCTTACTGATACTTTCTTTCATAGGCAGCACTACAGGCAAAGCTTTTCTTTTCTTGTAGGAGAAGACAAAGTGACTCATAGTAACAGACTTGTATTAGAGATCACATACTTACATATCCCTGCTGGAATGGAAGGATGCTCTAGCTTCTACTGCCCTTTAGCTAAGAGGCACAATTAGCTCCAGCCTGAGTGGAAGAGTTGTTACGCTGTACAAGAACCACAGTCCTTAAATAAAAGTTTTCCACTGGGTTTGTGGTAGGCACTGCTTCTATCTTTCTGAAACCTTCACCTTTGATCCACGTACATGAAAATTAAAAAATGGCTGAAATATGATGCTACCCTCCACTGCAACATTTCTTTAGCTTGAATCTAGTCAGCTAAAAATTTCAGTTGCGTGCGTACTTGTCCATTCCCACTTTGATCTTTCTGACAGCCTTTCTTAACAGCCCATATCCCCAAATAAACACAAGACTGAGGGATGCACAGCAAAAGTGCCATTTGCTCTAGTCCTTGCTTGTTGTGCAACAGGACACGGATATCCCAGTGTACCAGCTCAGGATTGGTCCATGCCCACAAGTCTGAGTCCTTGGCCCTTGGCATCCCCTTTTTGGTCTGTTTAGGATTCAGGAACATCTGCTGTTGCTGTATCTTCTGCCTTGACCAAATCAGCACTGATTGTCTCAGCATGGAGCCGTTTGTAGTCAGTATGGAAGAAGATGACATAGAAACAAGCCATACCACTGCAGAGGCCAGCCAGCACCAGTACTGGAACTGTCAGAGAGATACACTTTTAGGCAGTGAATCCAAAACTCCCCATGGGTGCAGAAATATACAGGTCAACTCCCCAAAACAGCACGTTCTGTCTGACCTCCTCTCAAGGGATACGCCTGAGGCCAGGGTACAGACCACAGTGGAGTATTACCAGTTGGGTAACAGACAAATCTTGCTTTACCTGACACTGGCATAGGAAGAGTATTTAGGTGGAATGTGGAAGGCTTTCAGAACACTGTGTCCCGCATGTTCCCCCAAGCTGAATGTCTTACACCAGTGCACACATTGTGCTTGTAGGAGTGTGTGTCTCTTGGTAAGTGTACATGTTTGTGTCTTGGGTGGTGGTGAAAAACATTACAAAAAAGATTGAATCAAATCACTTGAGCTCCATAAAAGAACAGGTTCTCACAGGTAGTGCCTCTTGTTATCATCTGAGAGCAAAGTGTAGAAAAATTCACTAAATATGAACTGTTATTAATTACAAATGTGTGTTTAAAGAATCTTTTCTGAAGGGAAAGAAAAAGGAAAAGACTATGCAACAAAGCCTGGAAGTAGTTTTAATTTCACCAGTGTCCCAAATAAACATTTCCATCCCTTTCTCCACAGCTTTTCCTGTATGTATCAGACCACAAAAGGAATACGAATGGGTACCTAATCCCAACATCCAGCTCTGATCTGATTAAATGACAAATTACAGACTTTCAGAGATGAAGCAGTCAACTTGCTTTTTGGGGACAGTTATTATGAAGCCTTGATCCCTTATAGCTAATAGACCTTGTTCTGGGGAGTTTCTGTGTAGCCAAGCAGGATATATTTAATAGGTGATGGTCAGCCTTTGCTTATGGTGTCCCCAGGTGTCAGTACTACATAAACATGAACCAGTTGAGCGATCAAGACTAGGGTTTAGCCTGCACTGAAAACACTTATGTGCTCCTGTTCATCTCAGTTGCTGCCTCTTCTGACCAGCTAGGAAAGAAAGGGAAATCTGGAATAAGTCAGAACAAAGCTGTACCAGTATGTTACAAATACAGGCAGCTGTGTGTGCAGAAGCAAGGGAGGTAGCTTTCAGTCAAAGCACTGGTAACCTTGGTCTCCGACGTGAAAAGCAGCCTTGGTTATGCTACATGGACAGTGTCTTCCCCTTAGAACAGCCACTTTCCAGCCTGATGGAACTCAAGCCTCTACAGGGTGACTGCAAGAGAAATTTTAACCCAGAGCCAGCAGCAGCATTCATGGCACCTTAGAGTTCTTCCCATTTTAATATTGCAGGACTGGTTTAGCAGGAGCAGCAAGGAATTCAGAACCATCAGGTCTGGAAAGGGCGTTAGAAGATAGGCTAAAATAGGAATCAGACTTGCAGGGTTCCTCACACTGAGACCTGGAGGAGAGTGGGGAGTACATGGGGTGCAACTGAGTGTCCAGCATCACCTCCCAAGGACATACTTACTTGTCCAGTCCAGGGCTCCATCCTGGTCAAGGGCACAGGTGGAGAATGGATCCTCAGAAACACGGACAGTGAGGGCTTGTAGAAGAATCATTAAAATCGCACCCTCAATCTGGCTGTGGGGAGAAGCCAACATGTAGTTATGTTACCTGCCTGAGTTACCAGTGCTGCAGGCAAGGTCACCTTCCCCAGCTGGAAGATAATGATGCCTCTTTTGGGAGCATGATCCTTCTAGCAGAGAAATCTACTGCTGGAGTCCTCTGACCTAGACATTTGGTTAACTGGTTCTGGCCCACAGGGTGTCCAGGTCAACTCCAGACACAGGGCCAATATGGCAGGATCACTATACACTCCCCCTGAAGGTGAACAGGTGTTGAACTATACCTGTCAAAAAGCTGAGGCATATTCATTGGGCAGAGACATGGAAACACCTCTCAGTGCAGGACTGAGGATGCAAAAAAGTCAAGCTACGGCTTCAGCCTCCTTCTCATTCACAGCTGGCTGGTAGCAGTCACTAAGTCCATAACAAGTGAGAGACAACAGCCTTCAAAGGCAGTGGCTGGTGCCCCTCACTGACTGATGTTTCTTGCTGCTGCATCTCCACCTGACACAAACACATGGCACCAGATCACTTGTGTCATTGTTTAGAGCTCCAGCAAGTTATTCCTGCTGAAGTCCAGAGCCAGCCCTAGGCAAGTAAATTGGTGACGGGAAGGACAATCACTGTCCCATCTGTTGTGACTGATGAGCCCCTTCTCCCTCAGCAGAGGACCAAGAACTAACTGGTTCCTGCACTGTTGTGGGAATGCGTGCCTCTCTCAGGCATGCAGCCCCCATCTGCTTCCAAAGCAGGTGGTGCTGGGCATGGTTAAATCATGCTTTGTGCCAAGCAAGGGAGACCTTCCTCTTCCTTCTTACTTTTGTTGCACCTCTTCCACATAATCCTCCTTGTTTTAAAACATCTACCTTTTCAGCTCTATGGCTCAGCCAGCCAGCTCCCCCCTTGCCACAGGCATGTGCACAGACACCAGAAAGACATTCAGCAGGATAGCAAGCACTGATGTCCATGTTCCCTATCCGCAGCCACACCCCTGTGTGTGTGTGTGTGAGTGTTGGAACCCAGGCTCATCTGTCAATTGGATTTAATCTGCTTGCTTACCTTGCAACAAAAATTAGGCCTGTAGATGTGCCCTCTCCCACGGGGTAGGAGCACTCCACAGCCAGCTCCATGGCAATGGGGTAGATGGCAAAACCAAAGAAGCCGAAGAGTGAACTGGTAATGGCCAACATGACAGTCTGATGTCTGAACCGAGAAGTCTGCAGGCAAAAAAAGCAATACCAAAGTCTCAATGTCAGCACGGCTGTGCAGAAAGTCTCTGAACCCTTAAACTGCAGGAAGTCTCAGGGGGTGACTCACCAGTATATGCCCTACCTGTTCCTGAAATCAATTTTTTACTTTCAACCCTCTAGAGTCAACAAAAGGCTACAAAATGGAGAGCTATCTGTTGAATTGAAGTAAGGAAAGGATCGTCAGGACTATCTGAAAAGCACTGGTGTGGTTGTACTACCGTATCTTGACTGGTCAGTAACTTACCAGGAGTGTGTTCAACATTTCTCTAGGGCCAAGTGAAACACACACTTTCCTCCCAAAGCAAAGTAACATTTTGGAAATGATGTTTGCATTGGGTTACATGTGGGAATTCTGAGTTGCTGCAGGGCAATGATAAGGAAAATCAGTCAGATGTGCATTTTTAACACTGGGATTTTAACACCAAAAGACCCAAACCAAAAAGCAAACAAAGCACCACGTAAAACATTTACAAAACCTAGAGATTAGTGCCTAGAACAGCCTTGTCCTTAGCTCTGGAGGAAAGAGCATGACCTTGTGCAGTCAATGCTAGGAAGGACGAAGTACTTTGCAGCCATGCTGCTGGTACCTCCAGCTCCTGGTACCTGGGAAAATGCAAGGTCTGCTTTAGGCACCTTGTCCTACATTGTCAAAGGCATTACATTTGTCTGTCTCTTCTGAATGGAGCTACCATCACTGGGGTCTTGGCCCCAGGGAAGGTGTGATCACCCTCTAGTGAAAGTCTGGATTTTTCATCACATATGACAAATGCACAGTATAAGACTGCTGGGAATGCAGAAACTCAGACCATTCTGGGTCTTCTGTGGTGCTGGGAATCCTGTGTGTCATGATCAGATTCCTGCTGTCTGATTGCTCCCACTGGCAATGGCTGTGCTTGAATGCAGTACTTGTACTCTGGCCCCATGGGTGTAAAGTCTCCAGGCAGTGCATTCCTCTCTTGGCTGAATTCAAGTGTTCCCCTCTTCTATCTCTCTTGTTCCCCTCAAGGAACTATTTCAGAACTAGAATATAACTAGGTCCTTTCTGCTAATGTTACAACCCTGATACCCACCACTGTGAAAGGCGGTGTTAGGAAAATATGACATTCTTGTTCATTTTTGTAAGATAAATACTTAGCAATTCCCTTTCTTTTTTTTTTGAAAGAATAGTCTCAGGAGTCAGAAAGCAAACATGGCGATCCTGCATAGGGAAATAAAATGATGCCAATTTATCTATATCCCAAATCAGTCTGTCTCAGGCTCCACAGTGACTGTCAAATCCTCAGTAAAGGGTTTTTCTTTAAAACATTTCTAGCCCAGAGAGATAATCCCAGTGCATAACACATGGCTTAATAAACACTAAGACATCAAATGACCTTGGTTTAAGTTGATGATTTGTCAGATGGCAGCAGAAATAAGGCCATGGGAATGGCACAATGCAAGGGAGAACTCACCACTGCGAACATGATGCTGGCAAGTGCACTCAGACAGAAACTAATCTTGGTGGACTCTATGAACTTTCTCGTCCGGTCGACATACATGCCTAGCAGGAAAGCACCCAACAAACCACACACAGTGAACAGTGCACCATTCAGGCCGGCAAAATCCTGGAGGGTAGAAAAACAAGTAATAAGAAACTAGAGCAGTTAGGAAGGAGGTTTTAATGTCACTGACCCATCTGTCAGCTACCAGTGGTTCACTTACTGAAGTAGGAAAAGCTTGCTTGCCCATTGCAGTAGCTGAGGCCTTCACAGGGCTCTGAATAGCAAGTAACAGAGTCCAAGTGCTTCTACAAGTGTGTGGGGACAGCAAGGTGACAGCAATCCCAAAGGATGACAAGTCTCTGTACACTCATCAAGGGAGGCTGGAGCAATAGCAGTTTCCTGGTATTAAATATTCCAACCTGGAGTCACTAGGTTCTTCCAGGGGCAATCAGGTGTTTTGTCCACACTGGTGGCAACAGGCCCAACTGCCATGGGACCTGCTGCTGTTTATAATCACCCTTCTGGTCCTTTTCTTACCAGGGACCTGCACTGGCACACCCAAAGCATGTTAGAGGAGATACCAGCTGTGTCACAGTCTAATTAGAGAGGCAGTGAGCAGTGGCTAGGATAGAGTACATGCTCTGTTGCCTGCAGTGATTGCCCTTTGCTTGTAGCACTTCTTCAGCTCCATAAGAATTCAAACGCAGACAGCAATCCTGAAAGCAGAGAAGCTTTTAACAAATTTGGGTAAACATTTTGGGGACCCTCAGGGGCACTGGAAGGAAAGGGTATATGGAATAGCTTCTCTGGGCTACAGGGCCAGGACAAGCCAGTCACACAGAGACAAAATCATGATGCACAGAAAGCAAGGCTGCAAAGTTTAAGATGTTTCCAGTTAAAAGCCAATGGAGTGTGCAAAGTGTGACCTGACTATGGAGCCCTGAGCCAGGTATCAGACCTGGGAGCTGAAGAGGGGGTCGACAGAGACCAGACATGTAAATGTGCATACATAACAGCTGGAGAGGTGTTTTAAGAGGACCCCCATGGCAATACATGCAGCAGGACTGAAGTGCAGCCTGCTGAGGAGAAACACCTGAACTGAGGGCCTTCCTAATAAGCAGGAGGGAGAGGGCAGTAGGAACCAGCTGTGCACATACTGTGCTGAACTGTAAAAGCAGCATCTGGCCAGTGTCATGGGAAGGATGGGGAAACAGCTGTCACAGTATCACTGACCTCTTCTGATGCCCTGGCTTCATGTAAGTCTGTGCAAAGAAGAAAAGGTGCTTGCATCAGCCTGCCTTCAGCTTCACTCTAGGGTCTGCCTGGGCCCCATTCTACTCTAGAGTAGGTGACAGAAAGCTGCATAGACATCAGTGCTCTGGAGTGACTTTAAAAATCACAATATTCTTTTTTCCTAAAAAATTTTCATTAGCAAATAGGAGCCCGGCCATGGTCAGTAATGAAAATGCAAGTCATCTATTATACTAAGAGATTGACTGTGTTGTGGATTAATGTACTGTTTAATCTGTATTAGACAATGTGAGCAAATAAGATATGAGACTGCAGCATATTCAATTGTCTTCATTTTGCTCTGAGTCCTTTATGAGGGAAAATCAATTTGATTGTATCATAGATGATGTGGATAACGGGGAAAGAAGGAAGAAGACTCACATTTGAATACCCCTTTTCACAAAGGATCTGTTCTAGCAGAGCTGAAAAGCAGGTGAACATCCCAATTCCTCCTCCAAAACACACTGCCAGGATGATGTATGACTTGTTTCTCAGGAGCTAAAAAAAGAAATTAATGCAAATAAATGGAGGAGGAGAAGGGCCTGGCTGTGACAGCAGGCTTGAGGGTCAGTGGCTCTGATTCAGCTGAAAATGCTGACAAGGTAATCCCATGATCAATGACAAAGTATGGCTTTGTCCTGTCAGTTCAGAGAGAGGACAAGTTACAGTGGGGACCATGGAGGGAGAAAGGAACTCTTCAGTGCTCAAATTCTTCCTTCACTTTGCCATGTGCTATCCTACCTGTTACCACATCTTGTCTGAGTTCAGAAGACTCAGGCTGTGTGCTCCTCTTGGATAAGCCCAAGTGCGCCTGTTTGAGCTACCTGAATGGCAGCCAGTCCACAGACAAGCGGTCAGATAGCATCTCTTGCAGCTTTGCTGTGAGCAGTTTCCACTCCCTGAGGAAGGAAGGGATCCTGATCTCCTTCAAGGAGCTTTCCATGACAGGTTTGGGGGAGTGGCATTCAGAGTCTGCTTCGTAAGCAGATCGTTCAGCATATCCCTGTCTTGCAGGGCTGCATCCCCCACTCCAGCATGGCAGTCCGTGTGGTATAACACTTACCATTTTGAGCCCCATGAAGAAGGGCTGTGAGTTGGAGTTAGTGGCGCTGGCTGACGGAGGCGTTGGTGGGACCTTCTCACAAATCCCCAGAGTTGCTAGAGCACAGGCTGTTACTGCTGGGACAGCATAAACACCCAGCTACACAACAAAAGAACAAGACAAGTTACCAGTCTTTCCAGCTCCACTACCTTCAAACAAATAAATCAGCTGGACCCAAATCAGCCCAGCTGACTGATTAAAGCAGTTTTCATTTACCATCAATGGAATGTGCTTTCCTTCGGGAACTAGTGCAGGTGACAACAAGTTTGCTATAAGAATGCCCAAGGGATTGGCTGGAAGGAAATAAAAAATAAACTTTTTTCATGCAAGCAGTCAGAATTGTGTATCTACCCCTATTGCCTACCAGCACCACAGCTGCAATATGCAGCAGTGTAATGAATAAGGACAAAACATATAGGGAGAACCAGGAGGGGAACATTTGCAGAAGCTGACTGCGTGGTCTTACTGTTGCCACATCTGTTGTCTCACCCCCATGAAGTCCATTCTATACAACCATCTCCTTTCAACTCCTAACTCCTGTAAACTGTTTTTCAACTATGGACTATGATGTCCTCACCCTCGCAAGACTGCCTCAGTAAATGTCAAACTGAAGGGACAAAATTAAGATGACGCAAATCCACATCATCTGTCCTGGTTTTACATAGCAGGAGTTACAGAGGTGTTTTTCCTACCATATTCCCCTATGCCACTAGGTATGTATACATTGTACACAGGATTCCCCTGTTCAAGGGTAAGCAGCCACAGCTCTCTTAGTCTCTGCTGCCATGACAGATGCTCCTTTCCCTTAATTGTCTTAGTGGCTCTCACCTGCACTTACACTAATATGTCCTTCTTATATATAAGAAACTACAACCAGACCACAGCTCTTCAGATGTGGACAGGGGACCTCCTTCAAGCTGCTGGCAATGCTCTTTATGATGGTCACCAGGATGCCATTAGTTTTCTTTGTCAAAAGGCCACGAACAGCATGAGAGCTCTCTAAAGTGATGCTAGGTCATTCCTGAGACCTTTCAAGCCTTTGTACTTTGTTTGCAAAGGCTAGGCAGGATACATGTTGATCTCTGCTACCATCTACAAAAATCACATGGCAGCAGAGAATCTTGCAGATTTTGTACTGGAGGGGGCAGTTGCATTATTATGGGGCTAAAGCTGAGCAGTGTGTGAAGCAGCATTCCTGGGACTCAGTTTGGGAACATCCAAAATTACAGGAGACAATTTTTTAATGCTAAGGCAATGTTCTACAAATAGTCAAACAAATAAAACTGCTTTTCTACTATTGTGCAGGGATGGGGCTAAGAAAGCCAAAGCCAACCTGGGGAGTTTGGTGAAGGGTAATGAGAAAGGCACCCTTAAGTACTTCAGCAGCAAAAGGAAAGTTAGGGAAAATGTGGTCCTATTGCTGGATGGGGCAGGAGACTCGGTGACAAAGGACACAGAAAACATCAAGGTGTTCAACGCTGTCTTCACCTCTTTTGTGATTGGTAAGACTGACCTTCAGCCCTGAGACCAGAGATAAAGTTTGAAGCAATGAAGATTTACCCTCAGTGGACAAAGACTAAGTTGGAGAACATTAAATGGCCCAGACACACACAAATCTATGGGACTGATGGGACACATTGGTGCTGAAGCAACAGATTATTTTCATTGCGAGGCCATTCTTGGTTACTTTTAAAAGCCCACAGCAATTCCAAGAGGCTCCTGAGGACTGGAAGACAGCAAATGTCACTTCTACCCTTAAGAACAAGAAGGACAATCCAGGGAACTCCAGGCCTTTCACTTTGTTCCCTGGGAAGGTCATGGAACAACCAAACCTTGCCACCATTTTCAGGGACATGAAGGGTGACAAGGTGAAAAGGAAAAATGCTTAACTAACCTGACAGCTTTTACACAGTGTAATGACCGTTTGATGGATGAGGAAAGAGCAATTGACACTGTCCCCATAACAACCTTGCAGACAAGCTGATGAGGTACTGGCTAGACAAGTGGCCAGTGAGATGAACTGATATCCAGCTGAATGGCTGGGCCCAGAGAATTGTCCTCACTGACATGAAGACCAGCTGGAGGCCAGTCATCAGTGATGCACTTCTGAGGTTGACACTGGGGCCATACAGTTTACCTGGATGATAGGACAGAGTGCACCCACAGCTGGTTTGCAGCTGATATGACACTGGGAGGAGTGACTTGCAGAAGAGATGGCCATGCTGCCATTCAGAGGCACTGCAACAGACTGGAGAAATAGGCAGAAGGGAACCTTGTGAAGTTCAACTAAAGGAAATATAGTATGCTGCACCTGGGGAAGAATAACTCATCCACCAGTACAGTATCCCTTGAGACTGGAAAGCAGCTCTGCAGAAAAGAACCAGAGGAGCAGTGGGTATGGTGTCCTGGTGGACACCAATTTGACTATGAGCCAGCAACACAGCCTACTGATAGAGAAAGCCACCAGAATCCTGGGGTCAGCATTAGGCAATGTTGTCAGTGGGAGCCGCTCTTTACCCTCTACTCAGCACTAGCAAGTCCACATCTGGAGTATTGTGTGCAGTTCTCAGGTTCTCAGTGTGAGCGAGACATGAATTTACTGGTCCAGAAAAAAGAAAAGATGATTTGAGGACTAGAGCTTTTGTCATGTGAAGAGACACTAAGAGAGATGGAACTGATCAACCTGGAGAAGCTGACGGAGAGCAGTTTTGCAGAGGAGGACATGGAGTCCTGGTGGACTGCAAGTTGACCATAAGCCAGCAATGCATCCTTGCAGAAAGGTGTCCAACAGCATGCTGGGCTACATTAGGAGAAGCAGGTGGAAGATTGTGATCCTCCTCCTCTGCTAAGCCCCGGTGAGAAACATACAGAGTGCCAAGGCCAATGCTGGGTTCCTCAATGCAAGGTACCGCGTTAGTGGAACAAGTCCAGTCAAGGGCCAAAGACATGATTAAAGGTCTGGAACATTTCTCATACCTAAGGAGGCTGGGACAGCTGAGACTGGTTAGCCTGGAGAAAAGAACCTTGATCAGCAATTACAAAGATGAAACCAGACTATTCTCCTTGGTGTACAAGGCATAACACAGGAAACTCTACCTGAATATAAACTTTTTTACTGTAATAGCTGTTAAGCACTGAAACAAGATGCTCAGATAAGCTGCTACACCTCCTTCCTGGGAGATAATCAAAACCTGACTCAACATAAACCTGGGCAACCTGATCTACACAACCCAGGTTGAGCAGGGGTTTGGACAAGATGATCCCAAAAAGTGCCTTCCAACCTTGTCTGTTCTATAATGATGCTGAGGTGTCAATAGTCCTAGAGCACACAGCTGTAGTATTTCTACTCTGTGTTTGGGAAAGTGCTAGCTTATGAGGCTGGTGAAATATTACCTGCTTCTAAGTACATGGAAACAGTTAAACAACAGTTTCCAAGGAGATGGATTACATCATCTCTGTTGGGGTAAAATGCAACTGGGCATTGTAGGGGACTGCCTGTAAATTAGTCAGCTCTTTCCATGAACTACCAACATGCTGAAGCAGTTCCAGAAGATATAGATGAGGGTTGGAAATGTGAGCATTGGGCTAAATCTGAAGGACTGATGTCACCTGAGTAATTACATGGTTTCAGTTGCCTTCTTTTCCTCGGAAGAGCAATTACATGAGCCTAGATTATGAATGGAAAGGAGGTCATTGGAGTTAATCAACTATACACTATGATCCAGGGGTCTTGGTGGACTAGCTTGCAGTACTCTGCCGTGGGGCTGTGTGTTTTGTGGTCAGTGATGCTGATGCACTGAAACTCTTCAGGGTGCAGAAAATGACATACCAACAGACCTCAGTCTGTTTACCCAGTAAATGAAGACTCCTATGGATGAAGCAGAGGTCACTTCAGTGGACTCTGACAACTCTTTCTACTTCTGACACAGGAGAATTTCTCATGATCTTCACAGGGGATGAGTTCTTGGCCCTGCACTGCTTCTCTCTGAGTAACTCTCTACAAGTGATGGGTAGAACAAACACTCAGGAACTGAGTCATTAATCATTACAACAGCTGAGTCACAGCGATTTCAGCTGCTCAGCAGGATCCTAGGTGCAGGTTCATATTTGTCACAAAAGCCCAGGGAAGCCTACCCGTAGGCATTAACAGCAGGAGGCTGTAGGGCCAGTTTCTGTATGCAGCACTGATACTGACAGTACTGGAATGCTGAGTGCTGCTCTGGTAATTACACAGGAAGTGGGCACTGATAAATTGGAGCAAGATGACACAAAAAGCTCACATGAGCAACAGGAAGAATGGAGACAAGTGGGAAGAAGCAAAGGGAAATTTGGCTGTAAAGTGGCTGAGTGAGAGCAATTCAGTCTTTCAAGATGAAGAAGAGAAGAGCTGATTCCATCCATAACTACCTGACAGACAGGTGCAACAAGACTGAATAGATGGGGCATAAAGAGCATTGAGATGAGAAGTAATATGTTGACATTTGCCTTGAGGCAATTAACCACTGGATTAAATGACTGGGGCTGTGGTAGATGCTTCTTCCAGACGGTATTTAAATTTTCTTGAAATGAAATCCTGATATTGTACAGCAGACATTATGGATGTAACCAGACTTAATGGATGCCCTCCACAGAGAAATATGCAGGTGTTGCAGCAGACACCAATCACAGCCCATTCAGTCTGCACTCTGACATCCCAACATGGCAGACACTGAACAGCTTTAGGTCTTGGGATTCCACTGTTCCTTGCTCTTCAGTTTTGTTCTTTGTCATAGTTAGATCCATATGGTTCTGTAAAGACTGAGGATGCTATGTGAACAAAATGCTTCTCTGGCTGCTCTCTCACTTAGAAAGAGCATGTTGTTTGCAGGCTGGGGTCCTTCAGGGCAGTGAAGCACTGAGTGCATAGTGGTCCTTGGTAGTGCTTGTATTGTGCCACACTGACAACAGAGCTCCTTCTTCAGCAGGGAGAGTGAAGGTCTGTCTCTGGAAAACCAGGTGAGTCATCATGCCCACCCTATTCTAGGATATTCTAGGCAAAGCAGTGCCAAAATAATTTATTCGTTCTGACACTATAAATCCTTTCTTGCTAAACAACAGTGCCCATGCCTTAATCTAGCAGCAGCACTGGGAAAGCTGCATAGGGGTGCTCTTCTTTCCCCATGCCTAACCCTTCCTTACAGCTTCGAGGCAACGGGGAGGGAAAGTGGCTACTGGCTGTTTTGAGGGAAGGACAGATGGTACACATGCAGGTACTGTGAGGCTTCACAGCTGGAGCCGGTGAACCAGCCCAGTCTCTGGAGCACCTCTCAAGTCCTTGGAGAAAAGAGGAAGGGATTTCTTTGGCTGCTGGGTAAAATGTCACATTAAGGAAGGAAACAGGTCTATCAAGTGCAGTATCCTGTCTCTATCTATGCCCAAAGGAACCAAGCGAGGAATGTGATTAGAGCAAGCTTATCTGGTGCCTCTCCTCCAGTTTCCCAGCTTCCAGGCACTTAGCAAGGCAGGTGTGCTTTCTGCATGAACAGTCCTGCCATTTAGCATCCCCAGCATGTTTGTGTGGACAGATAAGTACATTTTATCTGTGTGTGCATACATACCAATTAGGAATATGTGCTCAGCCTTCCTACTGGACAAACTGGTGGGTAAAATTGCCACAGCAGCGACACCTCACCTCTATCCAGTTACAGAATTTGTCAACAGTGACCATTGGCACTACAATGCAATTTAAGACACCTTCCTAAGAAACTGCAAAAATAAGGGCACTGAAGACTCAGTAACATTAAGGGCTGTCCTCAACCAGTGTGATATTTAGGCAAAGATGACAACCCAGATCTGGAAGAGAGGAAGATAGTTAGGAGTCAGGGTGGCTTATTGTGAACACTGCACCTGGATGTGGCTTAGACCCACTTCTTGTTCCCCTGTTTTGTTACCCATGACTACAAGACTCTTGTGTGGAGCTGTATTTGCAAGTGCAAATGGCTATAGTATAAAGAACTTACTTTGCCTCCTGCCTCTGAAAGGCAAACAAATTGCTAGCAAGTTCCATAAGGCAATAATTTTACTTTGCAGCTATCACTTACACATTGATGCAATCATATTTGCTGTCGCTCTCTGGTGGTCTGGGAACCACAGTGCTGCCAGCTTTGTTGGTGAAAAGATGATAAGCGGCTGTGCTAAGGCACAGAGGCATTGCCCAATAAACAGGTACCAGTAACTCTGGGAACCCAAGCTCAGGAACTTCAGGACGCTGAACATCCGGGTGATGCTACCAACCATGTTCAGCCATGCACTCAGGACCACCTGTAGTGAGCAGAAATATCCAGGGTTTGTGTGCTAAAGCCTGAAGGGCAGAACTTAATACAATAGATTAGCATGAGCAGCATCTCCAAAACAGTACAGGAGACACTGGGTGTTAGCAATCACTACCTGCAGACCATTCCCAGCCCTCTGGGCCACTGCAAGATACTCCTGATCCTACCTGCCTCCTTAGGGAGTGAGGTGGCTGTCGGCCCCATATACAAATCACATTGATGAGAAATCCAAAGTTCACTAATTACACCTTGTTGTCAAGCTTGCACCATCACCCATATTTTGCTGTGACAAGCGAAAGATCATGGCAATGAATCATCCAGCCTATGGATCTTGCAAATGCTCTTCTATACCATTAGCATGCTAGTGTTCCAGTGCCACATTCCACAACACAATTCTGGAATTGTGTAGGGATCCCAAGATGGCTTAGCAGAGACCAAGCAGAGACCCCCTGACATAACAGGGGTCTCTCTGCCCTGCTATTCCTTAAACTGGCCCAGCCAACAAAATTGTGGTGCTAACACTTTTTCTGCAGCAAATCCCATGCAATTACAGAAAGCTCTTCACAGAGTCAGCTCACAGTATTTGTCCCTGTCAGTTGGCTAAGACAATGAAAACTAAAGCTGGAAAAGGCAAGCTGGGGTGCAACTTTATTCTGACTTTTCCCACTGCTCTCTCCGTCACCACAGAGGTGATGTGACAGCTGTTACTGAACTAGGATAGAGCTTTCAATGTGCTAATTCTCTGCAGCATTTGGCAAGACTCCTATTCAAAGCCTGTATGTTAGTGCTTTGTGCACCTACTGCTACCTCTAGGTGAAACTTCCTCAAGGAAACAGAACACTTCAACTCACAGCACATCGGAGCCCCACGCTGTCAAGGACCCATGTTGCCACCAGACCAAATGGGATCGAGATGAGGAGGTACACCATTGAGAGCCAGTTGACTGTCTCCAGGGAAATGTGGAAGTAAGCAGCTGTCTTATCAGCCACAGGAGCAAACGTCAGCCACAGCTGCAGAATAGAGACCAAATATGGGTAAGCATGAACCCCTCCAACAGAACAGTAATTCAGGATCCCCTCAAACTGAGTTGTGAAGAGGCTTGCTGTCTTGGTCGCTCCTTGAAATTAGGATGTTAAGGCTGGTAATAAAAGTTAAAACCCTCAGTGTCTGCAGTTACTTGGCCCAGAGTACCCCATCCATTTCACTGCCTCATCCCCAATTCCCTAGTCCTGACACTTGGGGCTGGCAAAAGCAGAAGTCAGTACCTTTTTCTGTCCCCACACTGAACATGCTGGCCCTGATGCACTTATTTACCTGATGTAAACGACATGGAATCCTTCTGTGTTTGCATAAAAAAAATAGAGGCTGCCACCTCCTCTCTGCAGCTAAGATCCTCTTAAACTCGGACTGGTATTTTCAGTTCCATTTGTAATGCCTAGATGTGGCCTTGTAAGAACAACTTTACTATGTGTCAATCAAGAGATACATTATTCCCTGCTTTCCTATATGCACTCAACAGTTAGAAAATGACCTGGAAACTGCATTATTTAATGTATCAGAACACATAACAGGGACGTACACATAGAAGAGGTACTTCAACAACTATCCACATTTTTCCTCCAGTGTCATATCTGACCACAGCTCCCTAAACCTTGTTTTAGACACTGATTTCACGGTTCCTAGCTGCTTCTAGTTTCTTATGGGAATTGCAAGACCTGCGTGATCCTAAAATCTGGTTCTGAGATCATACCCATAAGAAAGAAAATGAGATACTACAAATTTAAGGATGCTTCTGTAGATTCTTTGCCAAGATGTGCCCTGGTGCTTTTCAAAAAGACTGGTCTAACATGTCGAATGGCCTAACCATTCAATAATGTCGATGTCAGCTACTCCACTGTTAGAAGATGATCTTGCTGCTGCTGAATACTCAAGGCTATAAAGTTTGCAGAAACATGAACAAAACCAGCAGTTACAGCTTCTACAAAAGAACTCCAGCCACTGTTGCTTTCCAAGTACTCCCTTCTGTCATCACAAGCTTCCTGTTCACAGCCTGCATCCTGCAGCCAGTGTCAGCTGTGGTGTTTATGTGTAGCTGAAAAAGGCTTCTGTAACCTCAGAGGAAGATGTGTCCCTACAATTTGCTTCTTGTTATTTCCAGTGTTCCTGGGTTTGTTTTTTTCTTCTTACATGATAGGGACCATAAAAACTACCACATTAGATAGGAGCAGAAGGAAAGATGGACTTTTCTTCTTCCCAGAGTCA
The DNA here is from genome assembly GCA_013397795.1 of Orthonyx spaldingii. Classification (NCBI taxonomy): domain Eukaryota; kingdom Metazoa; phylum Chordata; class Aves; order Passeriformes; family Orthonychidae; genus Orthonyx; species Orthonyx spaldingii. The sequence continues at coordinate 188,884 of VZTJ01001831.1, forward strand.
CTGTGTGAGAACAGCCACAAGCAAACAATTCTTTAGCTAGGCTTTTCTCCTAGCAGGGGTGCAATCAGTAAATGGTAGTAACAGAGAAGTTTTGAATATATTATCAGCAGCCTTGCAAGGACTCCTATTATCAGTCTTTTCTTCTCTGAAAGGAGCTGCCGTGCCATATCTCCTGCATTCAGCTCAAAGCTCACATCACCATGCTGGGCTCAGACACACCTATGTGACATCAGTCAAGGGTCTGGTAGGGGACGGATTTGGTGTTTACTCAGCTTCTGCAGTTGGGCGAATGAAGATGCTAGATGCTGAAGGAAACTGTACTCTTAGACAACAAGGAGGCTAATTCAGGTCACTTCCCAGACTTCCCATCCAGACTGGGATGGGAGTTTAAATGTTTAGTACTAATGTAACTGCTTAGATGTTACAAGCATTACTAAGGCGTGAGCATTAGTTTGTTTATGAGATGCTGAACTACTGCTAAACAAACCTCAGCTGGGCATTTCCAGCAATAGCAATTCTGGCTTCCTCAATGCCTTCTACATGGGGGTGGTGGTGATGAAACACTGTACCAGGAAACAGTATAATTAGAGAGGATACATTTTGTAAGCCAACTTCAGGTACATTTTCACCCCTCCTGCTCTTCTGCACAAGATACTCAACCATGCATTACATCACCAGGAAAGTGATGCCACAAGCCAGAGTACAGCATTTTGTGTTCAGTGACTGTATGCATGTAGGTGATCTGGGATCAAGCACTCTGGCACTATTCCATCAGACCTAGTAAAACCATTCCTTGCAGAAAACCAAGCATATGGGCTGCCCCATACTCCTGAGCAAGAGCTCCAGTTCTAGCACATCCGTGTGAGAGCACAGAGGCTGGAAAGCTGCAGCCTGTCCAAGACTGAGTTTGTCCCTCAAAATAGGGTTTATTTATGGGCCTGGAGAGAAAAGGTATGTTTCATTGTCTACCATATGTTGCTCTAACACAGAAATTCAAAACGGCAATGGAGCTCCAGCTGCAGCTGTAATCAAAGAGGCCACCAAATATCCCTGTAACAAAGAGGTGGCACTGTGGAGTTTTGCCTAAACAGGGAAACAGCGAGTATGCCACCTTCTGCTTTTGATTTTCCTTCACAAAAGGCAAGCTGGTAATCAATGCCTACTTTCCTCATGAACAAATCAAGATTATAAAAGTGGAAAGCAAAATATCTGCAGAAAGCCAAACATAAGCAACCAGGCAGGGTAGAAATCAGTCCACTTTGCCATGCCAGTGGTGGTATCAGCTAGCAAAGGTTGCTATATGGAGGGCTTTGCATTGTCTGGTGTACTGTATAGCTGACTAGACTGACTGACTGACAATGCCCCTGTAGTACCTTTTATGTACAGTTTTAAAAGGAGGAGCCAAGGGGGATGTCTTGCATGAAATGGAAACTTCTGCTTCGTAACAGGCACCAGCACAGCTCGCCAGGCCCCAGACAGGCTTTGCCTACAGCAATTCTGCCAACCTCAGCATGCTTCCTTTCATTCATCTGAACACTGCTTACAAGGTGATGCAGGATGTCTTTCTGTGACATGGATGCTGCCTCCTTCTCCCCGGAGACTAGATGATAAAGCCCTTGCACCAGAGTCCTCATCTTCAAGGTTAAAAGGGCCACACAGGTTGGAAGCAAACAGCCGCTAGGCTCAGCTGAAGGCACCCATGCTGACACAGGAGTCTAGGACGTTAGGGCAGAGGCATGATCTTCAGAAAAGGCCAGATCTTTGCCAAGATGTCTCTTCTAGCCTCTACAGCTCTCAGGAGAAGTAGCAGGAAAAAAGAGCAGCAGCAGTGTGCGCATGCGTATCTACAGCGGCACTGCTGGAGCAGACAGGTGTGGGTGAGGAGCGTGTGCACCCTCCCTGGAGCATGCCAGGCTCCACTTGTGCAGCTCTCCTTCCTCTCCCAAGTACACCAAGTGGTGGTGTAAGTCCTCCAGTTGATGAGTCAGGAGCCACTTGGCCAAGTGTGAGCCAGCTCCAACCCCTTGCTCCCCTGCTCCTCCCCAGCTTGCTCATGCTGGTGAACAGAGAACTGGGCATTAAACACTCTCTGTTTCATTCTGTCTTTTTCTATGTTCCCAGTGCTAAAACAAGAGAAAGCTCCTCCTGTGAAACACAAAGGTCCCACCTGTTCAGCTTCACAGTAAGGAGAAAAAGAAGGAAGGAGCTATTTGCTTCAACAGTTTAATGCTACAGCAGCTGTGCTCACACCATGGATACTCCTAAACATTAAGCCTTCAGATGAAAAAAACCACACTTAAAGCCACAGCATAAGTTTGGCAAAACAAATCTGCGGAAAAACCACAGGCAGAGTTATGTCACCTTCCATCAGCAGTGCTGCAAGAGACAACTGGGGATAAATCATCTAAGCTTAGCTGTGGTCAGAACACCCTCTCCACCAAGGACTTTAGGCAGCAAGTGTATTATGCTGATGTCTGCTTATGGCCTTCTTAAGATATGGCAGGAGTTTCTTACACTATATTGTCAGTTAGGAATTCCCAAAACAGCTCTACTTAGGAAATGAGAACAAATTTCTGCTACGGTAGTACCTACTTTGTACAGCAGGGAGAGACAGAGGCTTTTAAACTCAGGTCAGTAATAGAGGAACAAGTAAGGGGCTATTTATCGTTGGTGTAAAAGCCTCCATATCATATTAACCCCACTCTGCTCCAGTTAATGAAGGGATTTCACACAATGAAGTGGAGCTGAAGGATATAGGGAAGAGTGCCTCTTTCATCACCACATGGTCTAGTTTGGCTTTGCTCAATCACACTCTAAACCAGACTGAACTAAGAAATACTCCTTTCTTAACCTGCCCTTGCTGCATGAAAAATGTGCTGTTCTGCAGTTAAGTTGCTTCTACTTTGTCTTCCTGACACTGACAGTCTCCCCCACTCAGTACTGTCTCCTGATTGCCACTTTTAGTGACACCAAAGGCCACTAACAGAAAACTGCATGTATATGGACAAGAGTGGGGAATACCAAACATCATTCTGGAAGCCTGGTTCAGCAAATGAGGTCCAAGTCAAACCATTCAAAAGTCATGTGATATGCATTTGCAGCCAGCCTGACACAGGAGTACATAGAACAAAGTGCTGCATGCAACATCTGCACAGGAATTGAGGACACATCTTAACTTGCAGGGCAATTTTTCACACCGCAGAACTGGTAAATTAATCTTTTCATCTGGAACTTTTAAACAGCAAACAACCATTTTGATTTCATGGACTTGCAACCACTCCCTCCATTTTAATGTGATTTTTATCAGGAGCATTTAGGAGAAACTTTAGTATCAGGAAATGTTTGCTTACGCCTTTATAAATCAGCATAGTTGCCATTCCAGATCTTTGCAATGGCTAAGAAACAGAAATTCCACTCTAGGATATTTATTAGGCACCCAGTTTTGAAGTGGTAAAGTTCTGGCCTAATTTCATACCATGAAAAAATAATACTGTGGGCAGTCAGGAAGTTGTCAAGAGACAATGGAGACAGAACAGATCAGTCTGCCAGGGCTACAAAGTTTTCAGCAACACACTAAGGACACAGTAATATTTGCAGATATACTGAAAGGATCTGTTTGAGAAACCCTTCAGTTTCACTGTTAAGGTTTCAGCAAAGTCAAAATCTCACAAGACATCCTGGAAGAGGCTTGGTACAGGTTCCTTCACCCATGCTGTCACTGTCCACTTCTAGCAGGGTGTGTTATTTCTTTCCACATAATGTTCTTCTGCTGTGCCAATTTAACTGCAAGCAAGCAGTGGGGCTTTTCTGCAGTACACTTTTTTACACTCTTCAAGGATATACTGATTTACCATTGAGAAGGTGCATTCCTTTTTATATTTTTTTTTCATATACAGCCAAATTCTCACTATGTTTTTCCACTTCTCTACTCCAGCACTCTTGCATCATGACATACCTAATCTTCCTTCAAAGCATTTAAATGTTTGCAGGTTGCAGCGCCCGATCTTGTCTGCCAGACAGCCTGCATTCACAGCATGGTAATCCTCAAGAACATGAATAAATCCACATCAGTCTGATAATTATCAACAATGTCCTCAATGACTTGATGAGAAAAGATCTGTGCTTCTTCTTCATATACTAAGACTTGATAAGAGGAAACTTTATGGGTTTATCTCTGTAACTACTGAATTTAAATCTGTTCAACAGGTGGGGTATGATCTGGCATCCCATTTTTTCAAGTCTCTCAGAATAAGGCAGTAAGAGGAAGCAAAAAGAAGTTCATACAACCATCTGTTTAGTGCAGAATTACTCCTGTAGTGTTCTGAATATGCAACAGACCCTGAAAGGAAACTTGCTTCTTTTCCTGACCAGATAAATCTGCTGTCACAGGCCAGCAATGCGGCAGAGTTAACTCCTGTTCCTCTCCCACGGCGTTTCAACACTGCTCTTCTATTCTTAGGCTACAAACATATGACTCTCATAGACGATGAATACTTTCTCTGTCTCCCCGTGGCCTACGAAATGGACTCGGCAGCAACTTTTGCTGTGCTCCAGGACACATTTTGCTTGATCCCAGTCCGACTTAACGCTGCGGTACTTCCTGCTGTGCTCTGGGAGATCAGACATACCCTCCCGTCCCATCCTGGCCTTCCCCCGTCACCACCCTTCGGCGCCCCGGATCCCACCGGTGAGAAAGGAAAGCGTGCAGGCCGAGGTTCGTAACCAGAACAGCAAAGTTCAAAAGTAAAAGCCGCTTATTCCCTCCATAAGGCACGGCCATGCTGAGGCGTCTCTGAACTGTACGCTTACAACCTGGTCCCGGTGCTGCAAGGATGAGGGGGTGGATCTGAGACAGGGCACTGGGGCAGAGCCCTGATGATTACATGGCTACTTCTAGGAAGAAACAGGAGGTGGTTCTGGCTCCGGCGAGCCATGTCAGCCCGTCTTCCCTCCGCAGCAGCAGCAGCAGCAGCAGCCAGAGCTGCTCTGCAGATCTGCCGCACAGCGAGGCGGCAGGGGAGGGCTGTGCGCCCTGCCTGCTCCGCGCCTCCGCCTGCTGCGCGGGCACCCGGGGCTGCCGGCGGCCGTCTCTTTCCCCCCGACCCTGGAGGAGCGTCCCGGCCCCCGGCCGGCTGCGGGGAGCGCCTGCCCGCGGTGGGAGACGCGGCGGCCGCGCCGCACTCACCATGGCGTTGGAGCAGTTCAGCAGGCACACGACGGCCAGCAGGAACCACCGCCGCCGGTACGTCTTGAACGGGGCCGGCAGTCCCGGGCTGCGCTCCCCCAGCAGGCTGGCGGTCTCGGCACCCTCCATCGCGGCTCGGCTCGGCTCGGCTCGGCTCGGCACTGCCCCGTCCGGCCCCGCCCCGTCGCCCTTCCCGGCCTCCCCGGGGTGGCCCCGGCCGCGCCACCGCCCGGCCCGGCTGGGGCTGGGGCTGCGCTGCGGGCGCGCCCTCGCTGCGGAGCCGCGCCGGGCCGAGCGCCAGCGCTTACCCGGCGAGCCGGCTCTGTCCTGCCGCGCTCCTCTGCGGGGAAAAGCCCGGCACTCCGCATCGCGGCTGCTGGGGTGCGCGGGCAGTGGGACGCCCTGGCGAGGAGAGGCCTCTCCTGCCCGTGTGTGGTTAAAACAACATCAGCATCGCCACCATCGCTAATGCCCGCTGATGGCTCCGCGTTACCGTGAGAGTCACCGCCAGCTCTCGGCTCCGGGCAGCACCCGCGCGGCAGCTGCTGCGGCTGGGGGTGCTGGTGATGGCATCAGGAGGGAGAAGCCTGGCGGGAGCAGCCCTGCCTGAGGGGTGATCGCTTATGGGAGTAGAAAAAGGAGTAGGGGGAATAAAGGGAGAATGTTAAGACCACAGGGGTCTGTCAGCCACAGGATATATGGATTATGGTTATGGATTTGTATGACTGGTTTTGCTGCAGACAGCAGCAGACAGTATTTGCTTTCCCCGATGCAGAGACACCCACACTAGCTGTTATCTCCTACTCAAAAACTCACCAAGGTGGTGAAAAGCCACGAGTGCGAAGGAAAACCCTCCCCCGCTTCCAAACAAGACCTGTGACTTCAGGTCGTTTGAACATTGGCAGTAACCCTGACCCTGAGATCTAATCACCCTGACACACCCACCACATACCAACGGCTCGGCCTCAGCATACTGAGCTGACAGGCTGATGGATTCCAGAAATGGCCCCAAAATACTAACATCCACCATGTCACCTCTTGCTCTGCCCTTCAAAATCCTTATGCCATTTCTCACCACAACCTGCTAAGAGCACAGCACCCTCTCAGTAAGAGGCTGGGGTCACTTACTGTTAGAAGGACTTCTAATATGCCAAATGCTTTGAGCATATTTGGAAGAGTGAGTAAGTAAGGTTATCCTGCATGCCGATATTCTCTAATGAACAATTTTAGCTGAAATTTCCAGGGTGGGAGAGAAGTAGGGATTGGAGAGAAGAAAATGAGGGAGAAGAAACCATTTCTAGCCCATGTCAAGCCTGTTTCAGGGTGGAGAGAAGCCTGGATTATTTGTGCTAGTGAGCAAGCTTTACTGATTGATAGATTGTGCCTTCTAGTCTCTCTCAGCTGGAATTAGGGGTTGACATTTAGTAACAGCAGCTGACATTTTGTAATAGCAAGTGGGAATATTAAGGTAATATTATTGATTGACATGTTCCTCTGTCTACAAATGCCTGACCTGGTTTGCCTGGTGTGTGAGCTGCTGACAAACGTGCACTACTGTTTGTATGTCGTAGGCTGATGCACAGCAACTTCTGCCCTGCTCTGGAAAGACATGCAGTTATCTGGATTACGTGCACGAGTGAACTGCCCTCCGGAGCCAGCAGTGCTGTCATGTGGGGAGAAACTTGTACATCAACATGCTAGAAAGAGGCCCAGGTATGTGGGACAGGAGAAAGGCACAGCAGCCAGTGCTCACCAGGAGAACTGTCATTCCCTCCTCTTCCTGTTCTCTCCTGTTGGCAGACAAGCCCTGTGTGAAAATAACTTCACTAAGGCTCTGTCTACATGATCATCACCATGCTCACTCCTTTTTCTGCTTAAAATCTCTGTTATCATTAAACGGGTCTGAACAATGCTGTCAGAAACTAAGATTTCATGTGAAATACCTTTACTGATTCATTTTGTTAGTAAAATACATTAAAAGCTCAAATTGCACATATTTGTAGGACAGATCAGAATCAAGTCAGCCCTATTTAACCCCTTTCTGTATTACTTTATGTCAAGATAACATGGTGTGCAGTTTTCTACTTGAAATAGGGTCCCAGACTAAATTGGGAACTGGATGGTGAGGGAGATGCTTTCTGTGAGAGCTCTGTCACTTTGGGTGCAGACATCAGAAATCCAGTGTCAAACAGGGACACAGAAAAGGAAAAAGACTTGCTTATGTACCCTGTAAGAACTGGTCTGGGGCTGCAGGAAAATAAGAGTACTTGGAGCAGCTCTTTGCAACCTCATTCCTCTGCTCTGTACCACATACCCTATGAACAGGGGCACCATTTGTACTGGCAGCACAAGGGCAGCAATAGGATTAGTTTTGAAGGAGAATGGCGTCATCTGCCCTGGATCTTCTCATTCTTTCCTGGTGCTTTGCTTCTTCCTCATATATCTCTAACAGTCCCTTTCTCCACAGTGTCACCCTCTCTTTCCCATACCTAAGCATATCTTATCCCTATTTTCATCTTCGTTCTTGTTTCTAGGAACTGGAAGCATAAGCCAAATGTCTGCTTTTCAGTTAAGCAGTTTCTTGTTTTGTAGGTACTGAGATACTTGTAGTCTCTGATGCTTGAGCATATCTAATGTACACTGAACAGATCCAGCTATGCAACTGATACAGTAAGTATGGGGAAGAAAGTTTTCGACAATGGAGTAGTTGAAGTCTCTGTACCTTGGTTAAAAATGGATGTGAAATAACTTAGTGTTGAAAGAGAATTCTACACCCATAGCACTTTTCCAGTATTCAGTCCCCATGATGGTAATTACAGGATCATCCACGTTCAAAGCAGTGGTCTTGATCTCCTCTTACAGTCCATGACGACTTCTCAGCCTCATTCCTGCACTTGTGCTGTGCTGTGTTGTGCTCATCTCCAGGAGCCAGAACAAGGACGTTTGTCCCAGTAATGTGCTGCCCTACCACATCCTGTTCTTTCTCAGTGTGTTATCACCAACAATTCTTGGCTGTTGTCACCAACAATCCATGGTTGGCTCCACAGCTGTCTGGCTATCGGTGTCTGAGACATACACATTTGCCCCTTGTCTTCTAGGATTCTACAGCAATGAAGTCAGACCACTTTGTTTAGGACTCAATCTGGTCTTGAAAACCCTCAGCAATGGAGACTGCACAATTTCTTTGTGCAATTGATCCTACTGCTGGATCAGTCCTAGGATAGATGCCACAACAGAACCCTCAGATAGAGTACAGCTCATTAAGCACAACCCTCTGACCTCATTCAAAGTTGGATCAGCTGGCTGCCCATCCACACCATAATGTCTTGACTTAAATACAAGAACACTAGTAGACAGAGTTGAAAATGTTGCTAAATTCATGGTAAATGACATCCATTCCTCTCACCCATCCACAAATCCCATTCTTTTATCAAAAAATGGCAATTAGGCATGTTAACAGTTACCCTTGGTGAATCTGTGCTGATTATTCACAATTGCCTACTTCTCCTTCACGTGTTCAGAAATACCATGCAAGACAACTTGTTTCATGTTTGTTTGTTTTTTTACCCAGGGATTGAAGTGTGCCTGGACAGTCTGCAGTTGCTTGAGCTGTTCTTTGAGTTCTTTTTAAATATAAGTGCAACATTTCTACAGTTAGCTGGGTATCCATAGCTCCTCAAAGATGACCAAAAGTGATCTTGTGCTGGCATCAGACAGCTTCTCCCAGCATCCTTGGAAATAACTCTTGTGTTTCCATGGGTTTGTATAAGCCAAGTTTTCTTCAGCAACTCCTAACTCACCCACTCATGATCATCTCTCCCCTCCATGAATCCCAGGCCTGAAGATCTGGGAGTTGTTGCTGTGTAAAGAAGGCATTGAGTTCCTCAGGTCTGACTGTGCCACTTTCAGTAAATCACCCAGCCTACTCAGTGACCAGATGCCACTTTCCTTGTTCAGCTGTTTACCATTTAGCAGCTGAAGCTCTCTTTGTTACTATTGGCATGCCTGTTAAAATTCTAGCTGAGCTTTTACTTTCCTGACACCATCTCTACATGCCTGGGCAATGTTTCTAAATGCCTCCTGTGTAGCCCATCCCTGCTTCCATCTTCTGTATATTCCTCTTTTGCATTGGAGTTCTGCCACAATTCCCTACTTACCCAAGCTGGTCTGCTTCTTTGTCTCCTTTTTTCCTGAAAACTGAGATGCCCTGTTCTTACATTTGGTTGAAGCTTCAGAAATCTCATCACTGCTGAAAAGAGTGACAGAGTAAAAAGCAGCTCCTTCACCTGCTGTGCAGTGAAATAGGTAGGGAAAAAGATGTCCTGAGCTGCAGAACTAAGAAGTCAGATACCTTAGGGGCACACGTTTGGGTTGACTAGCACTGAGTAAGTTGCAATCCTTTCATCATGGTTGGGACATTAGTAATATCCTCCTGCGTGGGTCATCCGCTTGCTGCTGACGCTGCTGGTTTTCTGTGCTGTGGTGCTAACAGGTTCTTCTCTCTCTTTAGCCACAGGTTTTCATGAAACCGTAGGGACTTTGCTGCTGTTCAGAATGCTGTCCCTCTGTCATGTATCATGAGAGCTTGGTAACATTAAAAAAATAAAGAAAGAAAGGGGAAGGAAATAGGCAAACTCACTAGTTTTGTGCATTTTGTACTAAGGAGCCCACATGGTACCTGAAAGTATAATTAAAGGCCATGCAGGCTCATTAAATACAGAATGTGTGTATGGGGGTGGATGTGGAATTAGGATTGCTCAAGCAGTTTTTATTCTGGCATTTCCTAATGTTTTAATGTTTAAATTAGCAAGTCTTAATTAATTTTCATTACACAAAAATATGGTGAAAAGTGCTGTTGTTACATAAATGGATCCACTGTCCATTGCTGTTTTCTTGCTAGGTCTCAGAAGCATAAGGAGGTTTCCCCAGGGAATTCTGAATTTTGTTTAATCTGGATGTTTTAATGCTAATTAAAGTGTGTATTTGTTTGGTTTGTAGCAGAGAGGGCTCTGAAGACTTATTCTGCAAATCTGGAGGCCAGCAAGCATACTGTTTGCTTCCACAGTGCACACTGGAAGGTGAATTGGAAGAAACTCGTTAAATCTTTATGTCAAAGACTGCCACGATACAAGTCTAAGACCCTTCATGGAGTAGATCATACATTAAAAACAACAACAGCAACAACAAAAGACTTTAAAAGGGTCTTTTGTTGAGTGCACAGAGCAAACCAGCAGCAAAGGATCTCTCAGACTGCAAGAGAGTATTGCATATGCAAGTTCCACACTACTGGCAGGTATGGAGAAGAAACAGGAACGCAGAAGTCACTGCACTGGCATGTTTGCAGACTTCTGAACCAGACACTTTCCTCCGGACATAGATTAGCTGCTTCCTTTGACAAACAGAGCAAAACAGGCCAGTCAAATCACAAAAAATATCACAGGAGACAGCAAAGCACTTGTCCAACACTCCAGGTAGCAAACCAGAGTGTCTAGTGGCTGAATCTCTTCACAGTGAGGCAGGTCCTAGGAATGATTCCTCTTGTTCCCATCTCTGGCAGTTGTGAGTCTGGAAAACCAACTGTAAGAGAGATGTGAGCAGCTGCCAAAAGCATGGAAAGCTAAGTCACCTTTGCTGCTCTAAAGGCCGGTGACAGACTAGTCCATTATGCAGTCTCATCTCAGAATAATTATCTGCAGGATAAGTTTTAAAGACTTGTCTACACTTTGTCTCCCTCCTCCTTGTGGGGATGTTCCTTTTCCCAAGACTGAGTACAGATTTGTCTTTGTAGCTATGACCATTCCTGCAAATGGGGAGATCCAGTCTCAGAACAGGTCTTTTTTGGCCAAAATAAATTACATATGCCTTAGAAAGTTCTGCTTGTGGACCCTATGAATGTGAAGAAAAACACACTCCTGACTGCTGTATTTGTGCTGCCAATCTTTTCTGAAACCTAAGATCACTCAATGAAAGACTTAAAAATTTCCTAATATCTCAAAGTATTTTCTTATTTTGTATTTAGTCATCCTTGAGCTATTTTGTTTCCATTTATAGTTAGACCATTTTTTCCCACTTACACAAGACAAACAAGTGGAATTATAGTTTACCTACATAAGAATCTGTCCTTTGTGAACTCACAGCTTCATTAGTGCCTTGTAGAAAGAATTTTTCAAGGACAGAAATGGAAATAATATTTTAGTTTACCATTTAATTTTGTTTATTTTATTCTCTGTGTAGAAAGACATAATAATTTTAATGGCTTTGCAAACACACGTAGCTGAAACTGTTGCAGAGTCATTGTATCTGACCATATTTCATGCTCCATTTAACATAAGTGAATGCAAAATCCAAACAAAGTAGGTGCCCAATTTACATTTTGAAGCAAAAGGAAATTTTAACGATTAGCTTTCTAAGGCAACATTGTCTCTGCTCTTCTTCTTTTTTTTTTTTTTTTTTTTTTTTTTTTTTTTTTTTTTTTTTTTTTAAATTTCTTTGTCAGCACAAATGTAGCTCACATGGTCAGCAGTGGCTGGGCCTTGTCCCCCATGTTCAGGCAAGCAAAGACAAGCTTTTTCTTAGAAACATTCCCAGATTTATCCTTTGTTCTCTGCACAAAGAAATGTGTGAAATGGGAGCTAATGAGTGAAGTAAGGATCCACATATCGCCAACATTGTTAGAGACTAGATGCCTGATGGTCCCAGAACACAACGGCTACAATTCCAGGTGCACTGCAACAAAGAGAAGGTGAGAAGAGATGGTCGGTGCTATCCAGATGAAGCACACAAAGGTCTTAGTTAAATCTGCTTTAAGGATACTGTGCAAGGGCCATACCATTATTATGATTAAATACCTCAAAACATTATTGTTCATCTTTCCAGAAAGCAGTGATACCTGTGGACAGTATCTCCCTGTTCAGCCCTTCTATCTCCTTCTTTCTCTCTCCTCTTCCTCTTTCCTTTTCCTTCTCTCTGCAAGACAACAAAAAAGGTTGAATGATTTAGCTATGACTTTCCTGCATGTTGGTCATCTTAGTTCAACTTCTAGTGTTTGGAAGACCTCTTTTGTGGTAATTTCAGTTTCTCTTCAGTGCAATTTACCATGTCATTGGATGCATATTTTGCTACATGCTCCTTCAGCAGGACATTTTTCTGGAAAGGAATTCCCTTCCTAAACCTAATTCAAAACACCAAAGAGGATGTTGCCAGTTGTGTTTGCTAATAACTATCAAGTTCTCAAAAACCTTTAGTTTTGCCTTTCAGTAGTGAAATGGACTAATATATTCCTTCTGCTTTATACAAATTTGCAGATATAGAGAGCAGCTACAATATAGAGGCTGGGTGAGGAGTATATAAGCTGGCAGAGGATTTTAGACAACAAAGTGCAAAGGTCTGCAAGGTTATTTCCCTCTCTTCTCTTTTTCCTCTATCTGTGCATGCCAGAAATCCCCAGCAGAGGACTTCTTAATCCCTCTGCAGGAGGACAGACAGAATGTTCACACACTCACAACGCATGGAGGCATGCATGCTTGCCTTACTCCTGGTCTTCTGCTGTCAATTTGTGTAATTGGAAAAGAGCAATTCAATATTTTTATTGCACAGTGGAGGCAGAAAGTGGCATGTGAAAACCTCACAGAAGTCCAGAATTCCCCTGTCTAGGGAGTAATCTCAGTCCTTTTGTTTCTGAAATAGCTGCTGACCAGTAAGCATTAAACAAACCAACTGTGCCCTAAACCAGCCCAGAAGGTTGAGAAATGGCAAAGTGATTATGTTTGTCATGCATGTAGTCAGTGTTACTGAGAATGAGAGCTAGCAAGTATTTGTGAAAGAAGGACAATTCGCTTAGTGCTGCACTAGAATACTCAAGCCTTTGCCAAGGGAAAAGTCTGTGTAAGTAACTTTTTGTATGTGTTAACCACCTTCAGTCTTGCTGGATAGAAGGGTGGGAATCCCAATGGCTCTGATGTTGTGTAAATTTTGTAAAAATCAGTCTCTAGGAAGATGAGAGGGGAGACACACTACTGTGTGTAAGGGAAGGCAGGGAAGGGTCAGGTATTCTGTCTTCTGGTGAGCTCCCCAAAAGCTCAGGAGCAGAGTTACGTTGGCACCCTGTCTCCTGTTCCAAGCCAGCCAAGGCACACACTGCCCCTTGACCTGCTGTCCACTCAACCAAAAAGAGCTCAGGGTCATGGGAGACACTAGGTCTTAGAGAGAGACCAAAAGAAAAGATTCATGTGACAGAGTGGATACTGGGCAGAAATGCATGAGAAATACATGGTTTCTGCAGAAAGACTAATTTGTTTAGACTTTTATTACACCAGACCAGAAAGTAAAAGCCAGCTGGTTAAAAAACTTGCCTATTTTCTTGCTGCTTTTTTCAGCTTTAATGATTCTTGGTTAACAGTAGCACAGAGTTGTTAGGAAAATATGTAGGGTATAGTTTAGGTCTTTCTTCAAATTTGTTAGACTAGGATAGTATTTCAAAAGAACCTCTTCTGTGTTTTTGTTCTGAATTTTGCAGTTGCTTCCCACCTTGAGCAAATATCTACTTCTTGTTTCCATGCATAATTAACAGATCTGACGGCAGAATTACTTAATACAGATCCCGATTTTTATGATTTTAAATTTTCTTTATGGCCCTGCAGAATCACTGAAATGCTTTAAAGCTCAACACCTATCAGAACTTTATCCACCAGAGGCTGATTTGTTTTCTGTCCTGTGCTGACACATATGCTAAAATAGCTGAAAATGCAATTACACCATTTAAATGTTCTCAGTAGCACAAATTTTTAAAATCAAAGTTGTCACAGACAATTTTAAATACTTTTAGGGAATAATTAGCCTCTGTGTAAATGATGGGGGATTTACATCCCGTGGCTTGAGACTAGGAAGCTGGAATTATCATTTGACTTTGAAAAACTCAGAGTGCATGGATGGCAAAGCTTCCATGTGACACACCCAGCCAATTTTTTATTCTAGCAGAAATACAGAGATTGATATTTGACTGTCATTGTGGCATTTGCATGTGCTGAAGAGAAACACTATAATGAGTTACTCAGAGGAGTTGTTCATACAAAGAGCATGGGATCAATTACATACTACAGCCAGTGAAGGTAACCTGTGTAGAACTGGTTGCTTGTAAAACAAAGGTCAACTGTGATAGCAAAGTCAATGCAGTCAGCCATTCAGGCTGGTGCTGCAGTGTATTATGCTGACTCATCACTACTGTAAAGAAAAAAAAATACACAAAAATAATTAATTTTACTATGTTAATGCTCTAAAATCCAGCTGTTCAGTTCCACATTGAGCACATCATCAATTGCGTTTTTAGATGAACAGCTTTGTAGATGGAAAGGTTTCCAGTAAGATCCTATCTTTTTAATGTAAATGGGAAGTGTGCACACTTATTTCATAAAGGTGAGGTTGCTTACTTTTCACCTGTGCACTCAGAAAATAACACTGTTGTGAGAAAAACATGCCCTTACCTTTCTCATGTCAGAAGTACTGTGAATTGCAGCAGTAGCTACTGTTGCCTCCTCAGACACTAGATTCCGACACTGGAAGAAGCAGCTTCCTGCTGACAATAAATCAAGCTATCCTCTGCTTTGTCTCCAAATACAGTCAGCATGAGCTCAACTATTTAGTCTGCCTAGTTACTGAAGAGTCAACAGGGTACAAGGAAATTTTATTTGTCAAGGTAAGCTTCTGATTTGGCACTGAAATGTAGAAAGAGGACCAACAAAAAATGTTGAGTGGAGAAAGCTGTATCTTAAAATTAAACTTCTCTTCTATGACTTCCTGTATTCCTTGGGCAGAGAAGGTGTCTGCAATGGGCTGCGAACTACAAGAGGCTTAGAGACTGCCTGGCTCTTGTGCTTCACCACAGTGTTCTCATAAGCTTTCCTTGCAGTCAGCTGCTATACTCTCATCACTTCTGACACTGGCGCAATTTATTTATATTCCTAAATTCCCCTTGGACTGGGGCTAAGACTGTAGCTTCTGATAACTTTTTTTAAAAACACATAGGCCAGGTTTTCTCTTCTGACCCATCTGTATCTCTGGCAGTCTGCATTTTATTTAAAAGATAAGGCTTCCCTCTATATTGGAATAAATATTTCAAACACCTTTGAGAAAGCAAAAAGCCATCTCTCTGCAATTTATCTATACAATCTTTCTCCCACATTTGCATTTTCCTAAGGGGAAGTATTTTGCATAAGACTTATTGATATCATTCATAAAACCAAAGGCATTCATACATTCAAACTTACCTAATTTTCTTTTTTGACCTCTGACTATTTTATAGCAGTGTTGGCAGCCTCAAAGGTTGACCTATTATGCTAATTCTGTTGTAAAAAGTATAAATAAGTTTCCTTTATTTAGGTCCGACATCTAGGTTCACTTAGATAAAAGACTTTATAATAAAATAATCACTGAAGATCTCAGGGAGCTTTTCAAGCATGTATTTAGGTCCTGTATTAATAGTTCATGTTCTGTTCTTTAATCTGGTTCTAACTGGGTGAAGTAGCACCATTTCAAGTGACAGTATATTAACTAATTAGGGAAATAAAAGACTAGGCAGAATAATATCACTGAACAATATGCTAGATAATGTTCAGTGTTTAAACTAGGGTAACTATCTGCAGGTCAATAGTGAAGAAACTGTGAATGGAGACACCAATTATAATGAAGACTATTGGTAGGGGAAGGAAGATAAATCATAGCAGCATGGGCATCCCCTTGCTGAGATCCTCATACATGTGGAACTAACAACAAACACCACTCAGACCACAGCTTCGCATGCTCTAGACGTTGGTAATGCTTTGCTTTCTTTTTAAAGGCCTCCTCCTGCTGTAGGGTGTTCTGGATCACAGGGTAAAATACATGAAACCTTGGAAACATGGTTGAAGAGCTGCGGAATAAGTCAGTCACGTACTGGCAGTCAATTCCCCTTTGACCTGTAGCTCAAAGGCACATCAGAAATATGATTTAACTAATCTCATTAATAACATGATGAAACCCATACCACACACATTGGAGGGCAACTGTTAAGCTAAAACTAATTTGCATGAAATAGTAGGATTTTTCCATAGTCCAAGTGCAGAAAGAAGTACTGTTTTAGCATGTTTGTCATATGCTGCTGATGTGAAATTTCTGGAAAAAATATTTGCTGTGATGTGCCCCATTTTCAAGACAAAAATATCTGACACAGGCATGTTGGTTGTAATTAAGCCATAGAGGGTTCAGATGCGACGTTACCTCCATCTTTGCAGGATTAGCTTCCCTCTGTCCATCTACACAGATATAATGTCTCGAGCATGTGTAAAGGCCACAGTGAAAGTCAAATTTCAGTTAAATTTCTGCAGGAATAAAAAAACCATTCAGTTCTATCTCTTAGAGATCTGCACAGACAGATGGAAACTAACTAAGGTCTCTAGCCTGCTGCAGGGTTACTGCTTGAGAAACAGGAATAAAAGTTTTCTAAATCTGCTACTGCATCCCCTCTGCAGAGCATGCAGAAAGCCTGACTTGCATTTAAAACCAGGAGTGAAAGCACATGTCATAGTAATGACAGCACTGTTGTAAAGCAAAGTACTTATCTCCACCAAATCCTCCTAAAAAAGACTTCTAAAAAGATAATTTTCAGGGCTGGCCTAAGTGGGAAAATGCCTACTCTAAAACTCTGCTCTATCCTGACCAAATTGGGAAAAGAGCAACTTTCAGGCCATACCACATCTGGTATGGAAATGTGGCTTATAATTTCCTTTTTCAGAAAATGCCATAAAAGCAAAACATAAATATGTCTAGTGGTTAGTCCCACATTTGCCTGACTTAAACATTCAGTAATGAAGAAAAGATAATTCCTATGCTTTCCATTTTCCCCAATGCTACTCAGATGGTAAGTCACTCATTTAAGAGAAATAAAATATGAACTTTATCATCATCTCCTGGATGTCTCCTGGTCAAAAAGCTTTTAGGATCTCTCATTTGATTTCCACATTATTTCCAGAAGTCTGGAATTGTACTTATGCATTTTCAAGAGGCCTTCCTGGTAAAAATTTTACATTCACATGCAGTCATACATACCACAAGAACTAGTTCTTATTGCAGAGAAGTCTGGACTACAATAGTGTAGGGAAACCCCAATGCCCATTTGCAGCAATATCTGCATTGTCCAGTGTGTTTCCCCTTATGGGTATTATTACTCAGACTCATGCTTAGCATAAAATTTGACAATGTATTGTTGCCACACCCATATGTCTAAATCATTCCATGTTCAGGAATTTGTCTCTTGCTTTTATTTAATGAGTCAGCAGTTGAATTATGTTTGTTCAATTTATGTCCAGCAAGAATGACTTGTTAGGCTATTTTTTTAGCATCCTTTTGAACCGGGTTCCTTGTACAGAGGAGAATGACAAGATTGTTTTTGTTGCAAGAACATTAAAGAACATAATAAATTAGATCAGCCATGCTCAGGTAATTTCTGCATATAATCTGTAAAATTGCTCTTTAAAGTAGTTTCAGGGCAGGAGTGTATTTGTTCAAATTAACAATGTCTTAAAGGGTATGGAAAATAAACTCAGCTCCTCCTATCCCAACAAATGTTCTATCTCTGGTGTGCAGCCTGTTTTTCCTGCTAGTAGTTTGCTGTGGGTGGGTATGGGAGGATGTTTGGAGCATGGAAATGTTATTACAAAGGCAAGTCAGGACTCCAAAAGCCAGGGCTCCTAAAACCTATGGTGTTAGGGATGGTTTCTCATGTTTACTACTCTGGCTGCACTTGTGTCTCCTGTCCATCACCCTACCAGCACAGTGCAACTCTGACGCTTGAATCATGCTGCCTGTGAGCCTGTGGACTTCTGTTTTCCCTGTCTCGCCAGTATCCCCCATGTACTGATCATAGCTATTTCACTGAGGCCAGGTGGTGGCTCAATCTCTGCAAAGGGCTCCCTCCCATATGCAGGGACAGCAAAGAAGGAGTTCCTCAAGAACTGCCCCATCATCACCAAGCAGTTTCTCTTCTTCCATAGTTATGTAAAGCTACCCTCAGCACCAGCACTGGCCTCCAGAGAAGCAGTGTCACTTGAAAGAAACCTTTATCCCAGCTCAGCTGGGAGTCCGTTTTCTGGGCTTCTACACTTTGCGGTCTCCTTGATCCCTCAGGTCAGGCCAGGGAATGAATGGGGCTTCAGCCCTGGTAGAGCTCTGCTCTGCAGCTTGGCATTCCAGGCTGAGGTGAGCACCTCACCATTATCACGTCCCCTTCTTCTTTCTTCTGAGTGTGAGCTCCTACTGACTCCAGCCTGTCAGGAAATGCTTCGTCTTGCCCTCAGCCTGCCATTGCAGCTGGTAGGGGTCTTGTTGGGCTCTGGCTTAGAGCAGGAGTAAGGAGTTGAGACCTCCTGACCTGTGGTTTGGCTGGGGAGCTGCTCTGCACAGGGACAGGGCTGTTTTAGGGTGGCTGCTGACAGTACCTTCTTATTGCTGTGGTGGGGATCACAGCATCACAGGGCGACAAAACAGCTGAGGGTGGCAGGGATCTCTGGAGGTCCTGGTCCAATCCAAACCCTCTGCTCCAGCAGGGTCACTCAGGGCCAGTTGCCCAGGTGAGATGTGAGTGAGCTGGATTTAATTGCAGAGAGAGTTTAGATTAGACAGAGTCTGCAAACTCTCTGCAATTAAAGGTAGCTAGTGGCTCCAAGACTGCAGACAGTAATTATTTGTGGTTTCTCACTTCCCCACCATATGAGAACTGATGCTATGTGTTTGCAACAATAAGCTCTTGCCACTCCAAGGAAAGAGCCGATCTTGTTTTCTCCTCTTCTAGGGTTGTTTGTAAGTATTTTCCATCTAAAATTATTACAGAAGAACTGAGTTTGAACCATGGGATTTACTCTGCTTAAACTGATTAATTTTAGTTTCTCAAATTTAGATCTAAGTCAAGTTACTGCAACAATAACTGATCATCTTTGAAGTCAAGCTCCAAATTCAATAGTTTACTTAAAAAATCTAAAATTATTTCTATGGATTTTTGTGTCTAAAATTAATTCTGTCTTTTTGAGAAAGTTTCTGAGACAATTTTAGATTAATTCTTTAGTCCTGAAAATAATTTGTTTCGATGGAAGTGGATAGCATTTAGATCACTGTATGAAGACATCTTTGTGCAGTTTCTGAAAGGTACTTACAAAAATTTGAATCAAAATACTTTTATCAATGTTTAAGTATTAGTATGGAGTGTATAGATATCCCAGGTAAAGGTTAGGGAGCCTTTCAGTTGTTTTCTCATGGACAAGAAAACCCCCTGCCCCGGACAGACAGGCAGTGGGACAGTAGTCATTTTATTATGCTAGACTCTGGATCACTGTTTCACACATCAGCATCTGGCAGAAATGAAAACCAAAATTAATAAGTGCAAATTTTAAGGGGTTTCATGGCATTTAATAGATCACAAGATTAAACCTGACACTTTTTTACCTCTTATGAGGCCAAAGAAAATCAGGTACAAGGACTTGAGGTAAAGACAGTGGAAAGAAACACATCTAGTCCAGTATCCCTTGAGGACAGTTGTAAGTAGTGTTCCTCTGTGGGGCTGGCAGAGTGTTAAGGAACTATTCGATACACTTTATTCTGTGGCACTCACACTTTTATGTCTCCTCCTGGAAAAATCAGTATCTTGTACACAAAAACATCTCACCCAAGAATTGTCCTGTCAAGTTCAGGAGAGAACCAAGGCCACTGTTTCAGATGAGTCTAATAGACTCAGCTGCCTGAACTTGCTTCTGTGTCACGTCATCCCAATCTTAGGTGTCTTTCTCCTTGCATCAGCACCAGTGAGTTCGGCTGCAACTGGAGACTTGTGCCCAGTTCTGCCTCCAGCAGATGCCACACAGATAGAGAAGGTGCTGGAGCACAGTACATATGGAAAGGGATGGAAAAAAGACTTTTGTTCAATCTGGAGACAAGAAAGGAAATGAGGACTCTTTTGGATGTCTTCAACTTTTTTGTAGTGGGGAAACAGAAAGGAAAGAGACAGACTCTTCTCTGAGGTACAGAGGGACAGCATCGAACACACTTGACAGAGACCAAAGGAGCCCCTCATTCCCCAGTAGGATGCTTGACTGAGGAAGAGAGATGCAGAGAAGCCATGGGATCTCCACTTCTGTGGATCTTCCCTGCTATACTGAACAAGTCCTGAGGCACCCTGATTCAGCTGGCACTCCTTTAAGCATGGAGCTTAAAGGTGTGATGGGGCAAGTGGTGGATCACAGACCTCCAGAGGTACCTTGTGAAAAAAAATATTCTACAATACTATGTCACAGCTTCATGAACACCATTTCAGCTCATTTTCCTGAAATGTCCTCTTCAATCTATTAGCATTCCAGAGCTAACAGGAGTAGTACTCAGTGTGTTGGATGAATCCTTGCCTTGGAGGACAAATACAGGCAATAGGAGATAATTTGTTGTGAGGCTTCTTTGCCCTGAAGCTGTAGTGTTGGTGACAACCACCCTGGCGGCAGATCACCAAGTGTATTTCTACTGCCTGTTCTTCATCAAACTATTACACCTGGATTTCAGAAGTGTTTTTTAAAAAAAGGCTTTTAATGTCATGTTACAGCCAGGCAAATAAACTGGGATTCTTACAAGTAAAGATTTAAGAGAGCCTTAGAGGAAGGAAGGGGGTCAGAGGCTCCTGTAAGTCAAGCCGGATGATGGCTACTAGAGAGGGCTAAGGAAAGTTGGTGGTGGAATCTGTAGTAGCAGCACCAGGTGCAAGGGGGTACAAGAAAAGAATAATGGCCTAATCCAGGGAGCAAAGTAGCACAAGAAGATGTTTATGAACAAATTACTTGAGAAAACAAAGCAAAACAGAACAAAACAAGGAACAGGATAGACCTGAAGTCTAACACAGGTATATACTTTCAGTTTGTCACAAAGGTGAAATGTTATCAGTTTGACTTGCTCAAAATATGAAGGTTTTTCAGAGGAAAGTTATCACAGAGCTAAGGGACAATGTGTTTCCCTTTATAGATAGCTCTTCTAAGAAATAATGTGTGATTTGTAGCTAGATACAGACTTTGGGATTATTTTCTGTTTCCTGGGTCTGAGCCTTGTATCCCATGATTTGTCCTGGCTTCCTTAGCAACAAAACATCAATGTGCAAGCTGAAAACAATTGAGCTGTAATGTTTTCCTTATAAGAAGCTGAAAATACAGTCTTTGTATTCCTCTAGTATCCAGCTTCAGAAATGCATCTATTGTTTCTGCTTGTTTTCTGCCTGTTGCACTAGAAATACTCAAAAAGTAGTGCTGTAGTCTCAGAGCTGTACTTGGGAATCCAAGAGCCCTCATATCCCAGCTCCAAACTTCTGCATGGCTAGGGCAGTCTTTCTGCCTGTGTTTTTGTTTTGTTATCTGTTTGAAGCACCTTCATCCTCCTTTTAAAGTGTACTTAGCTCCCCTAAAAATCTGGCTGCTTCAGGCGCCAGGATTCTGCCGTTAACATCTCTTAACACTGTAGTCTAAATATGATGCTGCACTGGTCACCATAGAAATACCCCGTCACTGTGAGTCTTTCGTGCATTTCTCATCATGCAAATACATTTCTCAATTTTCTTTCTAAAATCTGAACTGCAGTAGCTAACTCACAAATGTCTTGGCATGATCACGCTATTAATCACTGACATTGCTTTTTAGGAGCCTGGCATCTTGTTTCATCCTGTGTTTGCAGTTTGCTCTTTGATATTAAAGCTGACTTGTAAGAAGGGAAGAAAGGTGGGATGGCAGCTTTACTGCCCTCCAACTCTTGCCCACTCAGGGCTGCAAAAGCTTATGGAAGTTCTATGCCACTGAAATAAACCTGCAGCCTGCAGATCCTCCCCCATGTGCTTGGAAATGTGGCACAGATGGAGCTGTGCTGTCTGTGGGGATTACATACTGGGGAGAGTGGCTACGCACAAGAACCCTGTCAGTGTTTAAACCCACTCACTGGAGGTTCATGGAGCGAGTGGGTAGAAAAGAACATGGAGAAGAGCTGTGACATCCCAGTATTGGGCCGGTTCCTGTCCTGGGAAGAGAAGCACAGATTGAGAGGTTGTCTTCTGACCACAGAGAGAGAAGAACCTCTGGAAATCCACAGTGGAAATGGATTTCCTAGCACCTCTAGGAAGGCCATAAGTGGGGCTGAAAAGTAGATTTTTAGAGCAAAAGACAGAGAGCAGAGCAAAAGACAGTCAGAAAAAAAAGTCAAACTGTGTATGTTTTTTGTTTGCACAGAATGTGAGTTACAATCCAGAGACCCAAAAGGATCAGATCGTGTCAAATGGAAGTAACTTCTGTCTTTTGCTACTGTTCTCTGCAGGGCTGCTTCTCCACAGCTCCTATTTTCAGGACACAGTAACTTCTTCATTCTGCACCACTCAAGGGCTACACATACTACCAAATCAGGAAGTGCCAAAAAATCTTTGTGAGATAATTTCTCCTTCTCAAAGGAGAATCATGTGCTGTTTTGTATTCAGGAGAGTTTCAGGGTTTTCAGTGTCCATCTGGTATTAGACATGGGGCTAATGAGGAGGAATTACTTCTGAGGCCACTTACTTAAGTGTAGGTCTCTGAGCTATCACAGATTTTTTTATTGCTATGCTTTTTAAACGATAGTTGAGCATTATATGTATTTCAGATAAGATGGTAATTGAGCTGGTACTGTTGACCGAAGAGGCTGTTGTAATGAAGTCGTGGATGGCTGCTCAGTATGCAAATGTCATAATGACACTGAACTCTGGAAAGCGAAAAGCACCCATATGGGAACTGTATGCTGTAGCATGCAACAAATCTTTGAATTGCCCAGTGTTAAATGAGCCAAGCTGAATCTTTAAATAAATGGGTGTAAATTAACCATTAGAATATTATCTTCAGCAATTGATTAAGTTCTAACCCACAGCACTCAACAGAATTCTCTTTGACAGAGATTTGGACTCCACAGCAGAATCCCTTCCCACTCTCACACATCCCATCCCAAAGTGAAAGGTCGTCCTGTAGGAATCTGCTGAGTAATTTCTTCGTCTCTAAATGAGGAGCATAGAACAGCTGCAATCCTGGCTCAGATGGCCCCAACATTGTTCTCAGTCCATGACACAGCCTATTGAGCAGATTGACCACGACTGGAGATAAATGTGAAGATTTGACTCTCTCTTTACATATAATGGAAGTTTAATTTAAATGTCTTAGGCATAGATTTAAATACAAAACTTTGTAGCCACAAACCTGGTTAGGTTGACATGAGTGGCTGGATCTGATTTCAGATAGTGCTGGCTAAAGGAGACATATAATTGGTGCTTGCCCTGTTAACTGCTCACCTTCTCCAAAGTCCTTTACTGTCAGCCTAGTTTTCTCCCAGGTTAACAGTGAGGACTAGCTCTTCAAAACGACCAAAACAGTGCTAATAAGGTAGCATTTGAACTAAAAATAAGGAAGAAAAATATTAAGAAAAAAATCCAGATTTCAAAGCAGTCTACTACCATGGCTGGTACTTCAGAAGTGCTTGTAGTTGTATTTTTTGTTCTAAGAGAAACATGGCACACCTTCATTCAAGCCAAAACCTCAACAGAACCTAATGGTTTCTTAAAAACCATTTAAGAATGGAAGCAAGGTTCTAACTTAGTTTTGCTTCTTATTAAAAAAAAAATTAAAGACCAATATATTTCAAAAGGGACTAACGGTATTGATTTAAGAAACCAAAACCAGATGCCTGACTTTCAGAGTGATCATGCAATGCTTCTTATACTGCACCAATTTGAAATATCCCAAACATTCATCACTGGCGAGTAACAT
Organism: Orthonyx spaldingii; assembly: GCA_013397795.1. NCBI lineage: Eukaryota > Metazoa > Chordata > Aves > Passeriformes > Orthonychidae > Orthonyx > Orthonyx spaldingii. Next base: position 212,887 of record VZTJ01001831.1, read on the forward strand.
TATCTTCAGAGTTCATAGAAGGGATAAATGTGTTGCTGTCCATGACTGGGAACCTCAGCAGACTAAGATTCATTAATCAGAACTGCCTTTTCCTCAAGGGAAATGACAGCACTTATAAATTTTATCTCTAGTTTTCATATGTGTGGGTGATTTGGCTGACTCATTAATCCAGGCAGAGTTGTTAATCAGTGGATGACTGCTATGTGTGCCACAAAACCATGATTCAGATTTGCTCCTTTATGGGAATGCCTGATTGAAATAATAGTATGTCTAACGTTAAGCTGTAGCCTTCTCACTTTGATCTTCATTTTCCTAAGAAACATGGCTTACATCTGCCTCCTCCAAATCCTTGCTTTCCTTTGCCAATCTCCAAGACATTCAGCAATAAAGTGGTGACTTCAGTCTCTTGTTGTCACAAGGTTTATGATAGCAGGTGGCTGGGTCAAGAGACCACTTGGTCAACAGACCATCACTGTAGCCCTCTTGATGGAAAGAACTGCAGTCCTTACTAAACCTGGGAGGAAGAAGGGGTACAGGAGCCAGGCCTCCACTTCCCTTGTTGGGCTCAGTGAGTGCATCATTGCGGGAAGCGCTTTCATGGCCAATACAGAAGGAGTTTTAGATACACAATTACAGATCTCCCAGTGAAATGTTTGCCTTTTTTCCACTCACACAGTTGATTTTTTTCTTTGGTTGTGAGGGAAGTAGTTCTTCTACAGTTGTGTAGAAGAACTATCCAGCAGTGCAGTTACAGAATGGGACAGATACAGTAGATGTGAAGAGGACTAAGAGGAGGCAGTTAGTAGAGCTCATTGAAGTCTTAGGATTCTCCAGTATAAACTACTGTAAAAAGTAGTCTTAGTCATAAGCTGAAAGTGTTGCAGGCTTTGGTACACATTGCTGCACAAAGGCTAAGAGCCTCAAATCAGCAATTCCTTAATTAAAGCTGTCAAAAAGAAATACAAAAAAACTCAACCCAGAAATTCCTGGGCTTTATAGTGGCTGTATTTTAGCAGAAGGCCTGCATTCTAAATGGCTTTTCAAAACCTCATGTAAATTCACAGCTTCAACTATACCTTAGTTCAGCATACCTTGTTTTGAAAGTAAAAGAGGAATGCACTAGTGCCAATTTGAAAATGCAATAAATCTAACAAGACAGGTGGCTTTAGGTCATCGTACGTAACCTTGAGACACTGCCACATAACTTCTTAGGCTCAGTCACAGGTCACACAGCAAAAACAAAGGGGGACACCCATTTCATTTTGCCTACCAAGGCTTTCAAGTTTCATGCAAAAGAGAAGTGTGTTTGCAGAATGGATACCTGAAAGTGATAAATGGGAAATTGGCTTTTATGTATGGTTATCTATAAAACAATCTTACGTTTTCTGTGAAACTTAAGCAAAATACAAATCCAAACTTCATATGCTCTTTCCACCACTTTCTCTCTTCCTCTTCTTTCTCCCCTCCTACAGACTTTCAAAGTTTGTATTAACTTTTTGCCCCTTCTCTGCAGTATTCTCCCCTCCCTTAGTATTACATTGTGCTTAATTTTTCCCTCCTTAGTTTGCCAGCAGATCTCAGAGTGCGTATCTCCCAGCCTCCTTTGACTCCTCTCACACAGCCCATTGCTTTGCCCCTTGGCCATTCCTCCTTACTCCCTGCAGCCATTAATTTGACACTCCTCCATTTCTCTGCTTCCTTGCAGTCCTTATAATTTGCTCCTTCCCCCTTAGCCTTCTGTGGTTTTGTCCACTCACTTCCATCTTGTTTCCCATCAGTGGCTGAGGCTCTGATGTATTCCTGACCTCTCTCCAACTTTCCTCCCTTTTTTCTAGTTAGCAAGAGCTCCTTATTTATCCACAGAGAAACCCAGACCCAATCTGTAGAGTATTTCACTTGTGAAAAAGGTTTATGTGACAAGGTTTCAGTGGAGTGGCTGTAGGGAGAGACCTTTGTGAGAAGAGGCCAGGGCTGCTCCGTGTCAGACACACCACAGGGCACAGCGGAACCCTTCAGCCAGGATGGTGGCACCTTAAGAAAATGCCAAAATGACACAAAGAAAAAGAAGGTAATGAAAAAGGAGGTGTGAGCAACAGCCCTGCAGACATCAAGATCAGAGAAGAAGAAGGAAGAGGAGGTGCTCCAGAGGTTCCCCTGAAGCCCATGGAGAAGACAATGATGGAGCAGGTGTGACTCATGGGAGACACACACTGGAACAGTCTGTTCCTGAAGAACTGTACTTTATGGGGAAGACCTACATTGATCCCATGGGAAGAACCCCACATAGGAGCAGGGGAGCAGTATATGCAGGAAGGAACAGCAGGTAGGAACCATTATGGCCCAAACACGTCCCTTTGTGCTCTTAAGGTTCATTATTTTCACTGACAAGTGGCAGCTGTCAGTGGAAACACTAATGCTTGCCTCCATAGTCAGTAATAAATTGTCAGTAAGTTTTGTGGTTTTGGCAGCTTGTCCAGATTGCCTATGGTGTAACATAGTGTTAAGACTTCAGTAGCTTGAAGGTTATCATGTACACCTCTGGCTAATCAGCCCTGGGTTTCTCTACCATTTAGGAAAGCATTTGTTTTTCTTTTACATTATCTAGAGTCTCACTCAGAGCTGAGGCCCTACAAATTATTTTAATTTTCCTCCTTGTCCTATGGGTTATAAACTGATCTGTGATCAAACATGTCCCCTGAAAACTGTGCTCCCATTCAGAAAGACCAGAAAGCGCGGACTCCTCATAATTGCTTTTGAGGTTGAAGCTAAAGAATCTTTGAGAAACTGTTGGAAATTCTACATGTTGGTGCAGTGGAAAGCAGAACTTATCAAAGCTCTTGCTACAACCAATGTATTAAATAAATAAGAATTTTGCTTGTTTTCAAGTCATGGTGCATGTCCAGACGAAAACAGAGTGGTGTGCAAACCTCCATCAAAGCAGAAATCAAACATGAGGAAAGCAGGGAAGAGGCAGGAAGAAAGGAGAAATATTTGAAAAAAGTTTCTTGAGAAAGACTAAGTGTGGTATTGGTTTTGAGGTATGCATTACTTAACAGGGTGCTTGGCCTGATTTCTAATAATGTCTGTTCGAGTTCAGGGAGTGGATCGTAGGAAACCTGCCCATGGCTTGTGTGTGGGACCTCATTTTTTCCAGTGGTGCAGACAGAAACTGTACAACTACTCATTAATTTAAATATAAAACCCTTCTGCCTAGGGCAAAAGTCTGCAAGGGACGGCAGATATTGAGACTGTGGGTATATGCAGACGAAATGGTAGCCACCCCCGCCTTCCAGCTGTCAATCCTGCTGCTGCAGCAGAGGCGATTTCCTCCTTACCAGGGATGGCCAACTGACATGGCCACTTGCTTCTGGTTACCAGTTACTAACTGTACTGACACAAACCAGGAAGCTGGTCAGAAAGTGGGCAACCTATGTTGTTCCCATAGCTTGTGAGTAGGTACTGAGGTTCAGTACAATTAAACAACTTTGTCAGAAGAACAATTTTTTAGAAGTTCTGGATACTTATACATAACCTTGAGCCAGATGTATAAGAAGTTAACTCTATCCCAGCCAAATCTAGGACATTTGTCTCCTAGATACTGACAGTTTTGTTATGTATCTAAATGTTTGAAGTAATACTGTAAAATAAAAAGTTGGGCAGATATAAATAGGAGGTAAAATGGTACCAAATTGAAAATCAGACTACTGTAACTAAACAATATTTAATACTTTCAATAGTATCTTTTATTTTCTTTTCATCCTTCACTTTTGTTTCATTTTCTTGATGGATTAGGTGATGAATAGGATGGTCAATATATAATATTTCTTTGTGATATTCAGCTGTTTTCCCCCTCATCCTTCGTAGCATGTGCCATTTTCTGACTTGCAAGTAAAGTGGGAGCCACTTTTTGTCTGTGAAATGTTAAAGCTGGTGTAATTTCTACCTCTTGCCTAAGCTCAGGAAAAGAAATAATTTCTGATGCTCTGGTGAACCATTCTTCCTCTTGGAAGGGGCAATTATTAATTGTAATGTTTTGAAGGCAGTGCTGGAATCACAATTCCTGTATCCCTGCTCAGCAACCCTGCAAAATTCCAAGGATGATCTTAATCTCTGGCCCAAAGTTTTTTAATCTTGCTGTGTCCTTAAAATTTAAATACTTTCAAAATGTTGCCTAGGACAAAAATGGCATGCTGAATGAGTGATGCTGATTTGACTGGTAGGGTTCAAGGTGGAGGCAACATATTTGTCCATTAAATTGTTAGGCCTAAGAATTCAGAATCTCTCTAGCTCCCCCTTTCAGAAGTTCCTAAACTATATGTCCTTGTGGTGATATGCAAACCATTTCAGAGCAGTGCTGTGGAACAACGTACAGCCTTTCCCCTTATGTTGACCCAGAAAGGCTTGGAAACCTTTGACCAGGCACGATGAATGAAAGATCAGTCATTCTTCCTCCTCATCTACCTGAGAGGTAGAGGCACAGAAGTAGTAGAGCCAGGATGATAGAGGATATTCATGCAAACACTGAGATTTCAATTCGAGTGTGCCTCAATTGCTGTTTTGCTGCTTCTTTGCTTGGGAGAGATTGTCCTTTCCTTGTTGGCTACATGGTAGTAGGGCTCTACTTGACTTGGCAACCAGAAAATCTTAAATGCAAGTTCTCAAGCATGATGGCTGTGTCATCTCTGCAAAAAAATAGCGCAGGTTTCTCCCTGCTGGGAGGAAGACTTTCTCTTGCTCCCTGCCTTCCCTGCCAAATCCCCAGAGGCCTGAGGGCTCAGGGAAGACTCAAACTCTGCAGGACCTTCTGTTGCACATAGTTCATGGGATGACTGGACCTTGTCCTTAAGTACCACTCACTTTTTCGTATCTTTTCAGATATTGTTTCTCTTGGAGAAAAAGGAAAAATACTATGCAGTATCAGATGATGAAGAAGCTGAGGAACCAGGTAAAGATTTGTGGGTAGGTTCTGTGACTATAAAGAGTAATACAGTCCAAACACTTTCATTCAGTGTCAATATCTACAAGAGATTTGCCTTCAACTTGAGATGTCTAAGACTGTCTTTGGACAACTATCCCACAAAAGTGTATCAGTATCTCATCCAAAAGAAATAGCTACTTTGGGGACTTTCACTCACCATTAAACATTTCTCTTTGTCCTAGATTCTATCCGTTCCTCCTTCCTGGGATAAGCTCTTTCAAGTATACACTATAGAAGCAGGAAACTTGTTCCCCTGTGAGACAGGATCACAAAGATCAACCAGAAAAAACTGATTTACAGTAAAGTGAAGTGTCTTGCCTTGCCAAGTGCCTTGCTAAAGTAGTTATTTTTCACTGGGTCACATTATCTAACTGAATGTTAAATTATAAAAGGTAGTTCCTAGATGTGAGTACAGCTCTTGATAGGTCCAGGTCACTAGCAAACTGGTTTTATCAGACAGCTTTGGACATCCTGCTTGCCCTTTATATATACAAACATTTGAGTCCTTTCCAGTCCTGGGAGTCTCTGCCTAAAGTTGAGTGGCTCACATGCTTCTGTGGAGCTTCATGGTAATTAGGTGGTGGTGTTAGCAGTTCCTGCTTTGAGAAAGGCTGTGAGAATCACCTATGTGATGCAAACCCAGCTATTTCACAGGATGGTTTGTGTCACATAGCACAGAAGGTCTCATGCAGAATCCCTGTAGCTCTTTGAACACAGTCACAATGGAAAGTCCGATCCAGTCCCATCTAAAGCTACTCAGGACATGGTTTCCCCCATGCCTACAGGTGCAGCCTATTCTTGCCATACTCAAGTCCAGACATCTCATGCAGCTTATCACAACATAGCTTTTTCATAATGAACTATTTCTTTGGAGTGGGGTGGCTGTTTGTGGCTGTGGCTGGTCCGGTATGAATACGCTAGTCTCCCAAAAGGATATGATCAGAAGGTGAACATATGAATTCCTGAAGTCTTGATGGCAGTACACAATTATTTTTGAACCTTTTTTACTCCCTATGTCTCTTTCCTGATTCCTAGATCAACAGTATACTTCACCTGAAAAGCTACAGCATCATCTGGAAACATTTGCACTCTACTACATCTGCTATTGTCACTGATCTGACAAACTTTAGCATATCATCAGGATGTCCCCATATTTTTTCTGCCACACAAAAGCTGATCATAAATTTATAAAACCTGTGGTGAACTTTCCTAATCACATGTCCAATTCCATATGGATGAATTACCAGGTGACTACATTTACCAGGAAGAATGCTTTCCAACAGCATGCTGGACATGTCCATCTACTTCCAAGACAATTAATAAATCTCTTGTAACACCATTGTGAAAAATGCTATAGGGAAGCCTTGCAGAGAATTGGAAAGCTTAAGGGGGGAAGTCCAAGGATACTCAGGAAGGGTTTAAAAAGGAGATTGTTAGAGGCCTGAGGAATCCCCATGCCATGCTGAAGATCACAGCATGGGCTATATATGTTCTTCCCATGGAAGGAAGTATTTGCACTTCAGCACAAAAGGCAAGAGGTGATATGGATCAGGATCAGCCAGGTTGCCAACTGGTTTTCTTGGACACCTGGGCACACTCCTGGCTCATGTTCAGCTGGCTGTCAATCAGCACTCCCAGGTTGTTTTCCATCAGGCAGTTTTCCAGCCACTCTTCCTCAAGCCTGTAGCACTGCATGGGTTTGTTGTGACCCAAATGCAGGACTCAGCGCTTTGCCTTGTTGAACCTCAAACAATTGGCCTCAGCCCATTTGTCCAGCCTGTCCAGATCCCTCTGCAGAGCATTCCTGTCCTGCAGTAGGCCAAGACTGGCCCCAATAATGAGCCCCGGGGAAAAGCGCTTGCAACCAACTGCCAGCTGGATGTAACTCCATTCACCACCACTCTCTTGGTCCAGCTGTTCAGCCAGATATTTACCCAGGAAAGAGTGCACCTATTCAAGCCATGAACAGCCAGTTTCTCCTGGAGAATGCTGTGGGAGACAGTTTCAAAGGCNTTCACCACCACTCTCTTGGTCCAGCTGTTCAGCCAGATATTTACCCAGGAAAGAGTGCACCTATTCAAGCCATGAACAGCCAGTTTCTCCTGGAGAATGCTGTGGGAGACAGTTTCAAAGGCTTTGTGATGTCTAAGCAGACAATATCCACTGCCTTTCCCTCATCTACTAAGAGTGTCATCCTGTTATAAAAGGAGATCAGGTTGATCAAGCAGGACCTGCCTTTCCTAAACCTTTGCTGGTTGGACCTGATGCCCTGGTTGTCCTGTATGTGCTGCATAATGGCACTCAGCATGATCTGCTCTGTGTCCTTCCCTGGCACCACTGTCAGACTGACAGACCTCTGCTTCCCTGGATTGTCTTCCCAGCCCTTCTTGTAGATGGGTGTCACACTGACTAAATTCTACTCACCTGGGACTTCCCTGTTTAGTCAAGACTGCTGGTAAATGATTGAAAATGACTCAGTGACTCTGCCAGCTCCCTCAATACCCTTGGGTGGATCTCATATGGTCTCATGGACTTTTGTGTGTCTAAGTAGTAAATCAGCAAATGCTGGATATTCAAGAAGAAATTATTTTTACCCCTTTTTCTAAATGTCACTGTAACATGCTCCTCTTTACAGACTTCACTTCTGGTTTACTATCTCTGGTTCTGACGTTGTACAGGTTGCTTGGAAGTATATCTGAAACTGAATTGCTGGAATTTAAGTGTTGATGTTTGTGGTTTCTACATGTGTAGGCAATCAAAAACCTGACCAGTATTCTCATCAGTGTTCAGTTTGGCATCTTAGAGCCAAACGATAATTGATGGTCATAAAGAACTGCACCAGTCAAGAAGGTAACTTCCTCCTCAGTTTTAATGCAATAACTATAGCTGACAGTCACAGTGCCAACACACTGCCTTGCACAATGCAGCAGACTGCTGATGACTTTCCTCTTACTGGAGCAAGCTCCAGGTTCTGAGAATGGAATATCCGAGATGCAGAACTCCTGGGAACTGAGCAAGAGTTCCTGTTTTGCTTCTCCCTGCTGCCCCCTGCCCTTAGTATAAATTTCACCATTTAAAAGCAATAATATTGCTAAAGCTTTTGTGTTTAAAACTTAAATCGTTGAAGGGATCTAAGTTGTATTTATATAAGAAATTAGTGGTAAAAGGGTCTTATTTTTTGAGTCACTAAATCCCTCGCTATTTCCACTTCTCTATGTAATGCTCATCTTTGATGCACTAAGAGGTCTTCTCGTGAGGAAGACTTCATAACCAGAAGTTTCTGATTGCTACCTAACAGTTACATGCTCTAGGAAGAGCATTAATCTTTCACTTACCAGTGGGAATATTTGCAAGACTAGAGATACTTAAATGGCTGGTATTTGCTTTTTCCTCTTTTACAAATGATTGCTGAATCAGTTTGTCTCGTACAGTTGAGTGGATTTGGCTACAGAATGAACCTGATTTATTTGACTTTGAGACCAGAGAGAAAACAGGATTTTTTTTCCATGGGAAATGGAGGGGCTTGAAAGACAAGTAACAGTAATGATTGAAGAGCATAAGTGGGTTGGAGTGATTGAGGGTATAGTTAAATATCTATCACTTGGGTTTAAACCTCTCTGAGTTTTACAGTATCCTTCAATCATAAAAAAAAATTATGCAGATCAGCTTAGGAATGAAATTGTTCAGCTAGAGACTGAAAACATGCTTTAACAATTCTTTAGCAGGGACAAGAGGGAGAAAGAGATCAACTCCCCAAAACCCAAATATTTAAAGGTTATTGGAAGAAACAGGAATTTCCTAGTATTTTACAGATACAGGAGGTTGCATAACAGTTATGGAGTTAAAAACTTATGGATTATGCTTATGCTCGGGTACATCTATAACAAAATGCTGAGCCATCTTTCAGAATGTCTGAATTTGGGCGGCAGTGAAACTCCAAAGTCTCTTGCCAAGTCAGTTTGCTGGTGGATTGGCCTATCACCTATGCAGCTGTGTCTGTAGGGGTGGTAGGTCATAGCTCCTCCTGTAAAGGACCCCTAGGTTTTTATTCTTAAATCAGAGGGTTAACAGATCACATCTCTGAAGCCAGAATGTAACTGTGGAGAAACTGACATTCAAAAGATTGTTTCCCAGTGGTTCCTGGGAATGATTGAAGTTATCATTCAATCCTTAGGATGATCATGCAGAACCTATAATGTAAGAATAGCAGCGTTTGGTCTGGTGATAACTAAAGAAGCAACACTGCTGCTCTACCTTATTGTCCTTTGGGCAGGGAGACTGTCCCGAGTGATCTCCAAAGGCCCCTTCCAACCTCATACATTCTGTGTGTGTGTTCTGATAATGCCCAAATCTTACAGACTTACACATTAGAATACGGTATTTAAAAAAATTGTGCCTGGTACATCTATGTGCAAGAAATAAGCTGGTAAATGCTTGAGTTCTTTGGTTTAAGGCGGCAAGATGTTTGAGGCCAGCCCTGAGATCTTTGATTTCTCCATGATTTTCTCAGGGACCAAAGTGAAGCTGTATTTCTCTGAAGTATCTTTCCTACTGTTTTTAAAGACAGGTGAAATATTTACTATTCTCCAGTGCTGGGGGACTTGCCTGGTCACCATGATCTCAAAAAGGTAATAGTTGAGGAGTAGCCTTGCAACGGCATCAACAGGTTCTCTCAGCACTTGCTGATGCCAACAGTCTTGTTCACAGACCTACAGAACTGATGTAGCTCTAGTGCTCTGAGAAACTACTGGAAATATTACTTCTCAATGTTGCTGTTTCTGAACACTTTATCATAGTTAGTCTTAAATTAGAGTAATTTTGTCCTTTATTTCCCTACTTTGTGCTTTATTCATTTTATTTGCTACTTTCCTGCTTTGATTATCAAAATGTGTTGCTTTGTTTGGTTTCCAGTAATTTCTTTGTTTATACCATTACTATTAATGTGCTCACGCTGACCAGTTGCTTTTCACTGTTAGAAGACCTAAAGGAGATAAAAAAACTTCTTTTATCTGAGACGTTTGGGGGTTTTTTCTGTCAAGAGGTCTCAGATTCTGTTTCATGAATTGTTTTAGCAAGGAAATACACATTTCTGGAAGATAGATTCAATTTACCTGTGTTCACGTCATGCTTTTATTTGGGTGAAAGCTGTGAAGACTAATGCATGTAAAGCTAACTTCAACAGTCCTTTAAATGCAGTTTCTAGTTCTGCCCAAGTCACTCTCTGAACTTCTGTAGTTTGACCACAGCTCACTGACTGCAACACAAAGTTTCACTTCTCTTCTAATATCCAGTGCTGTAGTTCAGAAAAGGCACTCTAGTATGCAGTCACTGGCTAAGCTTATGTTTCAGAAACATCACTTACAGCTAACACAATGGGACTGCCAAAGGCATTAGAAGTGATATTAGATGATGAGGTTGAGAAGAGAGCAAACCATTGCCTGTGCTCTCTGAGGGTCACAAATCTTGTCACAGTGAATATATAACAGTAGATTGTTTGAGTAGGAATGACCATATCACAAGGTGCCATCTTCTAAACTAATTCTATAGTAACAGAAAGTCAACACTTTTAGACCATGGCCTTAATGGTTTTCTCAATCTGCAGTGTTTGGTCTGGAAACACTAGGAAAAAAACCAACCAAACAAACAAGAAAAGCAGGCATACAGTTTATAATTTCATGCGCATTCTTATAGTTTGTTACTTTTGCTTCTGGCTACTTGAACCACAGTTCCAGGGGTAAGATAGGAGGCCCCATTACTTTCTACAACACACAACAAAGGCCCATACAAAGTAATTTGTGGTTAAACTGGAAACAAAATTTATATTTCAGATAGACAAGATGCACTCATGTAACTACATAACCCTTGAACTGAAACAAAGCAAATCTAAAATCCTGACATATTTTCCATTAACTCAGGCTTACCATCTGGAAAACATAGTTCCCAGAGCCAAGCACAGCCCCTGTCTTGGCACACAATAAAAGCTCAGTAGTTTGCTGAACATGGAGGGCTTGTGCCACATCAGATAGTCCACTTCCAATGGCATTTTTAGACACGGTGAAAGACTGTCTCATGGCTCGTTCTTTGTTGGAAAGGAAGAAAGAAAGAGAGAAATATGCAGGTATTTTAAAGGATTACATTCAAAATATATGCATTTTTGGGAACGTAAAGATTGGTTAGGTGTCTTTAGTCTTTGGACAGGTGAATTTTTAAGTACTTGTCTTTGCAAGTTATGCATTCAGCTCTTTGGTGCAAACTTGAACTTGGCATGGACTTCCCAAGCTTTATACATGCTCTTTGACCTATGACTTCACAGCTTCAGGAAGACAGGATCTTTGTCATTTCATCTGTTGGGAGTGTTTTGAGCCACCCACAGTTTGATATCGGTGTGTCTTGTGACCAACACTCCTATTGAAGTTTCTCCTTCCACTCAGCTCCTACTCAAGTTTCCACTCTCATTGGTTGAAAAGATGACTGTGCACTTTTGAGGAAAACCTTTCAGAGAGAAGAGGTGGCTTGGAGCAATGCAGAAGCACATCCTGCCTAAAGGCCAACTACCTTTGATGATTTCACCTTCCTGCTCACAACTTGTATGGATTTTTCAAGGCTAGGCACCAAGCCTCTACTCCTACCTCTACTCTGCACTGGTGTGGCCTCACCTCGAGTGCTACGTACTGTTCTAGGCACCTCAACGTCCACATTGGCACATTAATGTCTAAAGGAGGGCAATGAAGACACTGAAGGGGCTTGAGGGGAAGCCATTCAAGGAGTGGCTAAGGTCACTTGATCTGTTCAGCCTGGAGGAGACTGAGGGGGGATTGGAGTTTTCAACAACCTCACCAGGGCAGGCAGACGGGCAGGCACTGATCTCTTCTCTATGGTGACAGAGACGGCACCCGACGGAATGTCCTGAAGTTCTGTCAGAGGTGGTTTAGGTTGGGTATTAGGAATAAGATCTTCACACAGAGGGTGGTTGGGCACTGGAACAGGCGCCCCATGGAAGTGGTCACAGCACCAAGCCTGACAGCGCTCCAGAAGCTTTGGACAATGCACTCAGGCACGTGGTGTGATTCTTAGGGGTGTCGTGTGCAGGGATAAGAGTTAGACTCGATGACCCGGATGAGTCCCTTCCAACTCGGCATACTCTGCGGCTCCGTGACCGGGACACGGCTCGGGGCCAGGCCTGGCGGGGGCTCCGGGACCCCTTTCCCGGCCCCGCTGCCCGGGGGAAGGAGGAAGGGGGCGGCCGGCGCCGTGCCCGGGTGAGCGCCCCGCGCGCATGCGCCGCGAGCGCGGCGCCCCCGCTCGGCTCCGCTCGGGCCGCGCTCGGCTATTTCCGCCTCTTTGTTTTAAACTCCGGGCCGAGCCCTTTAAATCTCCCCTTTTTTTCTTGTTAAAATTTCCTTGGGAAGTGGAAGAGGGGCCGGCGTTTCCCTCCGCCTCGCGTTTCCGACGCCTCTGCCCTCTGCCCTGCGGTGGCGCCCGGAGAAGGACGGGCCGGGGAGCGGAGGGTCGGCGGCAGCGGGGGCAGCCCCCGCTGTAGCCCCGAGCGGCGGTCGCGCTCCCCCCCGTCAGGTTAGTGCGGGGCGGGAGGCGCGGGGGTCCTGGCCTTGCCCCGTCGAGGGGCCGGAGGGCAGCGAGGGGCTCTGGGGCGG
>VZTJ01001831.1:227422-375306 GCA_013397795.1 Orthonyx spaldingii
TTTTTTGTTTGTTTATTTTTTTGTTTTTGTTTTTTTTTTTTAAATTACAGAACTGTTGGTACAGGCTTTCTGTCAAATTAGTTTAGACCCTTCCTGCTTTCTGTATGAAATGCATGCCTCTGAGAAACCAGTTCAAGAAATTCTGGTTTATTACCCCTTCATGCTCTGGAATGTTCTGAAAATATTTTCTTTGGTATTTTCAAAATAATACTGTGTATTTTCTTCCAGAGTTTCACAGAAGAATTAAGTTTGTGGATGAAAAGCTTGGAATTTAAAAAATAAAAAAGTTGAGATGATCCTTTATGTTTAAGGAGCATCCCATATATGTATCCTCCATTCTAGATTGGTTTTGTTTATACAGAAAGGACAATTAAGCATATGTTAGATATGTTGTTATGAGCCTTTAGTATTTGGTAGTGTGCTGTTTAAAAATTACTATTGGTTATTTTTGGGTAGGATACTTGTGAATTTTTGTGTTCATTCGTTTAGTGGCAAAGCAGATGAGAATCTCAACTGTTATATATGTCCCATAAAGGTGCTCTGCAATTCATAAAATTCTTTGGTAACCAGGTGAACAGAAACAGGAACTTTGTACTCCCTCAGTATCTTGCTATTTCTTTTGAAGCTTTACTTGCAGACATTTTGCAATGTGTTTAAGGGAATACAGAAGCTGTGCAGAACCAAAGGTACTTGGCGTAAACATGTAGGATGCATTAGAAGAGGGTCAGGTGACTTTCTAGAGATGCATAGGTGTACTGTGACAGAAAGCTTGGAAATAAAACATTTAATAAAACACTTTTTGAGGAAAATCTGTTGGATTTCTTTCTGTGGGCTGATCTGGCTGCTTTGATCTTGTTACTCTGCTGTCACCATAGGAAATCAAGACTGAAGAGTTGTAAATGTTGTAATAAAGTTGACTTAGAGTTTGTAATTATCCTAGCCTAATACTAATGCCAAGAATGGCAGAAATTAATTACTATGGTGTGAAAGATTTCTGCTACTAAGAGACTGTAAAGTACAACTTTTAGTTGCTGTAGCCATCCTGCTCTTACATCTCTTGTCTACTTACGTGATTTAGAGGAGGTCATCTTAAAGCTTTATATTTGAGATACAGGTAAGTTTTCTCATCAAGCACCATTCTACACTTACTTTAATAGCTTTCATTTCTTTTTTCCCATATGGCCATTTAATCTAGGTGGCGTGGCCTTTTTAGCTTTTGTCGTGTAATGAACTCACAGGACTAAAATAATTCTGTAAGTGGAGCTACTAAGCTCTATGCTACAAAGTGGGTGTGGACGTGATGGACATGATGCATGTTGATAGCATTTCACTCTACAAGTACTGTCCTAAGTTATGATACCAATTTACAAGAGGGTGTAAGGACAACTTGTATTTTATAAAAGAAACATTTTCTTTACTCTTTGCTTTGGAACTATTGTCCTTTGGCACATGTGTGTAGCAACTTAGTGGTTACTAAGTGGAAGCTTGTTTTGATAGCAGTGTTTGGAGATGCAGTTGATTTAAGACTGTCAACATTCCTGAGAATTTATTAATCTAAACTCTAGTCACTTTTTGTCAGTGCTACTGAAGATGTTTAATGATGTTTGAAACTTCTCTGGTTTGCTAGGTTAGATTTGCTGTCATATTTAAAGGAAATGTGGAGGAAACCTTCTCAGGGTAAGTTGACACCAGTAGGTTAGAAGCCAGGCAGAAGCTGCCCATGACTTTTAGCTTACACAAGACTTATTTGGAAACTCTGTCTTGAAGTAGATTTTTATTCCTTACACCTCCCTTTTTCAAATACAAGCTTGCTGTATTAGCTACTTTAGTTTAGTTTTAGGATGTTTAGCTAGTATGTGAAAGTTTCACACGCAGTACAAGAGAAAAAAGAAGCAGGTTATTCTGTGTTAAAAGCAATCTTACCTATTGCAATATGTAACAGTTTAATTGCTAACTGAAAAATACTATAAATAGTAGTTTGTTCTATAATTGCTCTGAAGAGCCTAGAGGAAACTTGCTGCTTTTATCAAAATTCATAGACTGCATAGGGTGCTTGGGTTGGAAACGACCTTGAAGATCATTTTGTTCCAACTTCCTTCCTGTGAACAGGGACACCTCGCACTGGATCCAGTTGCTCAGAGCTCCATCCAAACTGGCCTTTAACACTTCCAGGGATGGAGCATCCACAACACCTCTGGGCAGCCTGTTTCAGTGCCTCACCACTCTTACAGCAAACAACTTCCGTGTAATATCTAATCTAAGCCTCATGTCTTTCACTTTGAAGCCATTCCCCCTTGTCCTGTCAGTACATCCTTTTGTAGAAAATCCCTCTCTTTCTTGTAGGCTCCCTTCAGATACTGAAAGGCTGCTGTTATGTCACTCCAAAGCCTTGTCTTCTCCAGGCTGAACAATCCAAGTTCTCTCAGCCTATCGTAGTAGAAGGGCTGCTCCATCCTTCTTATCATCTTGGTGGCCTCCTGCCTGACTTGCTCCAGCAGGTCCATGTCCTTCCTGTGCTGGGATCCCAGAGCTGGATGCAGTGTTCCAAGTGGGGTCTCACCAGAGCAGAGGGGCAGAATCCCCTCCCTGGCCCTGCTGCCCACGCTGCTTTGGATGCAGCCCAGGACACGTTTGGCTTTCTGGGCTGGAAGTGCTCATGGCTGGGTCATGTCCAGCCTTTCACTCACCAGCACCCCCAAGGCCTTCTCCCTAGTGCTGCTCTCCTTCTGTTCATCCCCCAGTTTATTGGCTCATCAAGGCTTCCAGGGCTGAATACAGCTCTGAGCTGTGGCTCAGGAGTCCCTGAGCTTGGGAATCCCCCTCTACAGCGTAATCTAGTGCTCACCCCCACGCTTACCTCAGTTGCTGCTGGTGATGCTACCTCTTTGACTGACTGAAAATTAGCTTTTCTCAAATTAAGATTACTAAATAAGTGCATCTATACTTAAATGAACAGAATATGAAATTGAAATAGTATGGTGGGAACTAATTGGACTGAAAGTCTTATGTGCTACTGAAAGTTTGATTGAAGTTTATAGAGACCTGAAGTCTTGCAATCATACCAGAGAGCCAGCATTGTAGGAACAAATAAGCTAGCACTGAGTTCTTCAATGACACTACTTTCTTTTCCCCCTTCTGCCTTTTCTTTTTTCTTCTTAATCAGAAACAGTACTTTAGACTAGGAACTTCAAACTGTATGTAGGAACTTAAGGGTCTCTTTATTCCTTTGACAAACACAACACATACTTCTCAAAAGTAGGGGGTGGTACAGATCATTAAAAGTAGGGGGAATGACGAACTCTGGTGAGCTCAAGTTACTTATTCTTTGTGCCAGAAAATGACTGTTCTCACAGTTATGACTGTCTCTTTCAAATCACAATTATAAGCTGATGGAGCCAGTGGGGGAAATTGTTGAGGGGGTAGGGGTGAGAACTGGAGTAAGTCAAGGTATGTGTGGTGGCATTACAATAATGCGGGGATTGTAAGGTAGAAATACATACAAGTGAAAATCAGTCTTTTTTGTGGTTTTGTTGCCAGTAGAAGAACTTACTTAAACTAACTCTGACATTATTTTTCATCTCTGCAAAATGGCATGGAGAAGACTTATTTTCCCTACAGACATTTATTTCGGGTGCTCTTAAGAGTTAACTATTTTGAATTCTGAATTTTTAACTGGCAGTAACTTAGAACTTTGTCTACACTACAAAGGTGTCTGTTCTGGCAGCAGTAAGGATCCTTCTTGTTTGATACTGTCCATATTGCTGGAAACAAATAAGTTTATGAATAGCGCAAGTTGGTTTTAAGACAGAAAGCATTCTATGTATGTTTGGTGTCAATGAGAAAGTGCTGTGCAGTATCCGTGTAATTGAGAGAGGAGAAGTTAATTTTTTAGGTTAACAGAATGAGTGTCATGTTATTTGCTAACTTGCAAATGGCTGTCTTGTCAAGCTTTTCACTTTTACGTAAGAACTTTTTTTTCTCTCTACATAACCAGACAGCATACAATACCATCTCTAGTTGATTATTATCCAGTAACATCACAGTTATTCTATATAATGCAAATTTTGTGTGAATTATGATGATGTTATGCTAGTACAGGTCATCTTTGTTATTCTTATATAATATGCATGCAAACAATGTAGCATTTGTAATCATGTGTCATTTTTTCCTGCAAATGTCCGTGTCAGTGCAGTGTTTGATGAGTTTTCAGGTAATGTGTTGTGCTGTACATTTTTTCCTAGTTTGTCATCTGAAAGATACAGTACAGGCAGCTAAATTATAAATTCTTTATATATGAATAATTGTATTTGACACTTCTTGTTGTATTTGAAATATTGAGTACATAGATTGACATAATAAAATCCATGGGTCAGTTGATTACGTAGTTAAAGGACATTGCCAAATTTATTTTAACTGACTAGACAAAATGTTTTTATGATAAAAAAATGTTTGTTGTACTAAGCAGTGGCAATCAGTAAAACAGATTTGAGGAACAGGATTTTTGGTTGGTTTTTTTTTTCAACGTAGTGCCATCCTTTGTTCCTTCAGAGTGACTTTTCCCAAAAATCATTTGGACGCTTAAGCTCTGCCTTGGCACTAACACCACAATGGTCTGGGACCTTAACTCCTGCATTTCAGATAATTATATTTCATTCTTTTTCATTGTGATAATAACTGGATTTTGTTGAATTTACCTCTTTTTTCCTAATATATAAATTATGTCCTAGACACAAGGACTCAGACACTGATTTCAGGATTCAAAATAGGAAGAGGTAAGGGATTTTTTGTGTGCTGTTTAAGTACCTAATCATGCACGCTGCTGAAAGTGTATACACCCCTGTTCCTACATCAAATTATATATATATTTCATAGTGTAACTTTTGTTAAATCTATATCTGTTAAAGATACTTCTAATACTGTTTCACCTCTTCAAGAAAGTGCTAGTGCAGGCTATTCCAACGAGTCTTCTTAATGCTTGAAATAGGTTTTTTTCCATCTTTGAGTTATTCCTTTCCTCTGCGGTCTGGGCCCCACACCAGTGTACAGTGTTTGCCTATTTGCTTCTGTCTGTACTTAGGAAAGCCCCCCAGCTGCAGTGCTACACCAAGTGATTAATTTTTCTTGCTTTAGCATTGTACTAGCATAAGTTGCTTACTATCTGTTTTGTAGGCTTTACTGAACCTTTCTTAGCAAAAAGCAAGCATAACTTGTTAAATGCTCACTTAAAATTTACTATCCACATGTGGAAGTTGCTCTTGCTCTGTGCAAAAGGCTGCACTTGTGGAAAAGTTCTTTGATGTGGAAAGTACAGTAAAAATTACACTCTTGAGTGAAACCCATGATCTTAGTGATAAACATTTTCCTTTTTTAGTAACTTTTGCATGGATTTATTTAATTTGTTGAATGAAATAAGTAATTAAACTATCTTTTCCTGTAGCAGTTTTCTCAAACTAATTGCAAAGTAGACTTGCATCTTAAATCAATTTATGCTTTAAGATCATGCTTTTTATATTGGGTTGCCATAAGATGATGATTACTTCACATATTTTTAGTTGAAATATTGGTAAAAGAAAGTTCTCTGATTTATGCTTGTACTGTTCTCAGACAAATTGCAAATGCCCAATATTTTTCTATTTTCCCTTGAAAAATCCATATATGCCTTTTCTGTGATTGAAATACTGTGGTAATAACATATTTCACCAAAAGTTTCTATCTAACTGTTATTGACTAGTAGGAGTTTAATTGAAATGCTTTTTAATAACATTACTTGTTAATAGTGTGTTAATAGTGTTATGCTTGGTAGCACCAGAGTAAGTAATTTATTTGCATACCGTTTTATTAGTTTTGTGTTTCTAGTCTTGTACTTCACTTTCTTAATTGACTAGAATGAGGTAGAAATCCCTCCCAGGATTAGGTTATTCTGCAACAATTTCTGCAGATTTGTGTTTATATTAGTAAAAGACTTCATTTGTCATTCTTTCTTTGACCATTGGCCACAGGAAAAGTAGCCTAGACTTATATCGGCTTGTATCAGATGTAGTGTAAATGGCACCAGACCAAGTAAAAAGGGCTCTGGGTGGAGCGGGTTTCTTCAGTTCACCTTCTTGCCTGTCAGATTCTTTCAGGTTTTGCGAAAAGTCACAAGAAGCAGCCTGCACACTGAGCCATTGATCCATGTGGTATTAAGTGAATCTTGGCACTTGAAGGTTTCATTTTATTATCTTTGAAATGCATAGGTGTAAAAAATACTGTATTAGTTGTAGTAATTTTTAATATAGCATTTTAGGGATAATCTTAGATACGGCCACTGGAGATTGTTTATCTAAATTTGCTTGCTCTAATCTCTAACAGTTGTTCAAATTGTGTAAGATTATTTTGCCAAGACAATAATAGCTCTTGGGTTTTGTGATAATGATTTTTTTGACTAAAAATGGCTTGAATTTGGACAAAGTTTTGCAGATACAGGGAGGATGATATCTTGTTTTGTTTCCCATTGGTTTTGGTGGTTTTAGTTTCACTTTTTTTTTTTTTTGGACAAAGATATATTTTGCCCTGGCTTTTTTTCATATCTACCTGAATTTATCAATGGCATGGTTTGAAAATAATTGTAGGACTAACTCTTTATATAAGCTATTCTGTGATCAAATATGTAAATCGATTATGCTCTTCAAATGAAATATTTTTGCTGATTGCCTTAGGGAAGAGAAAGTACGTCCTGTCCCTGTGCTTCAGTTCCTCTCTCCATCACTCCACCAAATGGGTCAAATTACTTCCATAGTGGAACTTGATGTACACTTCCAAAGCCAGTGCTCTCTCAGAGCATTTGTTCTCCAATCACAAGCATTAGCTGGCAATGAATTGAATTTCTGGAAGTGTTTGGAAAGTGTCATAGATTTTTTTTTAATCTTTAGAATGGGAAATCTAGAGTATAAATATATGCGAAAAGTTTCTGGAGTCCTCTTCTATAACTTCCATTATTACGCCTGATGTTACCCTAAGATATACTCACTGTAAGACTGAAGACAAGGGAAAAATGAGCTGCTTTTGCTTCACCCCCAGATTCCTTAGCCATTTATGGCTTCCCATTATAAGTAACCTTTTTTTCGACTTACTCATCCATTATCGCCATCTGCAGAGTTTGACAATTTTAGCATTCAAATGGAAAAAAACCCCAAATTCAGCTCTCTTCTCCCAATTTTAATCCAAAACCAAAGAAATGAACTTTATATTTTTCCTTTGAAATGACTTCTTTCTAGTATGAAGAGATCTACACGTGGTAAATCCTGAGAATAAAAAGTCTTTTAGGTGCCCAGGATTTGCTGTGCAGAGATCGCTGGGAGACATGATCCTTTCTGACCTTGTCAGCCAAACTTTTACTGGTGCATATTTGTTGTGGTGAATGCTGTGTGCGGAAGAATGGAGGGAGACAAGTGTCAGTGTAGACGTCATCTATTAAAAAACTATTACATTTTTAATAAAGTTGGTAAATTAAGTTATTTTGATTGTCTCTTATGGCATAGTTCAGTCACCAAAAGCAGGTTTTGGTGAATTGCAGGGAAGGACCAAATTCAAGCCTACAGATATTACTGGCAGGCTACAGTAGTTAATAGTTTGCACTGAAATATTTTCTTCTCTTTTTACTGTGTGTCATACATCCATCTAGCATTTGAAATTTGTTGTAGGAAGCAATAGGGGCCCATGAAAGTGATTTTGCTTAAAAAAATTCTTGGGGGTAATTTAAAAGTATATCTGGAATACAATTACTATGATAAGTAGCAGAGTTTCTTTATTTGCTTGTTCCTTGCATGGACTGTCAGACGTTGTTTAAGCTGAACCTTTTCAGAGAATAGTTATTTCTGCAGTTTTTGAACAGTTTGTATCAATGTGTGGCTGAACGGTTTCAGGTGGTAATTGCTCTCTTTGAATGCTAATTATCAAATCTGTAAGTTCGGTGATGTTTCTAGTGATGGATACATTTTCATACGAAATGAGTAAGATAATTTAAAAAGCTGCAGCCATCAATGAATTGCCATTGCTTTCTTTTTAATTTGCTGCTTTCTGATCTTCAACTGTGGATTAGAAAAGTTTATCAGTATATCACAGAATAATTAAGTCCATGTGAAATGCTGTCATGACTCCTCACAGCATAAAAGCCATTTAGTAATTATTTGTCTGCTTTCATGCTAGTTTTCCACATAGGTGTCTCCTTTACAAAAAAACCCAAAAGAAGTTGAATTACTGTTCCATTCTTTTGCAGATTTTATTTTATATTAAGTGTATTACTTTTTGTCACCTGTCTGCTAGTTCTGTCTTTTTTACTTGAAGTTGTCAGGAGCTAGTTGGTTATTCAGTTTCTGTTCCAACTTCTTTATTTTCACTAACAATTTCCCATTACCTATAAAAGTTGACATCAATGCCTTGTTTTAAGGCATTCCGAGGAGTTTTGTGCAAAGATCTAAATGCATAACGTGTCTTCAACTCTTTTTTGGACTAAAACAAAACTGTTCCTGAGACTGTAGAGTACCATTACCATGACTGGTTAGGGAAGAGCAATTTAACTTTTGCACCGCTCAATTATGTGTTTTCTGTATTTCTGACTCCAGAGAGACAGACTTCCGCTTGGCGAAATGACTATAGGCAAGGCTGGAAAGGGAAACTTCTGCTAGCTGGCATATGTGAATCTTTTGTTAGTGTTGCAGCAGGTGCTGAGGTGCTTGTAAGAGAAACTGGTAATCACTTTCTCCGGGATTCAGTTAAGCAGTTGATATTTGGCAATTTAGCAAGTGTTTCCTTGGCTACTCCTTCCTTATTAAACTATAACTCTTACTGAACATGAAGAAGGAAATACAGACTATCATTTGACAGATCTTAATAATGTATGCTGTTTAAACAGCACTTGAGAATTCTGTCGGGCAGGTTGGTGGATGTCGCTCTCCTTACACCTGCCTTTTTTCCTGAAGAGCTTCTCCTTGCTATTCTGCTACATTAAGCCTGTACTGCCGTAAAGTTGCCTTCATCAGTAATTTGTGTTAGTATCTGTTAAAATAAGCACCTGATGTGTAAGAAAGTTTTGCTTCCAAGCGGCTGTCTCCAGCAAGGGGAGAGGGCAGTTCCAATCAGCAGTTTCTAAAACTGTAACAGTGAGTTTGTCTAGGCTCTTGCATGAGTAAAAGTATCCTCATGGTGAGATTTTGTTGCCTTAGTAATTTAGACCTGCATGCTACCAAGCAAATTTTCTCCATTTTGAGTAAACCAGCAAATGTCACATCACAGCAGTGATTAGGTCACAGCAAAGAATTCAGATGTAAGTGCTGAAGCCTCTCATGCTGTTGTTGTCCACTGTAGGCAGTGTTCTTCACTGACACTGACAGACAAAATAGTGATGGTGTAATGGTGTTGCTCTGCTTCTCGGTCAGATTTCAAAGAACCATCTGCTAATAATGATTTTGATGCAACCTTTGGAATGATTGAATTACATTCTGTATGTATTATCAGGTTTTTGTGAACTGTGACACGTTATTAGATTATGCAATGAAAAGAAGTCTTAACAGTTAAACTTTGGATATATTTTCGTTCTACAACATTGACAGTGAAATACAAAAACAAACCCAAAACCTACAGATCAACCAACAACCTGAAACAAAACAATCAAAAAACCTCAACCCAAAACCCAGCAAAACAGAAAAAGTTTTGATAACTGCAGATATTTTTTCTGTGAAATGTCATTCATTGTGGAAGATAATGCATGTTTTTGTATTGGTAGATGTTTAACTTCTTCCCTTCATTCCTACATGCATGCAGAACACCAGATCTAATGATGACAACGAAATGAGAATAAATAGAATGTGAGGTCTTTAATGGTATAATTCTTTCTACAAGTGTAAGTTTTCAAACACTGTTATCCTGCTGAGAATATTTTGAACTGGAAAGTGGAGTAATCCTTATTACTGAAGTCATTCAGACTTGGAAGTGTATAGTTTTACATGATCACATACAGCAACATAAAGAAATTTTAGAGATGCCAGGCTCACATCTCTGTAATTATTTCATTTAGCCTGCCACAAGCATGAGTGGAATCTTTGCTTCATGTAATGGGACCACTCCCAACAGAAACATAGTAAGACAAATTCAGAACATATGAAATGTGAGAGAGATGGCTGATGAAATCTAGTTATGAATGTCTGCTGTGTTTTGGTAGAAAATACTTTCAAATCTCTGTGCTGTCTGCTGGTTCTAATGGACACAGCACCTAATTACTGAAAAGTTATAAAGGTTAAAAAAACCTTCTTAAGATGGTTGGGTTAGTAGTTTAGGGCTGCTCTTTATGTTCCTCTTCTGATTTAATATGGTAAAAGTGGTATGTTCAGGGTATCAAAATAAGCTCAGAGCTTAAAAGCTAGAGTTTTACTGTGTTGGAAGAATGTGGGTTTGTGCTTATTGCATGAGTGTAGGGTTTTTTTGCCAGTCTTTATGGTCTTCCTTTTTTCAAAGTACTGTTTTTTACTTTCCTTTCTATTACCTGTTAATGTGTCCGTTTCTTTCGTGATTCCTCTCAACTATTCCTTCTTCTACCGCAAGCCTGCATGCTTTTGTCACTCTAATGGCAGCCCTCCTTTTAGGCTGTTTATATTGAAGGCTGTTATTTGCAGTTTGCATTGGTACAAAGGGAGAAGAAGAGAGTTCTGCTAGGTTGGATTTGTCCAGGTTGCTGTTTTTTCCCTGCGTTTGTAGGGTTGACAAATGCTTATTCATTGCCCTTGAATCTGCAGAGGACAGATGGGCCTAAGGGGTTTTTGCACAGCTGAGGAATAGTGTCTCACATTTTTCAGACAGTTCTGCTGCTCAGTTGCAGACTGATGGAAATGGCTTTTGGACCTTCACTACTGGCTGTCCCCTGTCTTTCAAGGGAAGTTCGTCACATGTCATGAGTGGTATCTGAATGAAAGACTTAACCATGAGAAACATTTGTGCAGTACAGGGCCTGTACGGTTAACACTGAAAAAGGGTCTACTAGAGTGGGAGCAGATGCTGCTTCATGAGAAGGACACTCAAAAATAATAAGTGATTATTTTTTCCTGGTATATTATTTTGCTTGCAATGATTGACAAGTGTGGCTTTATCCCAACTATTAATGGGTTAATGTATCATTGAAATTATTTGTATGTCTCCTTGTTAAAAAAGGGAAGCTTTTAACAGTGTATTCTAGCATATATTTTACAAGGAGAAATCTTCCAGTATTTGTAAATAACAGAGAAAAGTGTCTTGTTGTTTAACCCCAGCCAGCAGCCAAGTAGATCCCTGTATTATCAACACTGTTCAGCACACGTCCAAAGCACAGCCCCATACTAGCCACTGTCAAGAGAACTAGCTCTGCCTTATCCAAAACTAGCAGATTCCACCCCTTATTCCATACCATTTACATCATGCTCAGGTCCCACACTATTCAATATAAGCTCATTAACCACCATCCCCCTTCCCATCCTTTGATAAAATACCCAGATGTCATTCCCTCAGACTGTGGACCACCCTTGCAAAATGTCCATAAAATGTCCTTTGAGTTCTTTTAGTCCATGACTATGGGTTCCATCTGTTACAGTAGTCACTCAGGACAGGAGAGGTGGTGTTTTGCATGGAATTACTGGGCACTAAGGTCAGCTCAGGTTGTGTCACTGCTGTGCTTGGACTTCTTGTAAGGCTTCTCCTCCATTGGTTTGAGTAGTTCCTGTTATATTTATTCCTGTAATGTACAACTAAAAGAATGGATTATAACAATTTAATGGCACATCCATTATAAGCTCCACATCTGGTCCTTTTAGGTTTATAGGGTTTAATATTGCAGTGAACTCCTCTTCTTGTCCCCTGCCTGGCTGCAGCAAGGGGTTCCTATCAGAGTCCACCATTAGTGTAGTCCACATCACAGTCCTCCCCAGGCTGCAGGGACACAGCCTGCTTCGTCATGATCTTCACCACAGGCTGCAATGGAACCTCTGCTTCTCCTGCTCCACTGTGGGGCCCCACTAATGGGAGACAGCTGTCCTTGAACTCGTCCAGTGGGGGTCCATGCCATGGGCTGCAGTTGTTCATGAACTGATCCAGTGTGGGTCCACTGTGGAGTCACAGTTCCTGCCAGCAGATGTTCTCCAGCATGGGCTACCCACAGGGTCACAGCCTCCTTAAGGCATCCACTTGCTCTGTCAGGGTGTTCTACACGGACTGTAGGTGGATCTCTCCTCCATCATGGAAGCATCCACATATCACAGTCTCTTCAACTCAACTTCAGACTGAAGTTCAACCTGTCAGCACAGCAGCCCTGAAAACAACAGCAGTACCCTGGCCATCTGCCAGCCCAGGCACATCAACGTGGTATTACCAAAGTGTTCCCAGGCACAATTCAGTAAGGCGAGAAGCAGCGCAGCAGTGCAGAAAGCAGTGAAAGCAAAAAGCGAGCACTAGACTCTTAATATGTGTCAGGAAAGCAAGCCCCATGGCAAGCACAGGAGACTGCTGTTTACCAGCTAAACAGCACTAACAGCTATATATTCAGTCTAATACATCCCGGTGGAATCTGTCGTTACCTCAAACCCTTTGTGCCCCATGTCTGGTGCAAAAAAGGACTGTCACAGTTTAACCAAGCCCCGTGCAGCTGCTCACCCGCTCCCCCAGAACAGGATGGAGGAGAGAATCGGAAGTGTGTACTCTAGGAGAACTCATGGCTTGAGATAATGGCAATTTAACAGGGAAAGCAAAAGCTGTGCACAGCAGCAGAGAAAACAAGAAAACAGATTCACCACTTCCCATGGGCAGTTGTTCAGCCATCTCCAGGAACAGGGCCACATCACTTGGAACTGTCACTTGGGAAGACAGATGCCATCATGCCAAATGTTTCTCTTCTTTCTCTTTCTTCCCCCCTACTTAATATACTGAGCATGATGTCACTTTAACAATTACATTTGTTTTGAGAGAGGAAAAAACATGGAAAATGTTTTCAAAACTGAAGTTTCAAGACTTCAAGTTAAGAATTGAGGGAATTAAATGCTGCAAGAAATGGAGGACTGAACAGCTGTAGGAAAGAAAGACAGCTTTTGTGCTCTATTGGTTAAAATCCTGCTATAACATTTAATATGAAATAAATCATGCAATCTATCAGTTTGTTTTCACATTGGCAAATGTAAGGATTGTATCTGGGGTAAGAACGCTGCAGCAGCAAGAGTTCAGAGGAGATTCTGTGTGTTGTATCATTGCTGCAACTTATATCTGAAAGAGCTGAATGTCAGAATAATGGAAGTGTGTGAACAGAGTACATCTTAAAGTCCTCCCAGACTTTCAGGAACAAAAGAACAGTTTTGCAAGGCTCCTTTATAATTTGATTTGTATGGTATGTGGATAGCTAATTTTATGTAAGTTACTGTGTGTACTTTGGAATCCAGAAACAATCCAGAATACCTGCAGGTATTCCTCTTGCAGGTTATGGGACAATTCTAGCAACATTTGCTTGGCTTCTGTTGTATCAGCACAGATGCAATTACTGGACAGATTGGTGAAATTCAAAGCTTTAGTCACTAAATTTTTTGAACCAAAGGATATGTAGTTTTTCAGACCCTTCCAAATCTTTCTTTGGATTAATTAACCATCAAGTGCTGCTATCTGGGCTTAATCTACATGGGAATGTGAAAAAGTGATTGCTGGTAAAATGTGCCTTCAGCTGAATTGTAGCATCTTCCTACTTCTTACCTGTTGGTAGTTTCTGGCCTCTCACTATGTATTTCTGTTTTAACAGCTACTCTTCTACTGGTCTGCCGGTGTACCTGGACCAATGAGTGGAGTCAGGTGACTGAAAACCTGAATTTTTAAGGGCCTTTTAATAAATATAAAGAGGGATTGTCTTATGACAATTACATGAAGATTCTTCCTCTCTTTTTCAGAAACAGTTGATAGAGAAAATTGTTGTTTCTGGTAGAGATCTGTGACCACCTCAGGTGAAAGGTATAAAAATACTAGTACTCAGGTTATCATACAGTTATTTACTAGGGACACACATTTTTTTCGTGTCTTTGTTAATAAGTGGTTGATTTCTGGGGTTGTAGAATTGCATTTAATTCTTTTATGTAACTAGATATTTTTACTGTATGATGATTTTTCAACAATGTAAGTTAAAACGTACACGTGTAGGTGGAAGGAAGAAGGCAAAGATCACCAAAGCCTAAAGATTTTGAGGAAATGATGACACAGGTCTGTAAGGCTTCTTGCTTCTTCATGGTAAACCTTTCAAGCCCTGGTTTTCTTGTCTGGGTGGAGTCAGAGCAGTCAGTTCAAATGTACACCATCAGTTTAAATGACAGCTGGAAGTCACTTGGTTTGAGTTGCCCATCTGTTCTGCAGAGATCTGCATAATGAACATTACAGTCTGTTTCAGATGTGGTTAAGACCTTAAATTACTTTCTCTGAAGTGCATGGATATTAAACATTCAAAAATTATGTGAGATCAGGCAGTAAAATCTCACTGAAGATTTTTCCTTCATGAGATTCAGGGCTGGTTTTGATCTCAGTTTAATTACTGGAAGTCAAGGATGTCTTGGTCTCCTGGTCTGTGTGAAACTGAGTGCTTTTTCAGTGATTTGTAGTTTATATCTCTAAATTGTCAACAAGGAGGATGTTGGAACATATTCTACCAGTGTATGACAAATGTGTCCATGACATTTTGACAAGACTTGATCTGGGATAGCACTCAGGAGTAGTCTTTTCTTCAAAAGCCTCCTGCCTCTAGCAGTGATTTTGATTTCTGATAATGAGCCAGATTTTATTTAGAGAAGGTCATAGTGGTGTTCATTACAGAAAATAAGTTCACTTCTGCAATAATACTTTGCTTTTATAGTATTTTAAGACTTCAAGAATTTTGACACTCTTAAGACTGCTTCCCAGTTTTATCCATGCTTGTAAATGCATGTTGATTGGAAATGATCTTGTGCCCTCAGCACTAAAAAAGGAAATAGCAGAATGTAAAGAGTAATTTGAATGTAATTAAATCAGTGATTCTTTGTCAGGAATTGGAAAATGTTTAGTAGGATAAAATCTGGCTGGACAGATGTTTTTATTCAAGCTGTCTTGCAGAGAATTTTATCTGTTGTTGCATAAATATTCTTCTATGTCCTGATATTTCTTACTTTGTTCTTAGGACTGTGTCAAGACCCTGTCATGAGCATCTCATGGTCTGAACAACTAAGCATGTTTTAATTGGAAGAAGGGTCTGGAAACCACCTAAATTAAGAGTTTTGAAGGAAGTGGTTTCACAGACTGTGTAGCCAAACTAGTGTGTTGCTGCCAAACAAAATTCAGTTCTCACCATGCAGTGCATCTTCTTTGCTTGAGCATTCTCAAGTTCTCTGTTAACCTTTCTGTGAACAAGTGAATTTAACAGTCCAGTGGAAGACCATCCATGGATTTGAGTTATTCCAAAAGCATCCCTAAACTTTGAAACATCACTGCTTGTCTGGAAGATACTGTTTTAAAGTGACTCTTTTAGGAGGTGCTTTGAACAATATAATGCTGAAATTCTAAAGTTCTGCTAATCCAGACAAGTAAGATGTCAGTTAAGAAAACATATTTTCTAATGTAAAGTGCAACAAAATATTTTTCTGACAAGGAATTTTACTGACCATGTAATTTATAAAAGTTTTTCTAAGCAAAGGTTTCATCAAGTAAGCTGTGTTTTAAATGTATACCTTACTAGCCTATATAGAACTCCGTGCACATACAGGTATTATGCAATAAACCACAAATGCAGTAGTAAGTCTATTTGATTTTTAAAAATCTACCAAAATAAAAACTAAAATATCTGTGATATTTTAGAACTCTGAGACCATTAAATCGCCTTTCCTAGTTGGATTATATTACAAATGCATCAGATTCTCTTAGGTTTTCTATTACCAAGTGAAACATCTTCTTTGAGACAGTGTTTCCTCATTTTTCTTGTTGTAGTTCTTTGTTTCTGCTGCAGCTGCCTAAACCCTACCAGAATGACATGGAAATAGCTTACATTACTATAACAAGGTTTCAGATAGATACATTGAATGCTTGCAGTTAGTGAAAGCAACTGTGTCAAAACGGGTTCTGTGAACGGCAAGGTACTGGCTGGGCTGAAATACAAACTGTGGGTGTTTGCGTGTGACAGTCAAGTGAGTTTTAAAAAACATGCACTTCCTGCTAACAGAAGAGTGCTAAAGTTACGAAGAATAATTCTTTGTCCTATGATTCTTTACATTTAATACCTTTTTTTCCTAGAGATAGTACTCATTCTATTGGGGTGTATAAAAGAAGGGCATAAAATTCTTGGTAATAAAATTTCATCCTATTTCTAAATGGGCTTAATAGTGTAATAACTGACATTATAGTTAAGTACAGATCCGTAGTTTCAGTGATACTGAGTACAACCACAGCAGCCAAAACCAGTACAAGATACCAAGTTTTAAAGATGTTTCGTTGTTTTCAAAACCTTTTTGTCTTGCTCTTTCTTTCCAGCTGGTTTTGTGCTGCTGAATCCTACTCTGCCCACTACATTACTTGTCTCAGAGGTTAAAAGCAGTGAATGAGTTGGAAGGCTGGAGCTGGAAATGAAGGAATCCCGTTTCGCTTAGCAGTTGACACTGCAGTTACAACAAAACTTAAAACTTTTTGTGCTGTTGTAATAGGGCCACTTCATATGCTCTCAGTCTGAGTCTCCAGATACACTTCTGCTCATTGCAGATCTTTGCCAGACACTTTTACTCCCAAGATGCAGAAATTCAGTACTAGTTCAAAAGCTTGGAATTCTGATCCCAGTGATTAGTGTCTCATGCTAATGCAGTTCATTATTTTACATCTGAAATTTGGCTGGCTAGCCAGGTGCCTCCTAGTGCCTGATGAAGAAAATGTTGATGTTGGAATAGCATGTCTAAATTACAGGAATTCACAATACTAAATATGCCTATATTTTTGTGGTAGTATGCTTACTGCCATTTTAAATGTCATTCAAGAAGTCTTGAAGAGATTAATCACTGAGTTTGATCAGGTTTTTTTCTCTTTATTGAGGTTTATAGGCTGGCTTTATGATATTAATACATAAAACCAATACAGTTTAGGAACACTTACTATAGAATGCTGCTTTTGAGATGGCTACTTGGAGATAAAATAGTGAACCACTATATAAGCAAACAAACATAACTCCAAACCCTAATATCCTAATACACTTCAGTAACATAATAGGAAAAAAATTTAGCCATTCTGAAAGTACTCTGAGAATTGGATACATCTTGTGTTTTGTACATTTTTGGCTAGCTACAAGAATACATGATCTTTATAATTAATGTTTCGTTCTCTAGGATGAATGTTTTTTCCCAGTAGTCAGCTTTTTTTTTTTTTTAATTCTTTTTCTTTTGTAACAGCAGCAGTCTTTGAATTAGTTTCAATAAAGTTTGAATATTGATTTTAAGATAAGACATCATTTTACACTGAAATCTGTATTGTAACTTAGAAGCTCAAGTTAAAGTACTATAACTGCACTTACTGTAGCTTTTTACGTAATACTCTGATTGAAAGAAAACTGAAAGTACCTATAAGAAATTCTCATATAATGTATTACTTTATGTTCATTATCATGTTTTATTTCTGATAAGAAATGCCTGCCATCTGTTGCCACTTGAAAAGCTTCCTATTGATGAATTACGGGAATGTGATCTCTTCCATAATAACACTTCCAGTGTGTGTTGGGTGGATGTAATACATATTTATCCCTTGTCTGACTCTTAAGAAGTTGAGGCAGTGGAAAAAGTGGAGGAGGAAGGATGTGGGGAATAACACACTGGGGCTGACAGTTGTGATGGTAGGTGGGAAGCAATCAAGTAAGTAGGCCAGGTTGTTGCATTTAGTGTGTATGTACATGTTCCTTACTTTAAAAATCTGCCATTCTCTTATTTTTCAGTTTTATTGCTCTTCTTCCTAAACAGAACCTTTTAAAATGCCAGCTCTGATTTAGTATTGGTGCTGTATGCATATTAATATAAGGCAGTTTTTAATCATCATTGCTTGACGTCAGGAAGACCTTAGTCTTGAATTTCTTTGCACTGTGTTTGCTTTTACCTTCAGAGCTGAAGGCAGCTAATGCCAAATCTGTCTCCAGCTTCCTGTAGAGAAGTGGGGTGCTTAACATCTCTGCTTTGTTGAATTCCCATTTGTACATTTCAAATGCACTTCCATTTTCTTTCCTCATGACATAGTCCTGCAACAGAACTGTGTAGTGAGCTTCCATAATAAAGATTTGGAGAGGTTACAGGTGGTCTTTATAAGAGGGGTTTAGTAATGGTTATGTTGCAAGTCAGGGTATGGCATAGTTTGCATTTGTTTTTCTGCAGCTGGCATACTGAGAAGAAAAAAAACCACATTTATTGTCATTTTTCTGAGTTTGCTGTGACCTTGCTGTATCAAAGGCTCCATCTTAGAGAAACTGTAAAAGGCTGAAATACTGTCTGGATCATTTAGTTAACTTTGCTTTTATCTCTGCCATCTCCCACTGTCTTTAAGTAAACAAACAAGGTGCCTGATTAAATTTCTACATTATCTGAAGTTTGAGAGTATTACAGATATTTGGGAAAATTTTCCTAAAGCTCCCCTAAACATAGCTCTTAGATAGTTTGCACGTGGTTTATTTCCAGTGTACATTTAATTTAAATAGCTCTTTCTGTGTTCTTCTCATCTTGTAAGTAGCAGTCATACAGCCCTCTCACACGAGGATGTGATAGGTGAAGATAGGGAAGACAGAGGGGTTTTTTTTCCCCCTCACACTGTGGTCTGCTACTTGGTCCAGTTTCATGCCATTCTTCCTTAATGTGTTCATCTAGAATTGAACATTATTTCAGAAGGTGCTTTACTAGCGGCTTACAACACTGCACTTAAGGCAGACTGTGGCTATTGAAGTTGGCCCATGATACATTCTGGGTTGATCTCTGTCTGATTATGGCTGCAGTAAATATTGTTAATGTTTGAAGCTTGTACTTTCACATGTTTGGTTGGAAGGCACTGTCCATGTGTCTGTGGGGATTTTTTATACTGGTAAGTCGTGGCAACTATCAATTCAAATCTACAAGGAGTCTAATAAAACTCAATATTTATTGAAAATTAAATAAGAATCGCAGTGCAGGGATTATGTCTTCCTTCTTTGAAGTGTTCTATTATGTTATCAGTAGGTGAAGATGTAGATATGTTTTTAAAATAGAGTTTAATACTGTGTATAACAACTCTCTAGTCTTGCCATTTTTCCTGACAAAGAGGTGTTTATTGTCTTTAATTGATTTTAGTAGAGGAATAACAGTTAGTTACTTACTTGATTTTCAGTATATCTTCTTTAATTTAGTGTTTTATAGGCATCTGTTGTCAGGTGAAAATTTGAAGAACATGAACTTTGATGATTTTGGTATTTGTTTATCTCTTTGGCGGCAAACACATTCATGAATTGATTTTGCAACCCTTTTTAGCTAAAATTTAACAGGTAGTTTGACTGTTCAGGACTCTAATGCAGCCAGTTAATTTCAATAAAGACTCCAAATCTAAGCAATGTATAAGAGAAAATATTGAAATAAAGCCTTATATTAAAGTGTCATTGTATTCCACCCTGTTATTAAACCCATGTCTAGTAAATGAGGTTTTTAAGATACTTGGCAAACTGGGATTGAATGGCTCTTTTTGTTGTTGTTGTTTGTGGTGATGGCTTTGTGTGGGGGGGGATTAAATTTATTTTTTCATATATTTAACATTTTAATAGTACGTACATCTTGTGAATTTTCTAAGAAAGTTAATTCCTGTGACAGCTGGGAGGAGGTGGTGTTTTATGTTCCTCATTCTACTCTTCAAATTGAAATGACAGAAAATGTTATCAAAATTTGTGTGAAGGGGTGTGGGACCCAGTTTTGGGTCAGTCACTTAGACTTCAACTTCATTGCTATCCTGCCTTAATGAAATCCTTTTTTTCTTCATTGTGCCTGTTACTAATGACATGTAAGACAGAAATTTTGAACATCATTGCTGTTTTGACAATTTACTGCAGGGCCTATTTAATTTTCTCTGGACAGAACAGGTGTTTTATGGAGAAGTACCAGATAGATCAGCCTCTCATTGTACCATAAAAGAAAGTATGTGGCATGAATACAGAGTAGGTGGGTAGATTTAATGCTACTATGTCCTGA
Source organism: Orthonyx spaldingii (assembly GCA_013397795.1). Classification (NCBI taxonomy): domain Eukaryota; kingdom Metazoa; phylum Chordata; class Aves; order Passeriformes; family Orthonychidae; genus Orthonyx; species Orthonyx spaldingii. The sequence continues at coordinate 247,633 of VZTJ01001831.1, forward strand.
TTATTGCTTCTATGTTATCTCAGACATTTGTGTCCATTTTTGCATGTCATTTATTATCAGTGCTGTCTTTTACTTTATATTTAAATTAATGAAATCTGTGTAAAAGTGAATGTGTTTTGCTTTGGGATGAGCTTTTCTTTAGCCGTCTGTACCCCACGTAGTTTCTCTTTAACCAGGTAATCAAGTCTCCTAACAAAAAGAGCCAAGTTCTCCTGAATGTAGTAGATTAAAGAAATAAATACTACATGGTCATTTTCAAGGATGTTTTCATGAAAGTGGTGAGATATGGAAGACTTCTTTGTTTTGTATTACCTGATAGCTGACATTACTGTTAGTCATGATCCAAGTTCTCTAAAATAACATGACAAACCTAATTTCAAATAAGTTGGCTTAAGATCCCATTATTTGTGCTTTGGTTGACCTGTCAGCTCTTTGTCTTTTGATCATGAATGTGAAATGTTAATTGGCTAGTGAACAGTAAGAATTTCTAGCCTAAAAATCTGTCTAGCACAAAGCTCATCACTGAATCAGTTTCTGGGTAGCAATATTGAAGATTATGTTATACATACTATGTATAGGAAATTTTACTACAAAAATACCCAGATAGAGCTTATTTGGATTGCCAGGTGGTTGCAGGGAAGGAGAAAAAACCATTTCACTCATTTGTTTAGTTCCAGAACCAAGACTAGAGATGAAAAAACCCAAATCTGCAAAATCTAAGCAGCTTTTTCAGTTACCAACTGAGCCACTTTAAAACTAGGATCATAAGATTTGGTTTTTTTAATAATTTTCTCCAGTATTCTTGTGACAATAGTAATGCTCTTGTATAAATAAAAAATTTAATATCTCTATCTCAAGGATGCTTTTACTTGCTGTGTGCAAAATCAGGTGGGTTTTTTGTCCTTGGTTGGTTTTTTGGAGTTTTTTTCCTCTTTTGTGTTTTTTTCTAAACTGTGCTTAAAACAAATAAATTCAGACTTGTAGAGTATTTCAGGGAGAAAAATGTGATAATGTAGAGCTTTAGGTACTGGTCCATTTATTCTTCTTCTATCACCTCCCCTTTTGCTTAGTTGTGTTCTCAGGCTTTGTGAATGTGTTTTGTAAGTAGTGCTCTTGGAAGCAGTACCTCTGACACAAGCATGCAATAATAGGAGATCCTGGGAAGAAGTCCGTAACTTTCCTGCATCTTACAAAGTTATACCTGCTAAAGAAAGTTCCTGATTTATTAAGGAACAGTTAAATGTCCCAGCATCCCTGCCCACCTTGTCCTCCCCGAATACTAGAGGTATGTAAACACAAAATAGGTGTTGATGTTAGCTTGCAGTAGGAAGGCACGGTGATTTTCTTCCTAGTCGCTTCATGAAGGTAAGTGCATTCTGATAACTTTTATATAAGCCTTGTATTTGACCCAGTTTTTAATCTTGATTGACTGACCTGATCTCCTTCAGTGACAAAGTGACTCACTTAGTGAATGAGGGAAAGCCTCGTGTTGTTTATATTGACTTTAGTAGAGCCTTTGGCACCATTTCCCACGGTATTCTGTACAAATGGGCTGCTCATGGCTTCGGCAAGTGCACTCTTTGCTGGGTAAAAAGCTGTCTAGATGGCCAAGCTTAGGGACTGGTGGGAAATGGAATTCAATCCAGCTGGCCATTGGTCACAGGTGGTATTCCCAAGGGCTCAGTATTAGAGCCAGTTCTATTTAATGTTTTAATCAACAACCTGTACCAGGGGATCAAATGCCCCTTCAGTCAGCCTGCAGATGACACCAAATTGGGTGGGAATGTTGATCTCCTGGAGGGCAGGAAGGCTCTACAGGGATGTGTGGACAGGATGGGTTGGTGGGCTGAGGCTAGTGGTATGAGACTCAGAAAGGCCAAGTCCATGCCCTGCCCTGCCCCTGGTTTGCAACAACCCAGTGCAGTGCTACAGGCTGGGGCAGAGTGGCTGGAAAGCTGCCCATCAGAAAGGGACCTGGGGATGCTGGTGGACAGTGGCTGAACATGAGCCAGCAGTGTGCCCAGGTGGCCAAGAAGACCAATGGCATCCTGGCCTGGATCAGCAATAGAGTGGCCAGTGGGACCAGGGCAGGGATTGTCTCCCTGTGCTCGGCATTGGTGAGGCCACACCTTGAGTTCTGTGTCCAGTTCTGGGACCTTCACTTAAAAAAGAGCATTGAGGTGCCAGAGCAAATCTAGAGAAGGGTAATGGAGCTGCTGGTGAAGGGTCTAGAGCACAAGTCCTGTGAAGAGCAGCTGAGGCAGCTGAGGTTGTTTAGTCTGGAGAAAAGGAGGCTCGGGGAGACCTTCTCGCGCTCCCCCTGAGAGGAGGCTGTAGCCACGTGGAGGTCAGTCACTTCTTCCATGAAGCAAGTGGTACAAGAAGAGGAAGTGGCCTCAAACTATGCCAGGTGATGTTTAGATAGGATATTAGGAAAAATTTTTGTGCCAGAATAGTGGTCAGGCGTTAGACCAGGCTGTCCAGGGTAGTGTTGGAAAGTATTTAAAAGATGTGTAGATGTGGCACTAAGGGACATTGTTTAGTGATGTGCGTGGCTGAATCCGTAGTCCACAGTGCCAGCAATTACAGTAAAGTAAGCGAGTGCTACTGACAAACCAGCCAAGCTCGACGTGTGCCTCTCTAAGGGGGAGAGAGTAAGAACCGACTGTTGGGGTGACCAAGTGAGTCTGGCTGGCTGCCAGGGACACAGCAGGATCTGGAAGTCTCCATGGTGAGACTGCTGGTGAATGTGTTGTTTTCATTTCTTTTTTTCTGTTTCAGGGCAGTCCTGGTTTTTCTGTGTTCAGTTATTAAGTAAGATATACCTACCGGCTTTATTGAAGGTAGAGTACTGGTGCCATCTGGTGGGGTTGGTACATTCGCAGGAATGAGAAAAATGATTTATGAGGAATTTCACTGAGATGTGAGAAATTGCTAGCATGATACTGAAAAGAGTACATGGATATATTTTCTGCCTTAACATGTAATTATGCTGTTGAATTAAGTCATAAGAAGCTGTACATGTACTCATAACTAGGCTTGCTAGAGCAAATTTAAATCTTTAATCTATTTCTTTCTGCTCAATAGAAAGGTTTGTTTCTAGTAGTTTCTTTTATGAAACAGTGCTTTGCCAACACAACATAGAAGAGCTTAATTGGAGCTTACAATATTTTAAAACTCAGTTTGAAAGACCAAGTATCTTGTTACTGCATTTTGCTAAACCCAGCACAAACTTCTCACTGCTAATGTTTGACATCTCTGTGCCCTTTTATGGGTGGCTTATATATAGTTTCAAAGTAAAAGTTCAACAACATACACCTGACAACAGTTGAAATAAACAACTTTGGTATCTGAAGCCAATGCGACCACAATGTAGTTTTCTTTATCCTTCCATATGTTGAAAAGGTGTCCTGCATCTTAGGTTGCCTACCTGAGATAATACCCTCATCCTTCTTTAAAATAATGTACAGGCTGTATTGACATTGCTAGCAATGAAAATAGGGCTATGACTGCTTCTTCAGTTCTCTTGAAGTCAATTTCTGATTGATAAGTATCTTGCCCTACAATGGAAAAACTTGCAAAAGAGGAATGTATTTTATATTAAGCTGGTGAGGCTTTTAAATTAATTTCATTTAGCTGTTACTCTTCATCTATTGCAGGTCAGCATATTGTTCTAATAAGCTACTTCTAAATAAATTTCCTTATGGAACAGATGTCTGTCTGCTCAGTCATTAACAACTTCTATTTTCTATTGCAATTGATTAGAATAGCAGACTATTTTTGTTTCAATCCAGTTAGTTGAAGAAGACAAATTCTGTGCTTGTGTTTCTTCATAAGCTCTAACCTCATGACCATACAACAGTTTACTTGCATTGTGATGGAAGTGTGAATTAGACTTAGTTGTAACAACTAACAGCGTTAATTCTCTTATTACATGGTTGTGCTCACAATATCAGGAGCCATTTTTTACTTCTGTCTTTATGAAATAAGGTGTTTGCAGGCCTATTTTGCAGCCAGTGTAGGTTGTGGAATTAGATAGAAACAGCTATTAAAATTGAGCATATATAATAGAACATTAAGAATTTAATGTTAATGTTAATATTTAAATTAATGTTTAAAAAGTTAATTTATTAATATTCATTGGTCCTCTTTGAGAATAATGAAACTGCTGTAGAAAAGGCTGTGGTTTTTTCTACTTTTTAATTCAGCTCACTGGAAATCTAGGTTTGTCTACTGAGTTTCATCAGTGTGCAGCTATTAGCAAAAGTGAGGTGCTTATGCCTGACGTAAGCCACGCGATCATAAGCATCAGATTTGAAAATTTTCTTTTCCACAGTGAGTTTTGGATCTGAACAAAGTTCCATTGTTGTAATGCTTTGTTCTTAGAGCTGTGACTTCCACCTTAAGCACACTGTCCTTGTGAATTGAGGAACACCTGCTGCTTCTAGTACTGTTGTCATTCAGCTTTCAGTGCTGTGTGACTTTAGTGCCTTTCAGTAATTATTCAGCAAAATTGTTATTATTTGCTACATTTAGCTGTTTTCCTCAGGCTTCCCCACTGTGAGCATTATACTTCTGCTTTTTAGTGAAGTAACATTATTGTGCTATGTTTCAGCAAAAGAAAAATACCAATGCTTATCCTGTTAAAATAAGGCAAGGTTGTAATGGTTTGTAAATCTGTCAGGCATTCACTTTAGTTTTGTATTTGTTCCTGGTAAGAATAAGTTCCTCTTTTGCTTTACAAAGATAGTTGGTACAAACAACAGTTACAGTTTGGCAATCTGACAAGTCGTTAAGAGCAGTCACAGCAGTTGAGAAATCCTTTAAAGAAAATACTAGTACTCACTTCTGACTTATTACAGGAGCAGTAGAATGATCCACTTGCCCAGTCTCCAGCAACTGTCTAGATGTAAAAAGGAACTGAATTTCTCTGTCTTTAATTTTCATAGTGCATCACTATCATCCTGTAACTAGAACAGGAGGAATATGGTGATGGTTTAGGACCAACCTGGTTGTTGTTTTTTTTCTCATAAATTGAGTGTCACTTCCTTCTTCTAGATGAACCAGAGTGTAACCTTGTCCTCTTCCAGCAGCAGTGAGGGAAGATGCATAACAAGTCCTTTTGAAAGACTGATACTCGAGTTCATGTTGTGATGTGCTTTTGGAGTGGTAATAAGACTCTGAGCTTGTTTCTTTTGAAGCAGTGTCACTGCTCTGTTCTCCACATTTTGCTGCAGCAATAGATCTTTTAAATGACAAAGTCTTGTGGAGTTTATTCTACTGTATGAGAGGCTTTCTGTCCTCAATGGGGATTTTTTTTGTGAGTTCCAATAAAAGAGCATTTCCTGCAACTCTGCATTGCTTTCAGTTAATCGTAATTTTTTACTTCAAATTCAGTCAAAGAAGTTCATGGTGGAACTGCAAGAGATTTTTATTGGCATTGTTCTGAAGTTTTTGTCAAGCATCAAGTTAGTATCTTGTTTTGTCATTGTTTTCATAATTCCCTTAGCAATATAACAGCAAAATCAGTAACTGCAGGCTATGCCTTTGGTTTTTTGGAGCAGGAAGATGGAACTAGTAGTACTCTTTACCTGTCTCTGTAACAGCTGAATCTTCCCCGTGTGAATCAATAAGAAACCTTGCTTATTCTGTCAAACTTAGCTATTCATGTGAGATTGTATCACCTTTAGATAGAGAACAAAGGTCTTACTTTTTATTATTATTTTAAATATAATTTTGTTCTGGCAAATACATAGACATTCTGGAACTATGAATTATTTCCTTGAAAGTGTTTTTGGAAGACTAAGATACAAAGAGCAGATCACTTGAAAACATAGCTTGAAAACTGAGAATGCTGTTCATCTGAATGTGCATCTTCAATTAAAAATACTTTCTTTTTTTACAGACTTTATAGTCCATAGGTTGTGTTTCAAGGTTTCTGCTTATTTATTTGGTTATTTTCCCTGTCGTTTTTGAAGATAATTAATTTCTTTTTATTTTGCCATCACATGGTATCAGGACTTCATAGTTTTTTGAGCAATTTTCCTTGTCTTGTAGGAGACTGTGTTAAATCTTCTTTTTCTTTCTTTTTCCTGAGGATCAAATCTTTTCCCCCTTTTCTTGCTTCCAAGTGCCTCTGCCCCACTGTTACAGGAACCCACATACTTAGGTGAATTTAGTGAGCTAAGTATTTTCATTGTGGCAGCTGTATTTCAAGGAATTTTGAATGTTAACTTTCAGACTATTTTTCTGTCTTTTCAGGTCTCTGGATGGCAGACTCTGAAAAGAAATGCTGTTTTAAGAGGTATGCCTCATGTAGGCCAAAATATGCTGGACTAGTGTCTATATAAACGATAAGGCTGTACTTCTGAGGAGTCCCTCTGTTGATCCTCTGCAATCTTGCATGAATAATAGTTTCAGTGCTGACATCTCTCTGAAACATGAGCGCTTGTACAGAGATATGCAGGCTTGTCTTGTTGGTGATACAATTTTAGTAGAGAGGCCTGTAATATGTTGCTTAACTTTTTTCTTGATCATCTTAAGAGAACATTGCCTTAGTGGATGAAGCACAAAAAAAAATGAGTTGACTTTCTGAAATGGGCATATCCCCTTCCAGCCTCTCCTGACTCTGTGTGTGGGGGGGGGTTCATTTGCTTGTTTTTTAGTTGGGAATATAGTCCAGATGCTTTTGTAAATGTCCTCACTCCCTTTTTGGTGTGTTGTAAGACTTCCAGATAGTGAGAGACTGACACCATGCCAACAGTGTGGTTTAAAATAGTGTCAGCTGGAACCAAGATGAAGAAATACTAATCTTTTTGCAAATGATCTTTTTCTCATGTTAGCTGAATGTTTGGAACATTTTCTGTGTTTGTTTGGGGTTTCATGTTCCAGCACTGAAAGCAAGTGTCTCTTCTCTCTCCATTGTTGGTATGTTGTTCCTGAATAATTCATTGCTTGGCAGCTGTTAAGAAAACAGTCTCTTCAAAATTGAACTCTTCTACCAGGTCTCCCATCCATTTCAGGCAGATATGGTGGCAGATGTTAGAAAAATAGGCTTTGTCTTTGTAAGAGTAAGTTTAGTCTAAGTAGTATTTAATTTTCTTAACTTTTTAAAACAGGATCCCTTAATTCTTCTTAGGCACTTCAGAGGTTTCCTATTTGTCTAAAGCAGCACAGTGCCGATTCATTTTGTTCTGCTGCAAAATAATAGCCAGGATGAAGTACTAACAACTTGGGTTAAAGGTGGCTCTTCAGCTATTGACTAAGATTTTGGTGTTGCACTTTTTTACGCAGTATTTACAAAAGTCCTAAAGAAAGTGATACTAAGAATTAAGGAATGTGTTACTGCTATTTTAAACACAACCTGTGGACAGAAATCAAGATGAGGATGCTGCACTGCTTTTGGAGGTGCACACATCTAGGATGAGAGGCATTGTACTCAAGTTGCATTGCAAACTATGAGACATTCCTATGAAACAGTAGGAACATTTTTTGCCAGTGAGGCTGGTCAGGCCCTGGAACCGGTTGCCCAAAGAGGCTGTGGAATCTTCATTGTTGAAGGTTTTCTGAGTGAAGCAGGAATAGGCCCACAGTAATTCAATTTAAGTGGGCCTGCTTTGAGTGCAAGATTGGATTAGAGCAGCTTGGAGAGGTTACTCCATTATGTCCATAACATTATCCTAGGAATCTATGTAACATGCTGAAGGGGCCCTTTTTTTTGCATTTTACGTTTCCTGTAAAAACAGTTGAGGCTCAGGTTGGTGTGTTTTGTTGTGTGTCTTTTTTGGGGGTGGTTGTGGTTTTTTGGGTTGGGTTTGTTTGTTTGGCATTTTTTGTTTTGGTTGTTCTGGTTTGTTTGCTTGTTTGTTGGTTTTGTGGGTTGTTTTTTTTTTTTGAGTTGGGTGTTTTTTTTGGTTTTTTGGTTGATTGATTGGTGAGTTGAAAAGAGTTTTGTGATTGTAGAACTGAGGATTGACTTCTTACTATTCCAGCAATATGGTTTTGAGGGAGAAGAGCCATGCTTTGGCTCCAGTGTTCCTTTGTTCACTAAGCAAAAAATGAGACTCTTTAAATTTTTTTAATCAAATGTCATGGTTCAGTCAGTGGATTGAGAGTTTCAAAGTTATCTACAGTTCTTAAAGTTTGAGATTGCTTGCTGTTGTAGGTTACTATTTGAGCAGGTAAATCTCAGAAGAACTAAGAATTTAATTTAGAAGAACTAAGGAATTTCCGTGTTATAAAGATTCACCTTTCTTGGCCTTGGCTTTCTAAAAACTAAATTAAGGTATGGTATTTTCTGTTGTCTGCTATGTGCCATGGGGGTGTAGTGGGAGCCTAAGGTTTGCAGTGTTCAAATGAGCTATTAGGTTTGGAGAATGCTATTGTGAATGTTCAGAATCTGGTCTGTCCTCTGAATTTGCCTGTTTTTATATAGAATGGTAGGTAGCTTTCTGTGAAATTTTTGCTTCTGAACTTGACTGTGATCCAGTGAAAAATTCAGAAGCTCTTGAGCATGCATCTTCTAGTGATTGATGGGTCACATTACAAAATAAGGCAAATGCAAATAGTCTCTTTTAGAGGCTTGCTATTTGTACTAAATCCTTCTCAGTCTAGTGAGTCTCTGTAGAGAAAGAAATGTCAGTTGGGAGATATATTTTTGTTCTGATTTTTTTAAAAATACTTTTAGGCAAGAAGGTATCAGCCTAGGTTATACTTTGGAAAAGTAAACTTATCATCTCCCCCTATTATTGCTTCAAGCTGGTTGTGTGACTTTTATGTCAACCTGATTCTGTGTGTTTTCTTTTTACAGCAGCCAGTTTTAGATGTTGAGCTCATGCTAACTTCATTGAGTTGGTGTCTCTGTGATTATGATTGCATAACAGTCATAAGCAGCTTGAGATCAATCAATATGGTAAGAAGTTCAGCTTGTTTATTATGTGGATAGGCAAAGGTGGTGTGATAGTGTAGTAAGTTCATAGGATCATATGATAATTCAGGTTAGAAAAGAGGTCAGGAGATCATGTCCATCATGTGACCTGGTTACCTGTAATAGGGCCTGCGGGGAATGGCATGGCCCTCTATCAGGGGAGATTTAGGTTAGATGTGGGGAAATGTTCTTCACCCAGAGAGTGGCTGGACACTGGAAGAGGCTGCCTAGGAAAATGGTCACAGCACCAGCCTGACAGAGTTTGAGAGGCTTTTGGACAATGCCCTCAGGCATGCGGTGGGATTCTTGGGGATGGTCCTGTGCAGAGCCACAATTTGGACTTGATGATTCTGTGGGTCTCTTCCAACAAAGGATATTCTATGTAATCCAGCTGCTCAAAGCAAAGTAAACGAAGGTCAGACCAAGTAGCTCACAGTGTTATCCAGATATCTGTCTGTGCTTTTAAGCTGCACGAGGAGTTGCTTGGGAATGTGTATCTAGAGATGGACTTTTGGACTTCTGTGATTTTTGTTTTTACGGTTAAATTACTTGTTTTGGAGGTATGTGAATTCATTTTTAGCTTTCTTTTCAGCATATCACTGTTTGAGAGGTGGGAAGATGAGTTCTGTGAAAGAGATCACCTGGAATTCAGATTTGAAAACTAGCCATTTTTCAAAGGGAAGGCCTTTAAGGGAGACCTGGATTTGTCTAGAAAATAGAAAAATAGGTTGTGTGATTCTTAGTCAAACTTCGTGTTTTGCATGTTGTGTAGTCTTGCTGTGTAGTTCCAGTTTGTGTGAGATTACTGATGTGGATTAACTGCATGTGCAGAAGTTGTCAGTAGTCTAAGCAGAACGATGTCACTTCAGTCAGAATTCTTCAGAGGAATCCAGCACCTGGTAAACATGCCTTGCTTTTTTTACATTGCTTCATGTTGATATGGTAAAAGTAGCTCTTTGAGAGTACTACCTAAATAATAAAAACCGATGCTGAGGCTTCTGAAGGATGCTGAGACTTTGTCAAGAGATGTCATCTTGCATTCATGGGAGTCCAGCTGTTAAAAAAACTAACTCGGTCTTCAGTTGCTTGTTTGACAAACTTAATATTTGCATGTCTGATAAACTCAAATAAATGGAAATTTTCAGGGTGATTAGACTGATGTAAAGTCTTAAAAATTTGAGAAATATCTTTTAGATTAATTTCTACATTCTTAATGTTAAAATAATGGATAGTCTTTTTAACAAGGTATAGTTAAGATGACATAGAAATAGGACTTGGCATATCATTTGTGATATACTTGTCAGCATTAATGTCTTCGGAGTATTTTCTCTTCCGCTTGCTTCTAATCTCCAGATCTAATCCACATTTTTTTCTTCTACAGGAGTGTACTTCAAATTATGTATAGTTACTTAAAATATATGTTTGGGGTGGAGTTTTTTGGTGGGGTGATAATAGCTTGGCTGTCTTATATCATATAAGTGGTACTTTTGTTTAACAGTAGGCTGTAGAAACATGGGTATCTTGGGATGCCTTCCCAAGAGCAAATGTGTGGTTCAAATAGACTAGTACCCCTTCTGAGCTGATAGTTAATATATTTCAGATAGGAAGATGAAAGATATCCTGTATTAGCCACCTATCCACACGGAGAGATTCTTCTTAAGCATTGTGAATGGTAGCTTAGCTTTGTATTTTGTAGTATTTCTCAGTATCATTTTTAAATGCAATAATAATGACAAAAAAAATAGTTGATTATGCAATCTGAAATTATGTTATTTGCTTTCCTCTGAAGTGATACAGAAGAGGCAGGTGATAAATGTGGAATTACTTTACATAATGTGGAATTACTTTATGTTTTTAATTAGTTGCTATGATTAGTGAATTTAATTTCTTATATGAGGCTGTAACATTAGTCTATTTTTTCTTTATATGTGTTATTGGTTCTGCTAAATTTTTTTTCTGTTTTCCTCTAGGAAGCAATTCAAGTTTTCTGCAAAGTCTGAATATTTATATTATCTGACTGAACTGACATCTTGGTAATACGTCATTTTTTTGCGAGCTTCTCTCTACCTTTCTAAATAGATAGGAAGTGGTCTGGCCTTTAAAAAAATTTCTTTTTATTCATTTTTTAATTTTTAGTAAGTTCTCTTGTTATAACAGGTTAACTGTTTTGAAAAGCAAGATAGGCATTCTAATGTTCTTCTTTTTCCCAAGACTAGAGAACATGGGTCACAATGGCACAAAATGCAAGCTTAAATAAAGTCTAACACTGACAGCTTGCTTACAGACCTTTAAAGTTGCATTGTTTAGTGGAGATTCAAGGTATGTTGAAGCTACCATGTCTGGATCTCTGCATGAGCAGAGAGGAGATCTGTTTCCTGTTCTAGTAGCTGCAAGAAAGCAGCGTGGGACAGGCCTTCTGGAGAAGTCTCCTACTGTACATTTTATCACCTTTTGAAATGGAGGTGTCTACTGCCCTGGAAAGACCTGATACCTTCCTGTTTCTTCTTCCAATAGTTCTTATTTTCAGTCCTTTAAACATCTAATGAGAGAGACTTCTGTCCTCCTTGAAAGGTTGATTTGATAGGCATGCTCTTAATATTCTAGAACATATTCATTTTTCCAGTGCCAAAATGTGTATGATTTTTTTTCCTGTTAAGTTGGCAAAGTGTGTGTTGTTCTTGCTATCCTCTTCTTTTTAGTTTCTCTTTTTTCCTGGCACAATGGGCTTTATTACTATTTTGTATTATTTTTGCCTTTGTTGTATGCTTCAGTCACTGTTCTCATATATTATAACCCATCTGAACTTTTTTTTTGTTTGTTGATGATTCTTCTAGTGGCAGTGTTTATCTCTACTGGGATGAGGAAAAATTGTAATTTATTTTTCTAGAACATAAACAATTTCTTTGCTTCAGATTTCACTGTTAAATCTCTGGCTCTTCTGCCTTAGTAGTGCTTGAATTCTGCCTGTAGTGATCCTGAACACCTTCTTCTGAATTCCTGCCTAGACAAGTAACTAGACTGGTACTGATATTGCCTTTTTCAGGATCTGTGTAGGCTAATTCTTCTTTCGCTTGTCACAAATTGTGTTTTTTAGCATTCTGACTTTCTATTTAACTAGTGGCTTGATGCCATCCCTTGAGCTCTTATTGAAGAGTGATGTGGAGCAGCTCTTCCTCAGCACCACAAAAAGCTACATATCTCATGTAGTAGCTTTTAACGGATTATCTCATGCACTAACTTGCAAGGATTTAATGTGTATCTGGTTTTCAGAGGGTTAAAAATAATTCTACAATTTAGAAAAGTAATTCAGTTTCTGAGTATAGGTTCTGATCTATTTCGTCTAGTGCAAAACCAAGCTGCTCTTTAATTCTTCTGTAATGGGAGGTCACTAGATTTATAACTAAATCTCAAATACTATAAAATAAGTTTGATTTTTTTCACCCATCATTTACTTCTTAACCATGAGAACTGGAAGTCTTCCTAGTCCTTTTTGTGTAGGACAATGCAGATTTGAATAGGTGGGCTTTGGATATGCTTTTCCATAGTTTATAGTGGAATATAAGGTGCTTCTCTGCACTGGAATAGTTCAGATTGGTGTGGAAGTTTGCCTTTTGATAGGTCTTTTTTTCTTAGTACCACTTCATTGAACACAGGGAAAAAAAGATGACAAAATTAAAGATCAGACAACCTCGTTGCATATTTCTATGTGAAACTTGGAGAGCATGTGTCACCATTCAAAATCTGAAATGTTTTCCAAACTAAGCTAGATGAAAACCAGTATTTGTGAGCCAGGAATAGTAAAACCACTTTAAGGAAAAACAGTGTAATTTGGTGACTTCTGCAGTGTGGGAACCAAATGTAGTAGGTTGTAAGCAGGTACAGCCTGCTCTGTTAATTAACTAGAATGCCTCCAAGTTCTGGTAACAGTACAATTTCCAAAATATTTTGAAAAACATAATATAGCTGTGTTTAAAAGATACCAGTTTATTTGTTAAGGCATGGCTTTGTGTGTTATTTTCTCTGTAAGAAATTGGGGTTGCTGTAAAAAAAAGTTAAATGAGCTTTTTCATTCTTGATTTCTAATTTTTTTCCTCTTAAAGGTGCTTATGCCGTCTTATGCTCAAAAGAAAGGAAAAGTGTCTAGTTCAAGCTTTAGCACAACAAACTACAACTCTGCCAATGAAATTATTTTAATCTGTAATGTAGTCTTTAATTAACTTGTGCTTAAATAAAAGGGTTTTCAGAAAGTTGACTTTCCACTCTCATTATTGAGAGACAGATTCAAAATTATGCTTTAACACACTGACACAAGGCAAACACTTAAAAGTGTGGTTAAACCCAACAGTTGCTTTGACTTTTCGATTGTCAAAACACTTTTGATTCTGAAATTACTTTGAGGATTTTCTTCCTCCATATTTTTGTGAGTTTTCCAGCATTACTAGACTGAATATGATGACTCAAGTTACCAGGATAGTAAGGTTTCACCTTAAATCTGAGTCCCATGGTTAGTAAAGGAACTTAGTAGTAGCATGCTAGAAGGGCCATTTTCTATGCTCTTGGAGTACTGACTTGCAAAATAGTGTGGGGTTTACATTGTTCAGCTTCTGTGAAGTGACAGAAAAGTTAGTGCTGCCACTGTGCACCCACATGCATGTATGTTGTACGAAAGTCTAAAGCTGGGTTAATACTAGTTAATCATTTATTCCCAAATGACTACAACTGTGTTACTTTATGATATGTCTCTTCCACAGACACCAAAGATGCTAACCAGAAAGATTAAGCTTTGGGACATTAATGCCCATATAACCTGTCGTCTGTGCAATGGATACCTGATTGATGCTACTACTGTAACAGAATGCTTGCATACTTGTAAGTAAAAGTATAATTAAGTTAAAGTCGCTGGTTTGGTTTTTGTTGGGTTTTTTGGTTTTTTTTTTGGTTTTTTTTTTTTTTTTTGTTTTTTTTGTTTTTTGTTTTTAAACTTGTTATACAACATGTTGTAACAGTTTTCAGTTGAAATTTAAAACATCTATTATGCATCAGCCAAAATAGCATGTACTTTACTAGACTGCTTTTCTTTAACAGATGATTTGCTTTTTTAACAAAGCAAATGAAGGGATCATTAAAGCTGCACTGCATAAACTTGAAGCCATATACAATTAGTGATAATGTAAATATTCCAGAATGCAGTTTGTCTTCCTGCTAAAGGAATGTGGAATACCTAGTTCTCTCTTCTGTGACAGTTGACATAGCATATGTTCTCCACCTGGAGCATTTCAGATGTCTCTTTCTCTCCTGTTGCTCTGCAGAAACCAGTGTAGGTTATCGGTAAAGAGTAATAGGTATGTTGTATTGTACCCTAGAAATAAGCTTGTATTCCAAAATAGTGTGATAAGGTAGTTCTTTGTTGTTAAGTTACTTTGTGAATTTCTACTTTTGTATGAGTGAAGGATGACCTAGAAAATTGCAACGCATCCCACGTTTTAAAATTATTCTGTCAAGTATTTATGTTTATTCTGATAAAGCTAGTATGTTTAATTAGCTTAATGACTTAGTCCTAAATTTTCTCAAAAGACAATTATTTGGTGACTGTGTCTTCATTATAAAACAAAGACTGTCAGCAGACTTCATTGTCACCTAATATATCTGACAAAGGGGAAAGACAATGCTTGTGATTTGTCAGTGATTCCATTTTTGATTATATTCCATTCAGAAGCTTTGTTTATCAGCCTTGATGAATTTGTTGTACTTGTCACACTTCATGTTGTTTTGAATGTCCTCATAGAATCTAGGATCATAGAATGGTTCATTCTATGATTCCAAGAACCACAGAATGGTTCTTGAAACTAGAATCTAGTTCCAATCCCTTGGCCATGGGCAGAGTCAGCATCTCCTGGATCAGGTTGCTCAAAGCCCCGTATAACCTGGCCTTGAATGCTTCCAGGGATGAAACATGCACAACTTCTTTGGGCAACCTGTGCCAGTTACCCTCACAGTACAGAATTTATTTCTAATATCTAACCTGAACCTATCCTCCTTCAGTTTGAAGCCATTCCCCTTGTCCTGTCAGTACATGGCCTTGTAAAAAGTCCCTCTCCAACTCTCTTGTAGTGCCCTTCAGCTGTTGGAAGGCTGCTTTAAGATTTCTCCAGAGCCTTCTGTTCTCTAGGCTGAACAACCCCAACTCTCTCAGCTTGTCTTCTTAGGAGAGCTGCTGCAGCCCTGTGATCAGCTTCATGGCCCTCCTCTGGACTTGCTGCAACAAGTCCATGTCCTTCTTCCGTTGGGAGCCCCAGAACTGGATGCACTAATCAGTGTCTCGTGTCCCTTCTGCATTTGTTTCATGTCTCAATTTCCATAATGATCTTTTCAGAGAAAGATCCTGGAGCTAGACTTCAACTTAGTTTTGCCCAAATTTTTTTACTGCTGCTAGTAAGAAGATTGTATACAAAATGAGTATCATAACAAGTTAACGTGGCTGACAAAGAGCTAGAAAGAGGGTCATTTTTCATTGTTCTTTAAAAATCAAACAAAACCTCACAAATACCCCTCAGCTGTTATAATCCACACCATCTCTTGTATTTACTTATGAAGGAAGTATATAGCTTAATCCATACTGCTGCAGTGCTTGCTTCAAAAGCCAGGGAATGCACCTCAGTACGTTTTCCTGCTGCTTCTTTTGGGTTTTTTTTGGTGGTTTTTTTTTTTTTTTTTTTTTTTGACTTGTTTCTCCCTTATTTTGACAGTTTATATTTTATGCATACTACTTCACTGTGTGCAGTGTAGAATTAGTTTTGTGAGAAGAGGCACAGGGTCCTGTGTTTTTAACAAAACTTCATACGTGTTGGCATTGTTTGTATTGTGTAAGATAATGCTAATAATGTATGTCCCTGGAAAAGCATCCTTGCAAAATCTATCACAAAATTACCCTGTCTGTTGAGATAGTGAATTCTCTCCTGAATTATATGACCTTAAATTTTCATACTGTTCTATTCAGAACTGCACATTTTTCTTACCTTTTTACTCTAATTTCCTGATCTTTAGCCATTCAGAGACTCTTTAATAGTAAATGAAGTTCTTGAGTCCTTTGGTAAAAGTAATTTGGAGGACCAAGGCAAGGTGTATGGAGGAACAATGTCAATTTCTATAAATTTGAATAGAGGAGAAAACAAAGGTTTCTTGCTTTCTTTCCTCTTTGTTTCTCTGCTGTGGTTTTGTTTTGTTGGTGACAGGACTGGAAGTCAGTTGCTAAAAACTTCATTAGTAGTAATTCAGTCTTAAGTCTTTTTTTGGTTTATATCTGTTCCTTGATTAAAATTCTAGGTTAGATGATACATGCATGTCTTGTTAAACTTTGTAATGTCAGCTTTGTTAGTGTTTACATGTGAAAGCTGTCCTTCTTTGTTATGGAAGGGAAAACCTGACATTATGAAAGGTATTGTCTTCTGGATTCTTCAGGATGATAAAAGGTCAACTTGAACTAGATACAGAAGTGAAAAAAGTCAAGAGAAGTGAAACTGTTAAAATAGAAAAGTGAACATTAACCTTGCCTGTTGCTGTTCTGATGAAAGCTCTCTGATGTGTTTAAGAAATCAGAAAATGTACAGCTCAGTTCAAGCCCACAGTCAGTGCCCGCATATGTGGGTAAACAGAGATCAGAAATATTGGAAAACCAAGGTAATAGAAAATTGTAGTAATAATATTGTTTCAGACTGTGGAATGATTTCCATGTTGTCTGTCCATTACTCCAAAGACTTCCAGTTTCAGGATAGTTTATTAATCCCAACCTGACCCCAGCAAAAAAGACTCTAGATGGCTGTAGCACCCTTCATAAGCCATCTAGTTGCATTTATTTGGATGCTGTGCTCAGACTGAAACCTGCCAGAACATTAGCCAACTTGTGACCAGTTCATTTTAGGAGGAATTAGTGTATACATAGTCTAAACTGGAAGATGTACTGACGTGGGATGTTTTAGAAACCACAGAATCATAGAATGGTTTGGGTTGGAAGGGACCTATTAAAGTCACCTAATGCATCACCACTGCAGTGGACAGAGGCATCTTCAGCTGCATCAAATGGATCTACTGCTCTGGCACTCTGCTGGAACAAACTGCTGTGCGAGATCTGTGCTTAATATGCAAAGCTATGAGGCTTTGTCTAACCTGTGCCACCAAGAGTGTTGTCATCCTAGGTGTGTAAATGCAAAGCACAATGCAGTTATTATGCTTCATTTACTGTTACTTTCTAAAAAAAATTTTGATTAACTGGTGTTTATCTAATTGTGCTGTCTTCTTGTTTGAGAGGTAGATGGCACTATAGTTACAGAAATCCTTTCATTTTGTGTGGTAAGTGCGTTAATACCAAGACTACATGAACTAGAACACTTGAAGGAAAAGCTATACCTCCCTTCTTTTCTCCATACCCTTTTGAGTTGTAACTTCATGTGAGTGAGGATATCACATAGTAGTGTATTTTATGAGTACTGTTTTGGGGCAGGACAGAGGAGAACGGAGTATAAATAGTTTACTTCGAAAGAGAGATGGTTGATTGTGTGTATGCATATAGAAACATGCAGCTTTATCATGAACGACTCCTTCAGCAACTCCTACCAGAACATTTTACTAATACTGAGGGTCTGTGCCAATGTAATTTTTTTTTCTGGTGGAAGTTTAACTGTAGTGTACTCTATCAAAGTTAGAATTAAAATAACACCCACATATCCACTTTCCAGCTTTGGAAATTTTTTGTGTGTTGGCTTCATTCCCACCACACACATTTGTTCTGTTCATGGTTAAAGCAAATATGTTTTGGTTAATATCTTAATAGCAAATAGTTCCTGTAATGTCATCCATGCAAGCTGAATATTGACCTGCTAGAAATTGTTGTTACAGTAAGTTTCAAAGTGGGATTTTATGTTGTATCCTGTATTAAGAAGGTTTTCGATAGGTATAGATGCCTTAATTCTCATACATCCCTTCCCTGTGTCAAGAAGATTAATGAAAGACAGTGAAAACTATGTTCTGCAAGATTATACATCATGCACATATGATGTAAAAAAAAAAGCCAAACTTCATGTAAATTTCAGTAATGTGCACTTCTGTGACTGTATAAAAGAAGACTGTTATTATGCTACTTTTATATGCTGCTTTTATTCCTTTTTAATTGTGAATGTCTTTGTTATTAGTCTGTAGAAGCTGCCTAGTGAAATATTTGGAGGAAAACAACACCTGTCCAACCTGTAGAATTGTTATACATCAGAGCCACCCATTACAGTATATTGGGTAAGTATGAAAGCAGAAGTGCAAGTAGCTTCACTCTAGACTGGTTCATCTCCTTCGATACAGTACAGCTTCTCCAAAAATTTTCATTCTTGCTTATCAGCATGGCAGACATTTAAAAAGAAGTTTGAAGGGGATTGAGGAGATATAGGATTAAACTTTTACTATGAATTTGCAAGACCCTAGTATGGCAGCTTGTTTCAGACTTAAAAACAAGCGAAGTATACACTTAAATGTTTAATTTCTGTGTGATTTTTCATGAGATTTAGTCATTCCTCATTTTATATGCTTGGGCTGTAAAAATTATATAAATAAAACATTTGTAGGAGTTATACTTTTACAAAATGATCAATAATTAGTCTCAGTTGAACAGTGCTTTTCAGTGTCTGGCAGTAATGAGAGAAATAATTTTCAGCTGTATCGTTCAGTTAATCTTTCAAAGGTCTGCTTAGGTCATAGGAACAGGTAAGAATGTCATAGAATCATCATGAAATGGTTTGTGTTGGAAAGGACCTTTGAGATCATCTAGTTCCAACCATCCTGCCATGGGCAGGGACACCTTTTACCTGGACCAGGTTACTCAAGTTCCATGCAGTCTGGGCCAAACATTTCCAGGGGTGGGGTATGCACAACTTCTCTGGGCAACCTCTTCCAGCCTTACCACTCTCATTGAAGAACTTCTACCTATTATCTAACCTATGCCTGCCATCTTTTAGTTTAAAACCATTCCCCCTTGTTCGATCACTACATGCCCATGTAAAAAGTCTGTTTCCAGCCTTCTTGTGAGTTCCCTGCATTTACTGGAAGGCTGCTCTGAGGGGTCCCTGGAATCTTCCTTCTCCAGGCTCTACAGCCCCAGCTCTCTCAGCTTGTCTTCACAGGAGAAGAGGTCCATCCTTCCCATCATTTTCTTGGCCCTCCCCTGGACTCACTCCCACAGGTCCACGTTCTTCTTATTTGGGGGCCCCAGAGCTGAAGGCAGCAGTCCAGGCGGGGTCTTTTGCAGGCAAAGTAGAAGGACAGAATCACCTGCTTCAATCTGCTGACGAAGTTTCTTTTGATGCAGTCCCGGATGCAGTTGGCTTTCTGGACTGTAAGTGCACATTACTAGGTCATGATGAGTTTCCCATCCACTAATACCCCCAAGTGCTTCTCTCAATCACTTCTCTGCCCAGCCTGCATTTGTGCTTGGAATTGCCCCAACCCAGGTGCGGGACCTTGCACCTGACCTTGTTGAACTTTATGAGCTGCACATGGACCCCCCTTCTAAGCATCCCTCCCTCCAGCATGTCAACTGCCCCACACAGCTCGGTGTCAGTGGCAAACTTGCTGAGGGTGCCCTCGATCCCACTGTCCGTGTCACTGACAAAGGTGTTGAACAGCATTGGTCCCAGTACTGACCCCTGAGGACACCACTTGTCACTGGTCTCCTCTTGGATAGTGAAGCGTTGATCACCACTCTTTTGAATGCAACCATCCAGCCAGGTCCATATCCACCAAGTACTGCATGGGCCAAATCTGTGTATCTCCAGTGTAGAGACAAGGATGTCATGCAGGATAGCATCAAGTGCTTTGCACAAGTCCAGGTAGATGCCATGAGTCACCCTTTCCTTATCCACTGCCTCTGTAACCTCGTTGTAGAAGACCATCATATTTGTCAGACACTGGTCTTAGTGAAGGCCATGTTGGCTTTTGCCAATCACCTTCATTTGCATAGTCAAATTGCATTTTCACTAATTATTTTTGTTGGTTTTTTCCTTCCTTTTGTTTTCAGAAAAGACATTCTCTTTCTTTTACTGGAGTGCTTCTTTTCATTTTACTGCAGTGTAGTAACTCCTGATGAAAATACATTGTGATGGTGTGTCTGCATGAGCTGTAGCATATCAAGTAGTGTTTTGTCTTCCATTACAGAGAACTCACATTTGTTCATAGCATTTTTCAGTGTGCCTTTCCCACTTCTGTAACAATTTCTGAAGCAATGATTATAGCAAATGAGTCTGATTTCACTTTTACAGAAAACTGTCAATATTCTGTACACACTTACATTGCTCAAGGTCATCCTCATTTAGGAGCCTGAAACTAGGTATGCTGTCTCTATGTTTTATAATACACTGATAATATCCTGTATGAGTGTATAATTAAAGGGACAGGTAGATGCAAATAGGCAAAAATAAATAAATGCCATGTAAGAAAATATGTTTCCCTTGGTTCAAAAACGTGTTTTCTATGCAAAAAGGGGCCAGGAAACAACAGGACACTGAAAGACAGCTAGAAGGCAATTAGTTATGTGGTTTTTATTGCTGAATATCCTTCAACTTAAGTAAGCTGCTTGAACTAGTTCTAAAATATTGCCCCATCAAGACTGAAACAGACTTTGTCCAGCCTACTTTTGGATATATTTGCTTAACTTTTTACAAAAATAATTGACAGTGTGAAGTTTCACAAGATGTTTGAAAATGGAGATTTAAACTCCTGTTCATCTCTTTCTGTGTGGAAAATAAGTAAACCAAATGTGTCTCCTTGTCCGCATTTCTAAATACTGTTAAATAGCATCATAGAATCTTAAAATTCCTTGGGACCTTAAAGATCATCTGTATCATCTAGTTCCAACCCCCAAATTGTCACCTCCAATGTAATAGTGATGCCTTATTTACATATTTTTATTAAAATATTTTTGGTGATGTGTCTGCGGTCCATGTGTGACACTTCATAATCCTGAGCTGTACAAATGGGATTGCTACTGGTTAAAATGACATGAATTTAGAATAAATGATATTCTGAATCTTGTTGTATTGCTATTTAAAATATTGTAATTACAGTTTGTATCTGTCTTGATTTGTCACCGTTTCTGTCCTTGCTCATTGGTCTGCACTGCTGTGAAGTTCTCATGTCAGGTGATGAGGAGCCTCAGATTACTCTTACAAGCCTTTTCTGTTCAAGTCAGATTCACGACTTGATACTGCCAACTGTTTTGGGGTAATGACATTGCAGCAGCGAAGGAAGACATTTGAAGTGCTTCTTATACTATTTCTTAATTGAAATTTAAGTTAATATTTCATTTCTTTCAGGCATTGACTTATTTTAGATCAGAACAGGGTTTTTCTAGGTGAGCTGGGAATTAAAGTTTAGAATCTTAACTGGCCCTACTGTTCTACTTGCAGTGGAATTACTGCTTTTTTTTCATTTGAGCCACACTACCTGTACAGGCTACTTAGCTACATAATGTTTCTTACAGTTAAAATGTTGTCTTTTAAGAACAAAGTAAAATTTAATTGTTGTGGTCTCTTTCTGTGAACTGTTCTCTCGCATTTTAGAAGAATTCTAGTAAAGATAACTAATCTAGAAGTGTGAGAAATGAGTCTATAGGGGTGAGAAACAAGCTATCCTTGATTATTTTGTAATAAAAATTAGTTTATCTCTGAGTTGTAAAAGAATTTTAGATTATTAGTGACATACTTGTCTTGATGCAGAAGGAAGTACTCAGTGGGGTGATTTCCTCCACAGACTATTCTTACTCAAACTTTCATTTGTTTTCTGTCTTAGCCTGTACTTTTTCATAATTTGTTTTATGTTACTGTCCTTTATGGTTGGATAGAAGTATTGATTTGAGAAGTAAAATTCTTCTTAAGTGAATTCAGAGAGTTTTACATATGGTTAGTACTGGAACTTTTTAAAGAGAAATGTTTTGAATCAAGATGGTGAACTTAAGCTTTTGATTCTGTTTATTTTTCTTGATAGTCATGACAGAACAATGCAAGATATTGTTTACAAACTTGTGCCAGGCCTCCAAGAAGGTGAGTTATGGTGTAACCTTTTTAAAGGTCAATTTTCACATACTTCTTGGACATTAAAAATAAAGACAGTTTCAAGTGATGAAAAAGGGGGGGAGGCAGCAACTGAGGAAAAATAAAATGGAAAATCAGATTCTTTCACTTGTGAAATTTTTAGCAATTAATTTAATTTCATACCTGTACTAGTAGCAGTTGAGTGTAGGGGTGGTGGGAGGCAACATGGGATGTTTCTTCGAAAAGCAATATTATGTAAAGCAGAATAGTCATTCAGCTTTTGAGTGTTTCCATATCATAACTCTAATTTGTTTTTGTTAAACTCTGTACCTGTTGTGCAAGCCCTCTAGAATTCTCAGATGTAAAATGCAGAACTGCTTTTAGTTTCTGCTAATCTGAGAGTTCTTTCTTATCAGGGAGCTTTCAATTTCAGTTTTCATAATCCTCTTTGACACTAGTTCTGTTTAACTAAATAAATACTTTATAAAAATTGTTCAGTGTTTTTTTGTTTTAATGTATGTTACAGCTTTCATTTAAATGGAGTATTTTCATCTATTTAAGATGGTTTTTAACCAGAACATTTTCAAATATCAATGAGATGAAATAGTTAATTTAAAAATTATTTCTAGGCTACTGGAAATCAGGAAATAAATAATAAAATAAAATAAATAAATAAAAATTCAAAACCAATGTTTTGGCTGAAATATGGTCATTCAAAATGGGGAATATTCAAAATTAGCTACAGCATTTTAAATACCATCTCATTCTAGCAGTAATGGTATAATAGTAAGTATACAGATGACTTTATGCTATTCTACCTCTGAAAAATAAGATGAGGCATGACTTTATGTGATAGCAGAGATAGAATACAGTAAATAATGACACCACCACCACTTGTTGGCAATCCTTAAGTGGAAAAGGATTTGGAATGTCTTCATAAATATTGCATTAGAACTTTATTACAGGGATTAATATTTGCAATTTTAAACAGCGGAAATGAAAAAGCAAAGGGAGTTTTATCACAAACTGGGCATGGAAGTTCCAGGGGACATCAAAGGGGAGACGTGTTCTACAAAACAGCACCTAGATTCTCATCGAAATGGTAAATAGGCCTTTATTTATTCTGTCTTTGATGGGTGACAGTTAATAAATTGATAAACAGATCTGTTGGAAGTATGTGTCCATCCTGTTGGTATCTTACAGTTGTTTCCTAACAGGGGAATAGGGTCAGCATAGGTTTGTTGCATTGTCCCTTATTTGTGCACAAAATCTTTGGTTTTAGCTGTTAATAACATATTGCTTGTGGCAAAGTTGGTCTCCATAGTAGTGCTTACATGGGGACTGTGAAATTACCCAGTTTCTGGGCTGCTAGCAGCTGAACTCTGTAGGTGTTCCTTTCCTTCATGTCACGGGCTGTTGATTGCAAGTCTTGCTTGAGCTGATAAGCACAATTTGGGAATAGCAGTGTTTATTCTATACTACGATCCTGAACTGTGCTGTTTGAATTGCATTAGCATTATAAGCTGCTGCTGAGTGTGTCTGGGGTTTATATATAAAAATAATACATATGTTTCCCATATATCTGGGTTTTTTTATCTAAGGTGAAACTAAAGCAGATGAAAATATAAATAAAGAAACTTCGGAGGAAAAACAGGAAGAAGATAATGACTACCACCGAAGTGATGAACAGGTGGGCTCATAGGACATGCTCTAGTTTTATCTTGTGTTTTAATTGTTGTGCTTTGGTAAGGTAACCCTTGGCACCTAACAGAGAAGAAAATAAGCTTCTTTCAAGCTACTTTTTCTGTTCTCTGATACAAACAAGATGCAGTTTGTGCAATGCTTTTTTGCAAGCATGAGGTTTTACCTTTGAGTTTTGACAGGAAAGGAGAATACATTAAAGACATTTGCATTAAGATTTGGTAGTTCTGACTGTTCATGAGTTTCCAAAATATTTATTTGCTTTCAAAACAAATTCATGTTAATTTTCCCCCTTCTACAGGAGTGTACCCCAGTGTTACCATCATACATTGAGCTGAATGTGTATTTGATAATTACGAATTAAACCTCTGGCACTGTTAACATATTCAGTGCAGGTAGTTGCAGTGAGAGTGTAGTTTGAGCTCTGGGTGGGAACCCGAGGCAAGAGGCCATGAACTGCCAACCCTTGGCACAGGAAAGGGCAGAGGGACCTGTGGCACCAGTCAGGGAACTGAACACTGAGACACAGCAGGAGCTGAGACCCCCAGTTTTCGGTGCTGTGAGGGTATAAAAGCCCAGGGCTTCCCTTTGTTCAGGGTCCCTTCCCAGAGGCACCAGATCGAGCTGTTGTTACTTAGTTATTGCACCATGATCAAGCTATTTGAAGGACCTGGATGTCTGATAATCTGCAATGGAAACCTGGGGTTGAGCTGGTGAGGAATCCTGGTCTGACTGTGAGCAGTAGGGGGTGTAGTTGTGGAGGGCCTTAAGTCCCAGCTCAGGTAGTCTGAATGTGACTGCCAGAGTGGCTCTTGGGTGGACAGACAGGGAAGTTTCCTCAACAGCACTCTTACTAACTTACCACATATTCTGTTTTCAGCCTTTAATACTAAGTCAGTGTTAGCCCTATATGATAAAAATACCATAAAAGCAGGGAAGCCCACTGTGAAGTTTTAAAGACAAAGCTTACTTGAAGGTGAAAACTCCTTTTGGGATAAACGAGCCATGCCTTTTGTGTTTTTCTGTTATGTGTGTCCAGAATAACTTTAGCTTGGCTTAATTTTCTTATCAATTGACACATAAGGGAACTTTCAAAAGGATTGTACTTGTTACTAGATCCTCCTAGTGCAAGAGAAGCATATCATCACAAAGAACTTAGACTGTAATGAATAGCTGAATGGGAAAAGAAGTGAGAATTTGAAAAATTTGTCATATCATTTGTATTCATTCTTTTTAAATATGTTAAAATTAAACTAGATTAGCCGTTGCATTAAAAGTAAGAAGTTATGTTGGAAGTAATCATTAAGAATTGGCAATGGCTTTCTTGCTGTTTTCTTGCTCTAGTTTTTAACATATGGTCCTCTTAAGCTATTGACAAGTTGTGAATTTGGATGGAAGCAGCCTTGTTCCAACATGAAAAATTACTTCTTGAACATTTTTATCTATTACTTATCACTCAACTTATGAGATCTTAGAAAATGTGGGTTTTTTAATAGGCATTTCATTTTAAAGAATATTAGTGCTGTACTTCACCTTATTGGATTAATAAAAACTGCATGTGGAATACATAGTGGGGGACTGCAAAAAATTGTTGCAGCCAGCTCTTGATTGTTTGCCTTTTCCTGAAGGTAAGCATTTGCTTGGAGTGCAATAGCAGCAAATTACGTGGATTGAAACGAAAATGGATTCGTTGCTCAGCACAGGCAACAGTTTTGCATCTAAAGAAGTTCATTGCCAAAAAACTCAACCTTTCTTCTTTTAATGAGGTAATATTTTAATATTTAAAAATAAGTTTACAGATATAAAATCTTTAAAGGGGTGGGTTTGTTCCTTTGCAAAAGAATGCCTTTTATTCTGACTTTACTTTCAGAAAACAGAAGCAAACATTGCTTCTTGAATTATGTTATATAGTTATTTTCTTGTCCTTTCTTGGGTCTGTACAGAGTTTTCCACTTAGTTTGCAGTGCATCTTTTCATGTGCATTTATAAATAGTTGAGCTAAAAAGCTTGGTTATGTGCTTCCACATGTGTTGAAATGGACTCTGGCAAGATGATTTGTTTGATAGATTGTAGTTGAGTTTATCCCTGCCTTTTCAGGAAGTTTGCACTCTGCAGGGGCCAGGCAGTAACAAACAGTTGAACACTACGGAAGGTCAGTTGAAGAGAAAGCACCACAAATACTTTGTTCTTTTCTATGCTCTTAGTGAAGATCAATCTGAAGTTGCTGCCTACTGCAGCCAGTGTTATCAGATGCCTACTTTTCCCTGTCTTTACAGGGAATCGTGGGAAGAATTTGAAGTGAAAGGTACAGAAGGAAAAGCAATACTTTACACTTCTAGATCAGATTCAAAAATTAACAGTGGCAAACTATGAATGCAGCCTCTGTTTATCACTTGTCTGGATTTTGGTCACAGTCTCTGGACATCTCAGTTGACTCTCAGCTTGACATCTCTCAATTCCACATGATGACACTGATTCACTGAATTTCGTTAAGACTTTTTATTCAAATCAAATCATCTGCTTTCCAGTCCAGTGTGTCAACACCTTTCTGCTCAAACTTGTCAACAGCCAATTTACATCTCTTACCACTTTTCCTTCATAACTTCTGTACACTTCAAAATAACACTGTCTCTGTCTTCTGGTTGAAGTATATAGCCAAACTCTGCAGTATTCCTCAAATAAAACTGTGTATCCTGTCTTGTCCTCAGCTGGCTCAGAAGTGGTTGGCTCCCAACTTTAGCCCAGCAGCCGCATAGCTACAGGGATTGTTCAAAAGGAGTTTTTTTTTTACGCGTTCTTTTGGTATATGTGTGTGTAAGCCTTCCAATGCACTGTGCCAGCTGTGACTTAAAAACCTACTTGGCTTCTCCTGAAAGATCTTTCAGGAGTACTGTTTATTGCTTTGTTATCCCTTTCTACCTTCTTAAAAAGTACATAAATGGTGGTGTAATCTTTGTACCAGTACCAAGTACCATAGAAGGAGAATTTGAAGTTTTGATCACTTGGTATAGACTATTCCAGGTTTGAGTTATTGGCATGTAAGTAGACTGCATGCACGTTCAGGCCTTTCTGGGCTGTGGGGTAAAGCATTGTGATAAAAGCCACCTTGGTGAAATTTACTGTTTTCATACATGTTCCCTGGTTTTAATTCATGTTCAGATATTGTACTTTAGCTGATTAGTGGTCATATGATCCTCATGCTTTTATGTTGAGATCCTCACTGTTTCTAATATCATGATTTTTTAAAACTGAGGTAGAAAATGAAAAAATACTTGTTGAGTACCTGAAAAAAACCCATAAATATAGCATATGAGTATATGACAGCGTTTTAAAAAACAAGTCTATCCTTGTAACAATACCACCTGACTGGTATTAGGTTAAAAATAATTCATAGTATGCTAAATAACAACTCTCTTTCAGGTTTCTGTCTCCTTGCAAATTTATTTGACCTTTTTAAAAGCATGTAAAGCTTTCAGGAAAGGGCATTAGTACTGCTTGGGAAGATAAATCAGGCAGTTAAGTCCAGTATACTGTATTTCCTAGGCAGGCACTGACATGGTCTTTCAGTACTTGATGTTGAGAGCAGATATTACCTTTTCTTTCCTGGTATTATTTTTGTCTGCAGGGCAACTGCAGGATTATCAGTTCCAGTATCTTCGGAGAAAAAAAGTCTTGTCTAATGTGTAGTATTATGTGAAATATGTTGTTTGATGTATTGGGTCTCAATGAATTAACTGTCACCTTTATTTTGTCAGCTGGACATATTATGCAATGAAGAGATTCTTGGCAAGGACCACACGCTCAAGTTCGTAGTTGTTACTAGATGGAGATTTAAGGTATGACACAATGGTTCCACGTAGATCATGAAGTGGCCAAATAAAATGTTTATAAAATAGCGATAATTTGGAACTATACTGCAGTAACTGCAAACTCAATAAAAGGTACTTTTATAAATATCTACTACAGCATTCTTAGACACCAAGTATTGTTTCCAAAAAAGTCAATGGATACTTCTGTAGAAGAGGAATCAAGTGTGAGCTATTAAATGTGAAGTACCACATACTCTAACACTGCTTTCTAGACATGTCCCTTACTTCAGGTAGTTTTCCAAGATAAATAAATCTGCTCCTGAGATAAAGGGGAAAGGGTTCTTTATCTCTTGTTTGAGCCTCACAGATGAAGTTGCCCCTTGTTTTGTCTTGGTGAATTTTTGACAGATCAGATAGCTGCTTTCATCTTTAATTGAAGCTTTAGTTTATGACACAGAAGTTTTTCCTACTGAACAGATTAGTTCTGGGTTTGTTTCTTAACTTACTGGTATTTCTGTCTTGCAGAAAGCACCTCTACTGCTACATTATAGACCCAAAATGGACTTGCTGTAAGGGAACTTTATTGTCCTTCTGGACAGAGCTTTTTGCAGAGACTATCATCTGGCACCTTCTTAGTGCATCACTAATCACATAACACAAACCAGCTGAATAATTTTGGAAGACTGGAGGGCTTTCATAGTGGACTGTTCTGAATATTTCTTCTAGGGATGCGTTACCTAGACTTCTGGGCAGAAAATATTTGTACTTTTTTTGTACGGAAGAAAGACACTACCAGCATTAAGTTTACAGATACTGAAAACACTTCACAGTTCCATGTAGCTCAGCCTGATTTGTCTCTTACAGTTACACAGAAAAAAGTTAAAGTGTTGTGGGGTGATAGAAATATGTTGCTTTTGACACCAAGTTGCATTTAGTTACTTTTCGCATTCTAAATCTTTAAAAACTATATTTTTGCAAAGTGTTATTGTCTTACATAGTATGCCTGATTGCATTGGCTTTATTCAAGTTATTCTGTAGAGCATTGAACATACCTAATAATACAGTGACTGGTGATAATTTATTATGCTGCATTGAAAACTTAAGAAGATCTGGGAAACCAATAAATTTGTCATTTTTTGCCCAGTTATTGCTCTCCCTCACCTTGTGTTTTAATAAAGTTTTGATACTTCTGTATACATGTTAATTTGGTAAGACGAATAGAAACTATTTCAGTTGCTTTTAATGTGCTGTGATATATATTTTGCTATGGTATAAATTGCACCACATAACGACAAATACTCACAAGTGCTAGATTTGTGAATTTCTTAAAAAATAAACATTTCTTATGTAGTTGTGGCTTGCAGAAATCAGTTTTTAATTTAAAGAGAGTTTGCTGTCACTAGCTATTGAAACAGTGGCTCTTGGACAACTTTGGGAGTATTGCAGATTTTTAATTTCATTGATAAAAACTTCCTCAGATATTATGGGCAGCTTTACATTTCTCTAGCTGTTTTCTTATGAAACCATAGCATTTTCCTTATTGCAATTCCTAGCTCACTTGGGGTGGGGAGGAAGGGGAGTCAGAAAAGATTATTTTAGCACCTTTTGGCCTTAACTAATAATTTTGCTTGCATCAGCCCTAATGGATGCAAGGTAATACACGTTCATGTATGTATGGGTACATACATTTATATATACATATAACTATGTATGTTGTAGAAAGCACCCTCAATGGCACTTAGCCGGGCTCGCTGCACTTTTTGTAAGGCTTTTTGAAATAATTGGCTTTTTAAAAACAGTAGTTGAAAGTGATTTCTGCAAGCTGTATCCACCATGGCATATATAGTATGATTGTGAGAACATTTGTCTGGCACAGGTGTCAAGTCACTGAAAACAGTCTATGCCCTATTATTGCCAGCTGGAAATAGTTAACCTAATTTTCAGAAGAGTTTTCCTGTCAGCTGAAAATGCTAGTTGCTGTTCCTATTATTAAACCCTGTTATTTTTTGATGAATTGTCTTCGGATAAGAAGCCCTGCTTCCTCTTGCTGTGCTCCTTTTCTACTTCTGCTAGAAAGTGTTACTTGATTACCAGAAGCTGATACTGCAAGAGATTTATCTAAGCATTTAAAATCTTCTTCCTCTTGAGTTTTCAAAGCACTACGTTCCTCAGCACACGTCTCTTAATTTCATTCTTTGGAGTCTTCAGTCCTCCTTTCCCAGCTCTGCTACTGCTTGTGCTTACCTTTAACAACAGGGCTCTGTATTTTTGATTACAGTCATGGATGTGAATAGGAAGGAAATAAAAAAAAAAGTGTGTGAGCAGAGAATGAAAGGGAGCTTCCTGAATTGTGGAGATGGAGAGTCACACAAAGGCCAGAACATGCTGCTGTCCTTGCTGGTGAAAGTCTAAGATAGCTGCATTTGAATGTTTAGGTTACACAGAACTCCGCATCTGGTTTTTGTGTGGCATTTGTATGTGCATGTCTGTGATTTGTGGAATCAAATGTGGCTCTGATTGTGTCTTGCTGTTTGTGGACTCAGATATGTGTATTTTCAGCTTTTTTTCTGTCTTTAGCATTACTTGATCTTGCAGAAAAGAACAAATGAGGTTATGTGTCTCCATTTTTTAAACTTTCCATGAAAACAGTGAATGCAGGTGGTATGGATGTGTACACAAGCTGACATACTGGGCCTTTCTGGAGCTGTTTTTTACATGGTTGTTACTGTTCTAGTGTAAATAAGAGGCAGGCTTTGCCACTGAGGCACTGAGAATATGGACAGGACAGTAAGCGTCCCCACTCTGTGCACCCAGAGTATACACACAGTGGCTGTACCTGATGTAGACATAAAATAAAGCTGCCAGACAGCATTCTGATTAACCACTTTAATCAGAATATGTATATACACACACACACACAAAAACAAATATATATATACATATACACGTATAAATGAGATCTGTCTACCTCAAGTGTGTGTATTGCAGAAAACTTTTCTATGACTAGATATTAACGCAGTGCTGTTAAAGTACATTGGGACTTCATTGCTTCCCTGTGTACTTGAGCAACTGAGATATTAATTATGAACACAAATTCAGAAGCCTTTCAAATCTATCTCTTGCTGTAACAACTTACAATACAAAGCTTATAAGTTTATAACCATCTTTAGAATCACTTGAATTTGTTATGGTGCTATCAGTATATAGAAAACGGTTTATAACTATATGGATACATAAATTCAAAGCAGTATTAATACCTATAGCTGGGGTTTTTGCTTCTAATTGTGTGTAACTGCTTTTGCAATGTGTTTAATCTGATAAAACCGCACCAGTAAAAAATAAAAGCAAAACACCAACAACAAAAAAACCCCCAAACCAACAAAAAAACCCAAAGTTACTCAGTTGTTTTTCTAAATCACATGTGATAACATCTTCACTACAAATTTTCCCTCGGGAGTGATGTGACTGTGTTTGGGCCATATGTTAGTCTCACTAAAAGGCTACAATGCAGAGCAAAGTCTTCTTTGGGTCAGAGCCTTGTTTCATTTCTGTGACACGTAAGAGACAATTTACATCAAGATTATATTGGGTACAATATAAAGTAACCCTGATACTGTTCAAAGTTGAACTAAAATTTGGACTCGCCATAGATATTTCTTAGTCCTGGTGAGATCACAGTAGGTTATTTTGGCTTTTGTGAAGATGCCATTACTGTGAAGTAGTATTTACAATTTCTTACGCTGGTAAATAGTTGCAGTAAGGAAGTATCTTGTTGCATTATACTCAGCAGCAATGACACTGATGAATCACCCAGGCGCAGAGTCTCATTAAGTATACTTTCATTAAAAATAAAGAATTCAGATAGAATATATAATATTGAATTTAAATAAGATTTGGGGGTTTAAGTTTTAACTTTATAAAATTATTTATTCTATTTTAAGCCTTCTGTCTTATTTTACCATCCAAATATTTTTGGTTTCAGTGGTCCAGCTTTATTTACGGACATATAAAATGAAATTGTAAGATGTTTTTACAAGCTTCTTCCTTTTACATTGAGTTTTGAGTAGCTTTCATCTATATGTTTTTGTTTTGTATGGATAAAGAGCATTACTTATGCTTTTGTGCAATAGGTTTGAAACATGCATTTATTAGGCATATGTTTGAATTGTAAATGTAGCATCTACTTTACCATTACATTTAAAAGGAATGTAGATGGCTTTTCTCACTTGTTCAAATGGAGTTTTATTTGGGGCTGTTATTTGGGGGTGGGCATGTGTGTTTTTGCTTTGTTCCATTTTTTATTTTAAGAGTGAAATGGGGGATTTAAAATTTGTGTAAGTACAAGAACTGTGTGTCAGCAATATTTTAAAATAAACAATCTTGTAAGAAACCTTAATGTGAATTGTGGACGCAATCGACAAGACTTGCAGCCTATCTGAAAATGTTGTGTGCCATGGTTAGGTCTGATATATTTGTGTACCATCAAACCTGGGAATATTTTTTTTTTACTGGTTGTGCAATAGTATACACAACATTGTCACCTCAGGAGATATGGGACCATGAAAAATATCAGACTACAACTGTGATGGTGCTATTTTTCCAATAGGCTATGAGCTTTTGAAAGCTTATCTGGCTCTTATTGTCTTGATAACAACGCAGTCCTAGGGGATTTACAGATTTTTTTTTTTTCTACTAGATGATAAATATAACTTGCTATTTTACAGCATTCTGCATATTACATTGAGATAAATATAATAGGAAAAAGCCAACCAGTCTGTACATCAGTGAGATGAATCTTAGGTACATGTTTTGTACAGAAGGCTTTACTGAACAGAAAAATCAAGTTTCTGCTTTTCCTCAGGTAATCACTTCAGTCTGGATGTTTCACTGAAAATATTAATGCAACTTCAGTTAGTCTGCCTAAAGTTGGTAACTGGGAAAGAAATTTTCCACCCATGAGTTTCCGTACATAAGGTACAAGTAAATGTTACTTGAGTCTTGAGATCTGTTGAAGAAAAAGTTGCAGAGAACAACATTAAAGAATACGGAACAATGGTTCAATCTCTGGTTTAATCAAAACTTGCAGTCAGGACAAAAAATACCTAAGAACCTGGGTCTTGTGGCAAGTCAGCAGGTAATGTTTTACCTGTTTATTTATCCAAATTAAAGGTATGGCTGTATATAATTTCCTTCATATTTTATCCTACTTAGAGTTTTTTGGAAACCTTTTGAAGCCACAATGACCTGTCCATGTCCTGGTGGTAGGGTAGGAACTAAATGTCCAATTCTATGAAGATTTACATTGGTAACTGTACTAATAACCTGAATGGTTCCACAGAAACCAGTGGGATCATTCATGCAAACAGATAGGTATGGCTGAAGGAAGAACTCCTGAGTTTTGAATACTCATATTCCACTATTTTTGTTACTTCTGTTTGAAACTGAAAGTATTGTTTTGATGGAATCTTTAATTCAAGTGACTTATCTGGACAAAAGGAAAGTTTGTTCTTTCCTTCTGCAACAGGATTATTTTGCAGTTAAGGGACAATTAGCCAGTGCAACCACTAAGCCTTTTATCCTCATATGTGGCATAATAAATATTCTGGAACTGTCAGAGTGTAAAACCATATTTTTGGCTTAGCTTCATTTAAAAGTTTACAATTTTTTATGCTTTGTGTTGCTATGTAATTTCTGTACTACTGGTGGCTAGTTTTGTCTGAATAAGCCTTTTGGGGATTAATGCTTAATGTTTTGATTTTATGATAGTGAAGCTTGTATCCAGTGTTTTGCCAATGAATATTATATGCTTGTTAATAAAAGCAGAGAAACTTAACTGAAATGCTGTGAGGCTGGAAGTTTTTGTCCCATTCTCTCCCAGGAACATAAGGAACTAGCAGTCATCATAGCACTGAATAAATGCAGTGTGAATGAAATAGAGGTGGTGTGGCATTGAATTGTCATAAAATCAGCCTTTTACACAAAACACAAGGATAGCCTAAAGTATTCCTCCACTGGCAGTATGTCTGTGACAAGTGTGTGTCAAGTAACTGCCAGATACAAAATTAAATGGCTTCAGTCACCAAGAGGGAAAACAGCATTATCCTGGTGTCTTTATGTACCTGATAGAAAGGTACTTACTGACCTATATGTGTTCCTTTCAACCGTACCCGTATGTACTAGTTTGAAAACTAAACCAGTGGGAGATCGCAAGTCAGAATTATAATTTAATACAAAAATTAAATGCAATAATACAAGGAAAAACACTGACAAAGTTGGATATAACCTGACACCTTGTTGGTAGGGTGGTGGTAGCAGTCCAAGTGAAGTGGTTCTGTTGAAGTGGTGATCCTGTAGAAAGTCTGATCTCCACCTGAAGGTCCAGTGGTAGCTCTTGTCCTCTGGGAATCCAGTAGGCAGGGCTGACTTGTGCAGTTCCAAGGCCCAGGTTATATCCAGGTGGGAATGTGTGGCTCCTACCCCCTGGGCAGAGCATCTCACAATGGGATGAGGTAATTCCAGTGAGGTAATTCCATGAGTCATGAGGTGGGTTCTTGACAGCCCATGAACAGAGATAGCACCTGGAGGGAGTTATCAGAGGTGAGTCATGACAGGAGATACCAAACAGTGCCCCACCTGTTTTAACAGCTTGTGGAGATGGTAATGGACTATATCTTATATTGCAGCCTAGGACACCGTATGAAAGCCTGGTTGAGAATACAGTAACAATGGAAAACATGCTACAATAGCTGAATTTCTTGCAGCGTCTACATGCAGTGATGCAAATGTATAGCTTGTAAACTGCTCTACATGCTGAGAAGGCAGCACCTTTATTTATGCTCTTGGCTTGTTAGGAACTGCCAGCAACTCTGGGCTGCTTTGAAGTCGGGGTTGTTCATATATGTATTTTTTATTTGCAGTGATAGTACCCATGCATAATTGTCCTGAGGAAATTACGCATTTGCCACTTACTAGCTTCATTTAAATATCACCATGAGAGACTGACTGCAGAAAGGTCCCTTTGCCTGTGTATAGCCACTTAAAAGTGAATGAAAGTTAGCACTAATTCAGCAAGTGTTGCATTTTGTAAGTCTTCCATGCCTTTATTGTAAGTGGTTCTAATACTTAGCTGAACTTTGTATTCCTGGTTGCTTCCATCTATCTGTAAAGTAACCAGTGATGGTCCTGGTTCCCTTCCTTACCTAAACATGGTGTTAATCTAATAAATAAAGAGTAAAAGCTATTCCTGTTTGACTGACATTCCCAAGCATCATAAAAAAAATTTGTGCTAACAGTTGTGTTAGCTAGCCCTGAAAGGACAAACCTTCCTTGCAGCCAGTAGGAGCTAACTACATTTTTTCCCCCGGAGGTAATGCGATATGAGAAAGTTTTTACTGGTATTTATTCCTTTAAATGTAAGCGATATTTTCTTATTTTGCTGATTGACTATTCTGCTATAAAAATCATTACTTTGCGTGGAATATCTCTTTTTGTGCAGTAACTTCCTTGGGATTATAGCAGTCAGAAAAAAATCTATATAAATTGAATATGTGCATTTAAGGTAGATAAATTCAGCTGTTTAAACCTGGGTGTAGACATAGTCACTCAGGATTAAATTGGTGTCAACTCAAGTTAGGCTTAATCCAGTGCCACATCTGAACAGAGGTATACTGCAGTGCAAATCCATGTGTACCTCTGTAACAAGTCCCTGCACATTTTTAATTTTGAACATCATCCTCGTTTAGCTTTTTGTAGTCTTGATTTTTTTAAGCTTCCTTTTGATTAGTTTTTCTTTGAGAAAGTTGAGCAATGATCTGGCCTTAGTGGAGAAAAATGTTTACAAGAGAGAGTGGGCTGCTGAGAAGAGGATGTGGTCCACATCGGTATAAATATGTCTAGTCTTTCATGTGGCAATATACTTGCACTTGTCACTGTGTAGAGGTGTTTTACTGAAGGATTTGAATTGGACATGTCTGTGCTTTGTGTGTTGTGTGTAGTGATTGCATGTTGATGTGTCCATGGAAATAAGAACAGAACAAAAATGAAAGCCTTTGGCTTCAATAGGAAGACTGATTGGGTGGTTTCCATGAGGAGATGTTGCCCTTAAAGCTTTGCCTGTTGTTTTCTGCCCATTTGTAGGTTGCAATTTTTTCTTCACACACCTGAGGAAGGAGAAACTTCATTCTCATGAAATTCTTTAAGGTTGTTTGTTTGTTTATTTGTTTTCTCCTTTGATGCAAAGTTCACTACCCCTTGCCTGAATCCTGACTCCTTGTTCCACGAGAACAAAAAGCTGCTCTAAGACTGCCCCATATGACAGTTTCCATTGCTGTTGGGAACAGTGCTGACTGGTGATGCAGCAAACAATGTCTCCACTTCTGGTCTATTCTGCTGGTTCTCAGCAGGGTGCAGAGCAGAACTTCTACTTTGGTTTATTTTGTAATACAGCATATTGTCCAAATGCTTCTGTTTTCCCATTTAAGCAATGCCTTTGTAAACAGCTGCAATGGATTGTATTAGCATTATTTGGATTATTGTTTTAAATGTATTTTGCTGTTTTACAGGAGTGCCTGTTAAGAGACTGGTAGTACAGTAGTGAATCTGAATGTCAGGTAGAAAGTATCCCTTGGGCCTGCTTTCACACCTCTGCAAAGGACTCCTTTCTCTGCTTCATGTCAGTGTTATGGGCTGCAGCTGCATCACCTGAGACTTAATGATTTGAACTGAAATGCTCAGCTTTGAGGGTCTCTCTGGATTTTACTGCAGCCATTGCCGTGAGCATTGCTTAAAAATGGTCAATGCTAATTTGAAACACAGACAATGAGTTGTTTCTGGGTCCTCTACCATTGGCACCTCAACAGATCCCTTGTGTCATGACTCAAGAGAAAACAGGCGTCTTATTCTGATGACTTGTCTCCTCTTTCCCTAGAAAACAAACAGTCCCAAGGCTGTGCATTCTGGTATGACAGGGACTGCTTCACCATTTCTCTCTTCAAGAGCTTTTTGAGATGAGAATATCCTTTACAGACAAGGTTGACACAGTTCTATTCAGGCTCACAAGGTCTCACAGTAACTGCTAGTTTTAATCAGAATGGTTGGAGGCTAAACCGGTGCAAGGAGTTGCTCAGAGGGCTGTGATGGGCAATTGGGGTACCACACATTGCCTTAAGAAAGTTCACAGATCTGAGATACTAGATGGGTCCCACCTTCAGCATTTTCCATGGCTGATTGGCATCTCGGTATTGTTTGTCTGATCTCTGAGGGTCCTTTTTTAACAAGTGTGCTTTCAACTTGCCTTGGGCCTCATCCTCTTGCTCTGTTGGTTTTGGTGGGTTGACTGCCTTTGCTGCTGTGGTGTGGGTGCTCTTCATGCTGGATATGAGGATACCTCATCTTTCGGTCTTTCCCTGTTCAGTTACTTTGATCTGTGGTCCACTGGATGTTGCACATCGTGTTGTAAATGGTGCAGGTGATGGTTCAGCTTCCTACTTCATGCTAGGAGGGGAGTCAGTTCTGTTGGTGCTGCCCCACTGCCCCTTCACTGAGGAGCAAAGAAAACTCTCAGTGAATAAGGTGGGATGAACTCAAGGTTAAGTTATTCCCAGAAACAAGATTGAAATAAAAATGAGGTTAAACATTGATACCTAAAATTTTTATGTATTTAATTTAACAGTAATAGAGGCAAAGAAAAAGAAAGAGAAAAGTAGAGAAAAGTTTGACGAAGTTAAGGTTACTTTAAAAAGCATAGGATAGCTCACCACCACACTGTTGCTACCTTTTTCATCACTGAGACGGGGGTGGGGTGAAGCAGTTTGTGCCTTTTTTTGTCTTCTGCTATTTGAAGCATCTTACCTGCTTTCTCCCATCTCGGGAGCATCTGAGCTGGAATGCTACCGCTCGTCCTCCGAAGTGCAGGCATGGTGCACGATCCCAGTGGTCGAGCCTTGGTCCACTCGGGTGCTGTCACCACGGAAGGCAGGAGCAGGGAGATGGGGGTTTTCACAGCTTGCTTGTAACTTTGGTCCAGGGATGCAGGATGGGGGGCGTTCTCCTCAAGCTAGCGGCATCAGCTCCAGGAGGCCCCAGGGTGTCTTGCAGCCGGCGACGGTGGGAGGGGGGGAAAGGCAAAGGTCAGAGATTCTGCCCTTCTCTTTCTCCTCCTTTTGCATAGGTTTTGCCTTCCTTTTTATGGGCCTCAAGCCGGGCTGCTCATAATCCATCCTGCATGTAGTTTTCAGGTGTTCAAAAGAGCTTTTGGTAAGCAGACATAATGATGAAACGCTTTTTGTAGCCTTTCTCTTACTATCAGGTCCTTACAGTTACAAACAGCAGACACAGGTACTCATGATGTTAAAAATTCCCTACGGTTTTCTGGGTTTTGTACTGGAATTGGAGAGAAGGCTGGTTTTATTACTAATGAATCATTATTTATAATTTATGGGAGAGGTAGGAACTGTGTGTAGACTAACACATTAAGTGCCTGGAAGATACCAAATGTAATTATTGTGGCTGTGGATCTGGAAGGACAGCCGCTGTTACATAATTGATGATAGACTTAATTTGAAGTCAAAGAAAAAAAATTGAATTCTACAGGAGATCCTGAAGGTCATCAGGAAAGGTGAGCGGATTCTGAAACAGTGAAGTCTGTACTTAGACAATGGGAAAAATACAGACTTCACAGGGGTTTCTTGAGATGAGTGAGAAGTCTACACTCTTGAGTGCAAAGAAATTGGAAAAGGACACAGTGGAAAAGAGAGATGAGTTGGGAAATGGCTGTTCCAGTACATGAGGTTGCTTTGGATTTTGTGTTGCCTTCCACTTAATGTCTTGTTGCACGTTGGAGGTGCTGGCCGTGTCCCTGCACACTTCCTGGCGACCCAGCTGCCCCAGGGCAGGAGCTGTGTGAGAAGGTCATTACGGAGTCCTGTGGCTGTGAGGGAATCAGATCCTCGGTTAGAAACTCCGAGGTGACCAGTCACAGTTGGAGGGGAAGAAACTGTGTCCTGGGGTGTTCCAGGGTGGTTGGATCACCTCTGAGGTGATCAAACAACCAGTGGAAGAGGTAAGCCCTGGAAGTAGCAAGAAGGGTATCCGAAGACAACATGTAGCTTGATGGATGGCTACCAGTCAGCCTCAGGAGAAAAAGAAGCCATATCTTTGAGAGAATGGATATGCCATACCATCAAAGTGACAGCTAGGGTGCAGTCATTAACTGATTAGTCAGTGGTCCACCTATCATCCGTTTGCCCTCTCACAGATCAGTTTTATCAGAGATGCATGCAGCTATTTTAACTTAGTACTGATCCAGAGCCAGTGTCAGCTAGATCCCACTCATCTGCTGGCAGGTACTCACAGGAGTCTTGGGAGTGTAGGTCTGCAAGATTTCAACACGAAAGCGGGCACAACTTGGCCTTCTAAGTCCTCATAGGTTTATACCCTGTTCAGGCTCTTTGCTTATTCCACTTCTGTAAGTCTTCTTAGTCGTGGAGTCCAGAAATGGCTCTAATTATTTTAAAACTGGATTTTCCTGATTTAGCTGCAGTTTTTCTTACTTTATCAAAGAACTCTTTAGTTGGTTTTCCCTTACTTCTTTTGTTTCTCTTTAGGGCATCTTGTATCACACTATGGCAGCTCCTTTCCAAGTGTTTTTTTTTGGTGTGGTTCATTCAGTGATCATTAATGGTGACAGGGCAGTGTTTGACTGCTCAGCTGACCACCCTGTAAGCAAACAATTGGGCCAAGGCATGGTGGATCCATTCTCAGAACTGCAGCATAGAAGCAGTTAGAAATCTTTTTACAACTACAGGGTCTAGAGATCTACAGAGTGGTGGATGGGGTAGATGATGGCTGCAGAGGATGTGATGCACTAGGTAGAGCTGACATGGTCACTGTACACTGGGCTGTATGCTAACACATCTCGTTTACCATTAAAATTGTAATTCAGGACAGCTCTTGGTTTTATTCTCCACTGTGCATAGACCTGATTTCTTGATAACAGACATGAAAGCTGAGTTATATGGGTTTTCCTTGAAACTCATGCATCTGTTTCTTGTCCTACTGTGTAACGGGTCTATTTGAAAACTGTGTTCCTTGCCAGCCATTTGCAGCTTGTTTTAGAGCAGTCAAAGTCACGCATATGATATAGCAAAAGAACCAGATGCTGAATGGCACACTGCTTGCAAGAGTGTGTTTGTTTTCAGTGGTGCTTCAATGGTAGCATATACAAATTTTAGGCTCAGTAAAGCTTGTTCAGTTGTCAGCTTCCTCCCTCTTTCAATACAGGAGAAAAGTTCCCTTTAGCTGCCATTCTTTTTCATTCAGTTCTGCTCTTGGAATTAGTTGCTGTTTATCCTCATCTTAATCTGCCTCAAAATTGATCAGTGCTGTCCAGCACACTAAATTGTGCTCAGTTCCCAGAGCTTGGTTCCAAGTGGAAGAGGTTGTGCTCTCCAAGTGAGATGTATTTGCTTGACGGACCAGGAAGTGGATGAAATCACAGACTTGAGTTTATTTTGGTAGTGAAAGAATAGGTTGATAGTAATAGTCTTCAGGGAACTAGGGAAGAACAAAATTTTGAGAAACACAGACACTTTTATCTAGAAACCAAAGATGAAACAAAGGCTCAGAACTGGCACTAGTATCAGAACATGTGTACTGATGGTTCTCCTGGGACAGCCCTTGGAGAGGTTGGACAAGGCTCCTCAAGAGTCATTAATTTTCCTGCCATTGTGTCCCATTGTGTCAGAATTAAAGAAAGGCTAAAAAGAAATCATCCTGATGCAAAAGTGTTTCAGTTTTGCTGCTGTGGACATGCAGAGTAGCACGAGGAGTAGTGGACAAGAGCTGGTTGCAGGTCTTGCTCACTTCTCTTGTTGGAAAGACTGGGCAGGATGCCCACTGCTGCAAGTCATTCTTGCATGGACAATGAAGCACATCGCAGCTCAGTGGCAGTCAGACTTCATGGGTTTATGAAATTTCCAAGGCATTTTGAATAAATTCTATTTAAAGCCCACCACCTACTTTGTAGAAGAGAAGAAGAAGCCAACTACTTTTAACACTAACTCAAGCATGCCTATGTTAAATACTTCCCATCTCTTACAACGTGGTGGCAATGCTCACCTTTGCAGGAAGAACAGTTCTTCCTGGAAAGCCTCTGTAGGTGGTCATCATGAGGTTTGGCAAGTGCTTTGCAGAAATTCCTCTCCTCATGTGTTCAGCTTTGCTGGGGAAGGAATATATTTTTTCAAGAATAAAGGATTATAGCTGGCAAGGTAAGTCCAAGCTGAGCTGCCCACAGGCTTTGAGTTTTTGCACTCACAGCAGTGTGGCAGCTACCTGATGGTTTTTCAAAGCAACAGGCTTTCTAGACAGGCTGAAAGTGGGGTCACAGTCAGGGGTGGACTGTTGTGAAGTGTCGCAGGAGGGAGAAGTGACATTTAGAGAGCACTTAAACTAATGGCTTTTTTTATACTATGCCTCCTCCTGATTTGCATTCTGGGGGTATGTCCATGTTTGTGATTTCAAAAGACAATTTTCTTGAGCTAATTGTGCTTCTGTGGAGTATATCCTAGTCCAGAGAGTGCAACAAAAGCTGAGCTTAGTTTAATGTGCTGTTTGATGTCTTCTCTTCATCCTGGTCAGCCTTGCTTTACTCTAATCATTTTGTAAAACTTCCCTCATCCAGCCATGCTTTTTATGTGCAGTCTGTGGGCATGAAGATACTTCAATAGACTTGGCTCACTGGTTACAGTATTGAAGAATGAAGGGGCCTGGGGACAGGACACGCAGAGCTCTCTTGGTCTGCTGGGCAGTGAGTTGGGAAATACTTGGGTAAAGCTGACCTTTTCAACCTTTGCAATAGAAACAGATTGTGAGTCTAAGGGAGGTTAGTCCTAGAGGTCTGGATCATTTTGGAGCTCCTTCCAGGTTTTCCTTAGCTTTCTGGAACATAACCTAAAGCTTCCCTTTGCAGGACAATGTCTTTCAGCTGCTTTGTGCCAGAGGGAACCAGCAGTGTATGCAGAATGTTATATGCTGACATAGTGAAATATTTCAAGGGCAGCTCAAATGGCTGTGCTGGTTATAAATAGTACTAGAGGAACACTGCATGAGAGTCACATAAACCACTCCTAAAAATCTCTGCAGGGAGGTATTTTTAATACCCCCCCACTGCAGCTTCATTACCACCACCTGTCTTACATTTGGAGAAAGACATGGATGATGTTCTCCAAATATTTGTGGTACCCTAAAAAGCAATGCATGCAAGTGATTAAATATTCATAGTGTCCCTTCATATTCAAATGTGTCTTTTTTAAGCCTGCAGCTGACCATTGCCTGCCTTAGAGAGACACTTGAGGGCTGCAGGATTCTATGAGATTTCATAGCTAATATCTGAAGCAAATTAACTGTTGGCCCTAGGAAACTTTCAGTTGAGATGTGTGCAATCAACTCAGCTATGGAAAACTGGCAGAAATTCCTGTGTATTTCATAGTTGCAAATTTTATGTAACTTTCAGAGTGAATATTTGATGTGATGAGAAGATAGTAAAGATATGTAAAATTCAGAAGGTTAATCAAGTAATACATTAACTTTATAATGAGTAGAAATTCTCCCATCTGTCCCAGGAAGCTAGCAGGGGACATTTGAAGCATACTGTAGCTTGGTGGCTGCTCAGCAGATTTAGTTAGGAAGAGTAAATGGAAGATTTGAGACTGGTTAGACTGGTCCCAAAACAGTCACTGAAATTTTCCTCAGGATATGAACAAACTTTATCGGACTTCCTCCTGCTTCAGCCACCCTTATTTTCAGATCTAGGACTTCAGCCTGTTACAGTAAAGCAAGGTAATTCCTGGAGTGATTCCTGTCTAGGGCATGTCTAGTCCACATCCCAGCCTTTCTTATAAATATAGAAGTGCAGTGGTTCAGTTAAACCAGGAAGTGGCACTGTTTGAAAGGAATGAGAAGTCAGTTCTGCTCTGCAGCTCCCATAAAGGCAAATTCACAAGGAGATGGAGAATTGGGTGGGACAGTGGGATGGACTGTACGACCTGATCGCCAAGACTGTGAGTACCCTTTATGTGTCACTGCACCAACTCTGAACCCTCTGCGGGGGTCACCCCTGTTCAAGATTTAGCAAAGACACGTAATGGCAGAAAGAAAGAATCACTGGTTTCTTAACTTCTTGCCCTTCAGACCCTCTGCCAGAACACAGATATTTCGGCAGGTTCCTTCTTGCAGTGCCTATGTCTTTTAATGTTTCTGAAGGTACAACACAGAGAAGACATACAAGCCCAGGTTTTTCCTCTTGAGGCCTCAGATCTTCTGGAAAGCCTTTTCTTTTTGCAAAAGGAAAAAAAAAAAAAATCAGAACTGTCAGGAATGCTACTGAGAGAATGACACCTGCAAAATTAAAGATGTATCTCATGTTTTGCACAGTGATCTGGTGGTGCTGCAGTTCAGTACTATTACCTGTGTGACAAAAGAGAGCACCTGAAAATTTTCGAGGCATAAGACACTGACTTCATTCTTAGAAGGTGTGATTCTTTCCGAGTGAGAGAGGAAGAGCCTCTCTGCCCCAGGGTGCATTTATTTCACAGCTTCTTTTCTTGTGGGCAACATAAACTTTAGCATTTCCCAAAATGATCAAATACCAGATAATCATATCCTCTGTGCACTGCCTGTTTGATCTCTACCTGTAGCTTGATGGTGAAGAGCTGGTACATTACTACTAGAAGGAAGACACCAGCAGGTTGGCCATTGTGCAGCTTTTGAACTGTGGAGTCATCAGCTGTATTTCTCTGAGACTAACTTTTACAGCAGCAATTTTTGGAAGTTACCAAATTTCACTACATTGTAGAAGAAATGTCCTTTTTCCTTTCCTCTCTTTGCCTTGTCTTCTGGACAACTATGCTCTAGGTAATGCTGTGCTTTGATAAACTGACTGACATGCATCTTCTTTAGGTTTTCAGAAGGAAACAGTCCCTTGATTTGAGTGTCTGTGCAGTTGCCCAGTGGCATTGCATCAGCAGGCAGTGTCACCATGCAGAGCTCTAGGGCCTGGCCAGTGCGCAGGTGCAGGCTGGTGAAAAACTGAGTAAACCTCCTCCTCTGCGATTGCAGAGATTTGCATCCTCATTCCATGCAGACTGTGTGTGTTTTTCACACTGTGGCTGTGAAGATTTAGGGGTGCATCAGTCAGAGCCTCTAACAGAAGTAACCCAGGAGATGAGTATGTGCACAAACCCTGCTGATGGATTTCTCCCATGACCCTGTCCACGTTGGTTAGCATTGCTTTCCAGGTATGTAAAGTGGACAAGTAAAGCAGTCCTAAAGACTGAGGTATCATCATGAACATCTTTTTCTGATCTTGGTTTCTAGGTCATTTCATTCATTCAAATCTGCTGTAGTGTTGTCATGGGGTGTTTGAACAAAAATTTGTGTTAGATTTCTTTTAGAAAGGCAGCTGAAACAGCTAACTCACCACCCAAACATTTTCAGTGTTAATATTTCTTCTGCATTCCCCGACCTGCCAATATAAACTGCTACTGAGGATCTCCTAGCAGAGCTGTAGTAGTAAACATATAATTCTTTTGGCAGTCTGTAGCTGTTTTATCAATTTAGACAAACGAAAATATATAAGCATTTCTGAGTAATATATGGAGGTTTCAAAAAATGATCCATTCAATTTGGATCACTTTTTTTCCTAAATAAAACATATTTTATTAAACAAAATGGTGATCCAAAAGAGACAGTTAATCATTTAGCTTTTAGTTATATCAAAAACCTTCAGTGTTTCTTTCTACATATCCGTCTTTTACAGTTCTCATGAGAATACTCATATCTCCTCTTGGGAGAGTACTGTATTTAATTAAATACATGTATAATGGTAGTGCAGTGACTCACATTTAACTTTTCACTCCCGCATAACCTACTTTGGATGATGCATTTTCAGTGCACGAGGCATTTAAGACTTCTGGCCCAGGCATATTTTTATACAGGAATTGCAATATCTGGTTGTGGTAAAACCTGTGGTTTCAGACCCACAAGGCTTCTCCCTCTGGAGCAAGACCAGACAAGGGCAACAAGGCTGGTGCAGGGTCTGAAGCACAAGTCTTACCGGGAGCATCTGAGGGAGCTGTGTGTGTTT
The DNA here is from genome assembly GCA_013397795.1 of Orthonyx spaldingii. Classification (NCBI taxonomy): domain Eukaryota; kingdom Metazoa; phylum Chordata; class Aves; order Passeriformes; family Orthonychidae; genus Orthonyx; species Orthonyx spaldingii. The sequence continues at coordinate 292,276 of VZTJ01001831.1, forward strand.
TATCTGGAGAAAAGGAGGCCTGGGGGAGACCTTATCACTCTCTACAACTCCCTGAAAAGAGGCTGTAGCCAGGTGGAGACCAGCTTCTTCTCTCAGACAAGAAGTGACAGGTCAAGAAGATACAGTCTGAAGCTGCACCAGTGGATGTTTAGGTTGGACATTAGGAGGAATTTCTTCACAGAAAGGGTGATTAGACATTGAAATGGGCTGCCCAGCCAGGTGGTGGAGTCACCATCCCCAAAGCTGTTTAAGCCAAAATTGAATGTGGCACTTAGTCAAAGTAGGCTTGATTGGTCAAAGACTGGACTTGATAAACTCACAGGTCTTTTCCAACCTAATCACTTCTGTGATTCTGTGCCTCCACTGCGTCCCCAACAACCACACCAGGACACCATAAAATTCACCTTTGACAAAATCACAGTGCTTTCTTGGAATTTTGACACCCAGGACCAGCCCCTTCCCACTGTGAAGAGCTAGACGTGAGCTTGCTGACAGGGAAGATCGAGGCCCTGTGAGGGCAGCTGGCTGCTCTGGCTGCCCTTGCTTAATGCTACGAGCCAGTCCAGCTGGGAGGATTACCCAAAATACGTTAGCGAAACTACTTCAGCACCGATCAATGACTTTATCCCTCACTTAAATTCCATTAATTTTGCAGGCCACAGCCTGAAAGTCAAACTGCAGTAATGTAATTTGGGTGGATAATAAAAAAGGAAAAAGCAAAATCACCCTTACAAACAGTCAGGGAACATCTATTCTGAGTAATGCTATGGGATATATTAGAATATCTCTTAATTCAATGCAAAATAAAGTTTATTAATCTAGATTTATTTTCTCGCAAAGTTGTTGTGTATTCACCTTATTTGAGGGTGCCAGCCATTGTCTCATTGTTTTATTAATCCAGAGAATGTCAGTTCACGTTTCCCAACAATCTTCTTTAGTCTGACTCCTTTATACCTTTGATTTGCTTAGTCTACTTCCAGACATCAGGTCAAAAAAGAGAATTACATTTGCCCCAGGAGAGACAGTTTCTATCTTAAAATTCATGGTAAAATGAATTTTCTGCGAGTGGTCTGATAAGTGTGTTCTTTTTTAATTAAACATTTTAGCCTATCAATACCAAGGAAGTCATGCTGGTGATTTAGTACAGGGGAAAGTACCACTGCATGTTTTGATACTTGCTCTTCTTTGTTCTCTATTATTTATTGCTGTTATATACCTTAGAAGAGCTAAGCATCAGAATAGATTATTTTTATTGTACTCTCAGACTGTAAGAAATGGATAAAAATTTCGTTTAAGAAAAGTTACACTGGACTTTAAACTAAAACACTGCTCACGGATTTACAGATAAAATCTTTCCCGCTGGTTAGGAGTAGTACTTGTCTTCTATTCAATATTCTTCTCAGGAATTTGCAATAGAGTGAATAGAATCCTCACATTGTCTTCATTTCCACCTTGACAAGAGACAAAGAAAGAAGCTCAGAGATAGGAAGAACAAATAATTTCAGTTTTTGATCATCAGAATATTTTGAGACAGACACAATCACTGCTTACTAAGTTTACTCTACTCAGTAGTACTCGTGAAGGGTTTTGAGTTCTTTTGTTTGGAGCTTTGTTCTCTCACCAGAGAAACAGGTAAAAAGTTTGGTCACAGTGAGAATTAAATGGGGGAAAAGTGTTGAGTTCTTGACAGCTCTCTGCTAGGGGAAGAGAAAGAGAGTATTGCTATGACAAATCAATTATAAAAATCATGGGAAAGTGATATCCCTGTCACACATCTGGATGCAAGTTCGCTTGAATAGCATGTTAATTTTACAGATTGAGTCCAATCACGTAGCATGGCTGTAAGTGAAATATTGCGTTTCACGCTTTTTGGTTTTTGCTTGATGGATCCTTGTCTTGGAGCATCTGAAATCCCAACATAGCTTTTGACTAAGAGAACAATTCAATGATGTCTGACTTGGCTGAGCAGTGTGGCCAGACCTGCAGCAATCTGCAGTGGCGCATGCCCAGCACTCTTTTATTCCATCTCCAGAAAGACAGCAAGGTTGTTTTCACATCATCTATCCCAGTGGGGATAGAAAAGACTTGGGGAGAGCTGGGGAGGAACATCCTCCACAGAAGCTTTGCCACAAGCAAACTCTGTCCCTTTGGGCTGGTATAGGATGAAATCCCTCCCAGGTCTGCAGGCTGGCTCTGGCTGGCTTTGCAGGCAGGCAGGCTGCAGCTGGAGCACTGTGCTCCGGCTGGCTTTAAATTTCGCCTTCCCTTTGGCTCCCTCCTCCCCCACATGCTGCTGAAGTCACTGTTGTAAGATGTTAATTAACATCTTCTGCAGAAGCAGCCCTTTCCATCTGATGGAGACACGGCTGCTGTTGTGATTCATTAGGTCTGCAGGATCAGGTCTGAGCCGGAGGATGGGAGCAGGTTTCTGAGGAACTGTCCCAAGGCCCTGCCTGCCAGGTTCTCTGCCTCATTAGGTAACAGATTGAACACTGTTCAAAAGAAGAGTTAATAGCAAAGTAACCTAGAGTGACACTTGGCAAGCAGCCCAGCAGCTGAGGCACAAACTATATGATCCCTCTTGCAAACATTTTGGTTGGTCACCGGCAGCTCTGATCTGCGTGTGTAAGATTCCTGAGACCAAGAAGTTGGAGAGGGCTGCCTGGGATGGCTCTCCTGGAACAGTGCAAGGGGAGGTGGAGAGAAAGCTACTTGGAAATCTTGATAGCCATGCCAACAGGGAAGAATTTCATTTAGCAAAACCAAGAAACTATTTTCCCCTTCCTGAAAAGGGCCCTAATGCAGCAATCTCAGATTCACTGCACAGTGTGTGTGTGTGCAGTGCACGTTATGGATGAGGGCAAATAGCTACACATTTCACTCTGCAGGGTGCTTCAGAAGATTGGCCATTTCAGGCTTCTGATTCTTCTGTATGATAACTGAATTTCATTTGCCATCACACTCAGGAGATCTCCTTGAATGTACTTCCCTCCCACCTTGGGAAAGTACAAACTCTGTGAGGGAGAAAAGGAAATTTTCCTGGTTCAGCTAGAAGAAGTAAAGATTTCAGCCTCTCTCATGATATGATAATATATGCTGTGATTGGTCCATCACTGCTAACACAAGGCAACATAAAGTGCACCTGAAAGTGGAAATAAAGCAGACAGAGAGAAGACCTCAGCTGCTCATAGCATCTGCTTTTGCTTAAAGTCTGCCACCGGCACAAACTGAAACCATCTTAGTGTAAAACTTTGAAACTTCTAGTGAAAATGAGGTGCATAGCAAGGGGGAAGACAGTTTGATTTATGATCAGACAACAGCCAGAAATTACTTGTAAGACATGGGACCTGTGCATTTTGAGGTTACAGGGGAATGAGCATTTTTTTCATTAGAGGAAAGTGCGAGTAAAAGGAAAATAGCATTCCTTGATTGGAGCAATTGCAAAACTTAGAAGATGTCTGTAGCTTAGCTAGGATGTTGATGAACCCCTTGGAACAGCTGTGTTCTGGTTTGTTTCCTACAGTATGGCAGAGACAACTCTTGGCAGGATTATAATTATATTGTTTTTAATTATGTCCACCTTTTGACATTATTGATTTTGTCAGGTGCTACTATTCCAGCATGCTAGGCTTTATAATCTATAATTAGATAGGTTTGCACATGGCCTAGAAAACATGCTGCAAAGAGTGACTACAGTGTCACCAAGAATTGTTTGCCCTGTAAACTCCTCCTTCCTTCAGGTATTAACTCTGCTTCCTTCATGTCCTCTACTGCTGTCTCCAAGATGCTGGGCTATGCTGGTGCAGAAGGAACAAATGCAATGCCAACAGTTAACAGATCAGGGAAGTGAGTTGTAGTTTATAGCTGGACTAGACTTATGTAGTTACATGCTTATCTTACTGTAGTAAGGTCTATAGTTCCTACTATAGGTCTATAGTTCCAGTGAGCTGTCACGGCAACTTGTGCTTCTCCACAAGACAAAACAATTTCAGCTTCAGCTTTAGATGTGATGTAAGAACAGAGACGACCCTTTGGAACTTGCTTATGGGCTCTGGCAGATCCCAAGCCCTTAAACTGTTGCTAAGAATGGTAGTGCTTTGCTACTTATTGAAGCCTCACAGTTTTGCCAGCACAAGAATGTGCTGACCTAAATCAGACCAGAGGTCTGGCTCTGGCCCAGTATCCTGGTGAGCAGCTGATGCCAAGAGTCATGTGTAAGAATGGGTCAAGTATGATCCTTTCCTAGCACTCCCTCATGGACTCCTGCAGATCTCAGCTCTAAGTTAGCTGCCCTGTACTGACTTTTACTGGCAAATTTCTCCAGGTTTGTCTTTGAACTTCCTTAAATCTCTAGCATCCTGTAGAAGGAACTCACACAGATGAACTATATGTTTTAAAAGTCACTTCCTTTCATTTGTTTTGAACTTACAACAGATTCATCTGATATGCCCAACATTTTACCAGAGGAAACAGTTGAACAGGATTTCCTCTTTCTGAGCCTCTTGTCATATTGTGTAGCTTCCCATTTCTAGGTTCTGTATTCTAAAACCTAACAGCCAATGTTATTAGCTCCTCCCTCTGGTCCCACCATTTTTGGGAGATATTCCTTAAGCAGAATCTGGTCATCCCTCTTGTCATATTGGCACCTTTTGTAAATCCATTAGATTTTCTTGAATGCCAGGTAAAGGTTTGAATAGAGAATTCAAGATTTATTCATTTATACAGGGAAATAAGAATTATGTTCTCTACAGTGTCTTCCACTGCTTGTGTAGTAATTCTGAATATGTGAAGGTTTTGACTACTGCTGAGTACACAGCTGGTGTTTTTGGTGTATCAACAGCTTAGATACCATTTCTGAGGGGGTATTATTAGCTCAGATATCATTTTCTATATTAAATTGATGGCAGTTTTTCCCCCACCCATATGCATAATTGTACGCTTATCCACACAGAATTTAGTCTGCTCTTTTATTGTCTAGTCACTCGATATTACCAGATACATATGCAAAGTCTGCTCTTGTCTGGATAACTGTGATTAGGCTAGTGAAGTTTCTGGCCTCCCTGCTTCCCTTCTGACCTTTTAGAAAACTTATTTGAGACTGTGTTGAACAGCATAGGTCATTGAGACGCACCTCTCTTGAGATTTTCCTCTGCTGAAAAAACTCCCACTTTCTCCTGCTCTTTATCGTTTCTCTTTTAACCATTTATTGAAGTCTGTATGAGGGCTTTGGCCTGCCATTCCACAGTGGAGTTGTATCTCTCAAGGACTGTGTTGAAAGCCATCAGAACTGTTTGAAATTGGCATGTTTGCCAGGCCATCCCAAGAACATAAATAAATTAGTAAGGCACATATTTCCTTCACAAACACCACTGTGACCTGTTCTCAGTGCCTGTGGTTTATCCATGTGCCTGTCAGCTCTGTTGATTAGAAGACTCTCTGTGAATTTACCAAATACAGACAGGATGCTTGCTGGTCCGTGACTCCTCAGACCTCATGGCTCTTGGTGACCTGGTTGTCTCTAGAGAGGTTCCCAGTCAGCTGAAGAGTCTGGACATATTAATCAGGTCAGGTAAATATAGATTTGCTTGAGAACACACTGGGAGAAGTGGCCACACAAGGTCTTCCTTGTCCTTTAGAGCTCTGGGCAAAAAGGAACAGAGGAGCTTTTAACTCTCTGCTATGTGTGGCAGAAGAGTGAAGACAAAAGTTGTGTGAAGGAACTTAGGTGAGGAATGAAAAGCCATTCAGGGATAATGAGACAACCAGTGACAGAATGCTGCTTTTTGGGAAGGGCACACAGGTATCCATAGCCTGATTTTTGGCTGAAGTGGAGAAATAAGAAGAATTTCCATCTTCTTGTTAATGATTTATAAATAAAAGAAAAATAAATATAAATAAAGAAGCAGCAATATAAAAACAATCAGTCAGGCCAGTTTATTAATTTTCAAATCAAAGCCAGTTGCTTCAGCAGAGGAGAATTGATGATAGACTCACAGTGGCATGGATATTTATCCCTGGCTGTGGTGGTGTTTTATGGGTGCTAAACTGTTCTGGCAGATAGAAAAAATGATCCATGGTAGTTGTAGGTTCTGCTTGTGTAGCTAATTCTCTCCCAGTGTACAAGCAAACAAATGCTTGGGAGATACACCTTGGCTAGCTGATTGCAGATGTGCATCCAGAGTAGTTACCTACATTCACCTTTGGCCATCATGACATCCCATCTGCCTTAAGACTGCCTCAGTTGTTCTTGCCCTCCTGGCTGCCTCCAGCAGTTTCTGCTCAGGATGCAGGACGACTTGTGTGAAACCTCCCTGTACCATTCTTGCCCTAGTAACCAGATATTAAACTTTTCTCATAGTACAGAACATTGCCAAAAGCCTAGTGCAATCATCAGTAGTAATAGCAGAAAGTTATCATTTTAGGTGTGACTAACAGAGTGAAGAATGGAGTGAAGGGTTCATTACAGTAAAGGCCTTGCAGACAGGAAAAAGTAATTATTGCCACCTTGGAAAGCTTATGGCCCAGGGATGCATTTAGTGTTCAACACCTTGTGATTATTTCTCTGCTGATATAATAGAAAAATGGTAACCTTGTCTTCAGATCATAAAGACTTCTGAAGTTCTAAAATGTAAAGCTGTGAACTCCCCTCTCTCCAAAGCTGTTATCACTGATTCCATAATTTTCTGTTTGGTTTTCAGCAGCGTTAGTCCCATCATAACAAAGGCATTTTCTTTTAGGTAATTGAAAAGGATCTGTGAGAGCATCATAGATCTTTCCTGTCCTCTGTATATTCTTTAAAAGACCAGTGTACACATTCAGATAGATCAAGATCTCCAACCCTCCCCCAAAAGCTATAGGGCTGAACATGTGAATTTCTAGGTAATTTTTTGTGTTCTTTCGCTGCAGACCTGACTTTCCCTAAAGATGTTGAATGGTTAGTGATGCTGATAAGATGAATTCACAGTCACAGCATTTTCATGACAGCATCTGCTCTTTTGCAATTCCCAAGCCTCTGAGGATTAATAAACTGAACCACAGTTATTCATAGGCACCTCCATCTATGGTTCCATTACTCCACCTGTGACAAGGCCCTGCAACATCCTGGAAACAGAATTGCACTTGGCTGGGCACGCCTCTTCATCTCCCTGGTGCTCTGTGTTGTGCTGTACTCTGGTGTTGGTTTGAGTTATCAGGCACGTGATTCAGAATGACCTGCTTGCTCTTCTTCCTACAGTGCTCACATGACAGTGTAGAAGAGTTTCTGTGCATTGTTGTGACACAAAGAAAAGGGAAAATGCTGCACAGGTGAAAAGAAAAACTGCTGTGGTACTTGCACCAGCAATCCATGAATTGGGAGAAGAGGATTACGAAGCCCTTTCAAAGATGCACCATCTAATAATTAGGAAGAAAAATAAAGGGACTTCTAACCTCTTCTGTGCTTTAACAAAATGGAAACTGGGAATCGTTGAAACCATAGGAGGAAAGCCAAGCAAAACCTATACATGCACAAGAGTCACAGAGTAGGAGTCCACCAGTGAAGAAAAATTCTTGGTTTTTTTTTGCTCATCCCATGGCTTAAGTGACTTGGGGAATAAAAGCCGTTGGAAAGTTGTTTTGAAACCAAATAAATCCTTTCAGCCATTATGTACAAGTGGTAAAAATGTGTGTACTTCCCAAAGCTTTCTGAGTTCACATAAATCATCTGAAAGAACTGGTAAAGGGTCTTTGAACTTACATCTGTTGTAGGTAAAACCCAGATGCTGATGGATGACATGCAGCAAATTTCTACAAAGCACCAGAAAATTCTTCTTCAAAAGCTTCATTGTGTCTAGATGCCAGGAGCTGGAGTCTCTTCAGTGTCTGAAAACTGTGAACCAGGAGTTGCCATGTTGTGCCATGGGAGAAACAACCCACAGACATGAAGCTTTCTAGTGATAAAATCCTTTGGCTCTTTGTTGACAGAACTATGCACAGAACAGAAACTAATGCCATCTCCTGGCTCTGGCTGTAACACTCTTGAAGTGCCTTGTCCATATGCTTAGCTTGCTTGATTAGATGTGAGAAGTAAAAAGTACTTGCAAAATTCAGGTTTTATTGCCTTAAAACAGACCTTTCCCAGCAGATGGGCAATATGAACTCTATTTGATTGTGCCAAGAGTTTTGGTGTGCAGATGATAGAGGAAACTAGATTAACTTAGAAGGGCCAGGGACAAAGAGACAGACATTTCAGGGGACTTTGTTGGACTGTTTTATCTCAGGAAGCAACTGAAAGTAGTTGGGAACATGGTTGGAGAAATAGGTGCTTCTGTGCCAGAAAAACAATGTTTGCAAATGCTTTATTTCAGTCTGTTTCCTCTGGCAGATTTCTGCTCTGTTAGAAAATGACTTAGTTCTTTGTTTTTGTGTTCCAGTAGCAGAGCAGAGAAAGCTGGCATCTAAGGGTGCTCCCTAGCAAGACAAGGGTGCTACTTCTTGTAAGGTTTGGCTCCCGTAGGGATTGCGTTATGGCCTGCAATACCTCATTTCCTGGAAAGTGCCCTTGGGTGGGTATCTTCCCACATGTCCTTTGCCTGTGAGGACTGTGGGGGATCTTTTGGAGAGAAGGTTGAGCAGTGGTCTGCGTACTCTGCTCAGGCAGCTGTTTCCCAGCTGGGGTGTTTGAGGAAGCAGGTGCAGCTTAGCAACCACTGTCTGAGTGATGGCCAAACCCCTGTACTTGTAAAGGCCTTTAGTCAGCAAGTGTAAAGACGATTGGGTTTGTCTTCTGGACAGTACTTTTGTGAAAGAACTGAGACTGTGAGTATTGCTGGTCTGGCAAGTGAAAGGACTTGCATAGTCACAATTCATGTGCAGCATGTGCTTTTGTCCATCTCTGGCCAATGTTCTTCTTTCAAGCCATGCTGGATAAGTGCTTCACAACCAGTGCAGTCTCTGAACCATGTGGCAATAAGTGGCTCTTGATGCAGTTTCTGAGCCTGAGAAGAGCTTGGAAGGCCAAAGCAGCTTGTGATTTAGAGTAGTGTTTCATATTCAAATTTTGATACAATCCAAAGACTAGCCTTCTAATGCCAGCGTCTGCATTAATGTCCTGCAAAATTTGTGTTTGTTGCACTGTAAACTGAGTGATTAATCTTCTTGTGAAAAATGTTTTTTGAAATGAGAGACTAAGGAAGCAAAAATAAGAAACATGTTGTGTTCATGATATTATCCTGGAAACAAGCTAAACTTCACTTGCAAGTGAAAGTCTGCTCTCTATTGTTTTGGTTTTTTCCCTCTGGCAACATAAACAGCTTAACCTGTCAGCAGTGACATCAGCTGTACACAGAAATGCTTGTGTGGGTTTTGTGTAAAGCAGATTTCTTTATTTGGAGTTACTTCAGCGAAACATTTCCCCATTTTCCTATGTCACTAAAGGATGTTTTGAGACTACAGTGTTTTTTAAGCAATTAGATTTTCTAACCTGCTGTTCTGGTCTTCACCGATCCATGCAAGGGATTTTGGATGGGGAAGTTTGAGCTGTCCTGCCTACTCTGGGGCTTTTGCACGTTGCAGCAACCTGCAATGAACACAACAACAGATAGAAACACTGTGTAATGTGGTCAGGGAGGAAAGCTTCTGAAGGTCAGGGCTACAGCAGTCTGTGGGGAGGGACAGTGAGCTAAAATAATGCCACAGGAAAAGTTATGGGGATGATCTCCTGGGGGCTTGAGGAAGGGTGAGGTCACTCTGTGTCTTCCTCAAAAGGTGGTGTTCTGTAACACCTTTTTTCTTCTTTTTGCTCTTTCTGCCTTGTGGGAATTTTCACTGCTTTATTTTATTATTCCCTCCTGATTCAGAACAAAAGGTTAGGTCTAAAAATAAACTGTGGACTGGAAACAGAAAACAAGAAACCATCAGCCTACACACACATGCACACACACGTGCGCGCGCGCACACACACACACACTCTCACATACATCTCAAAACAAGAAGTGAGTTTAGTAGCAAAATCAAGTTACACATGTTTTTAAAACAAAGAAAATTATAAACCTCCTCTTTTCTTGGAAAGTGTTTATGGGGACCATTGGCAGAAATGGAGCTTTTATAACTGGCTGCAGGCTGATAACAGTTTGGGATTGTATTTATCCTTCCTGGGATCCACTGTTTGTTCCTGCACTTATGTTTATTTGACTGAACTATTTAGCATAAATTCTGTAGTACTTATCCTTTGGCTAGTTAATCTGCCATTGGTCTTCCTTGAGACTCGCACCAATTCCCTCACCAGGATTTGAAGAGATTCCCCCCACCCTCATCACTGGCAATGATTTGTTTTTTAGTTTTTCCCTGAATTTTATGTTTTGGATGGGTTTGTCTGGTGCCATGTGTGTGTGCAGATGGGGAAGGTACTGCCTTCTTTCCCACCTTCCTCTTCCATGCTGTCTTCTTGAGGACACACAACCTGTTTTATTTTCATTCACTTGCTTTTCTTATCCAAGTTTGTTTTCTTAGAGAGCTTCCAGCCTCACCAGGATCTTCCTCATTTCTCATCACACTGACCCAGTGGTGCTTCCCAAAGGAGCATTTCAGTGGTGTTGAGACTGCCACAGAGAGCCAGGATAAGTTGCACAGGTGAGGTGCATGCCCCTTTCTGTTGAGTTTTCCCAGCTGACTGCCTCTTGCCAAGTGGAGTCAAGCCTCCACATCTGCAGCTCACACCACAGCAAGGCGTCATCTTCAGGAAGCTCTGTGAAAGGTTTTCACCATCACTAGCAGACAACCAGGATAATAAATTTTCTCTGCAGTGCCCACTCAAGTGGGAAGATGGCTGTGAGGTACAACGCTGTGACAGAGGCATTACACTCAGTTATGTGGTCCCTGTTTTCCACATCTAGACTGTTGAGTCAGCTCCACTGCTGGAGCAATTCCTGCCTTTATCAGCAAACTCTGCCCCTCCTGGCCCAACCCCTTTACAGCCGAGAACAAAGATCACTGCTAGCAAGTGGTTGTTCCTGATCCCAAAATGTATGTTCCTGTCTCACCTTTTCAAAAAATATTTTATCTGTTAGATGTAACTGAGAGAAGACAGCACCTGCGAATATCTGGCCTGCCTTTCATCATGTACTGCATACAAGAATACGTGAAGAAGTTATGCAAGGAATTTTAAGGGGTAGTCAGAGTTTTCCACAGAGAATTATGAATTATTCTGGTAATATTTTATTCAGAGCTTCCAGGATTTTAGGGGTTAAAGGAAGGTTAGAACACGTGCAAAGTTGTCCCATTCTCATTCAGTTGAAGTTCTGGAGTTTGGTATTCGGCAGAGAATATATGAAGGAGAATTTTTATGGCACCCCAGCAGGTCAAATTTTATGCAGGAACAGTGTCAACAATATATGATTTTCTAAATCCATTTTCTACATGCTTGGTAAGAAACATTTCTTTTGTTTTGTGATTTCTCTGTTGAGAAGCATTTGAAAAAAGACCTGTACCACCTCAAATAGACAATTTTGATTCCTACAAGCAAAGGGATGGAAGAATGGTGTTTTGTCTGCTTGTTTCAGAAAACAGGTGTTTTCTGAAACTCAGTAGTCTCAGTTGCTTTCTTCTAGATGAGAATTGCCATAAACTGGAGGCTACAACATTTTATGGACAGTCAAGGAAGATTTTGTCAAATTAAGAGTACCTTGGTAAACATAATTTTACTGTCTATTGCTTATGACAGTGTTTACCAAAGCATTTAGTGTGCTTTAATGCTGATGTGTGTCTCTCAGTACTATCACACATTTAAACTTTGTTTACTTCTTTTGCAGTCTGCTGTGTATTGCAGCAAAACTTCTGTCAGGGCTCGTGCTCATAACTTGACAGTCTGAGAGATGTAGCCCATAAATTTCCAAATGAAACAGCAAATCTTGTCAGAATCAACACTGAATTACAGAATCAACACAACTAAAATGGTCATGAAAAGAGCATCTTCAGGATGTGTACCATTTGTTCAGGGAGAAAACTTTGGAAACTAAAGGAAGAAAGGATTATGGGATATTAATGGCTCGGCGTACTCTGTTCAAAGCCCTGCCCAGGTGTTTGTGTTCATGCTCTTTCATGAGGGATTCTATTGTAAAAAGGAAAGTATTTTCTTTATGGAAATTAAAATTCTGGCAGTCTGGAAGAAGAGAGTTCTTAGTCTTCCTCCAGTTCAGTCTCCTGTGTTTGTGTGCCAAGTATCATAGACAGCATTTGGTATGTGTGGATTAGAGATGGGGTTGTGCTTGAATTCATAACAAGTATGAATCTGAAAATAGATTTTTGAAGGGAATTGACGTATTTTTCTAATCTAGAAATATGCCAAGGAAGAGTTGCTGAAAATTGTCAATGCTTGCAGCAATAAAATGAGTGAAGATGAAAGTCTATATCTGTAATGCAAAATATTCTTCTAAGCAGTCAGATCTCTGAGAAAGGATGGTTCTAGTGTGGTGCACACTATGTGATCAGTACTTGTGTCTCTAAATCCTGCCCACTTGATCAAGGTGTGTCCCAGTTCCTTACCTCTACAGTTTAGTACAGTCCTGTGGAGAACAGATTACCTTCTCAAAATCTGACACACCAGGTCCTCTCCTGATTCCCAGGCTCAGCCTGCTGGTGAGTTTCTCTGTGGCCTTGTCCATTGAGAAACTACATGTGTGAGATCCACATGTCAGCAAGTGCCTTGCAGAACAGGGCCAAAGCATCCTAAAGCTGGCTGCAAAGGTCTGGCTTCTGCTTTGGGACTTCAGTATGGTACAGAAATACAAATATATGTAATTCAACAATTTAGAGTACCTTGGTAGGAACACCTCTCTAAGTAGGAAAATGCTTTTTGCAGAATAAAGAAAGCTAGGGAGAAAAAAGAGAAGTATTCTCTGAGTTTTGCTGCATAGAAAGGAAGTAAAAAACCAGGTTCTGCAACCATAGCTAAGTACAAAAGTTTGCCTTGCTTCCACCAAGTCTTCAACTTATCAGAGATTAAAGGCTCATGTCACTGCTGAGTACTCTGTCCTTGAATTTTTTTGCCCTCAGGCCAGGCTGACCTGTTCTCAGGAATGGCACAGACATCTTCAGGGGGTCGGGGAGCTGTGCTCATACATAAATAAGCTGATCTTTCTGATGTGAATCTCACAGCTACTATTGATTTCCTTTTATCTGAAAGTACACTGGAGTGGGAAAATGAAAACTTTGTCTTGTGGATTTGTTCTTCATTGGACTTTTATTATGTGTGAAGGCACAGTTTCTATTTCAAAGGCATTAGAAGAGACTTTTTGTTTAACCCAACAGTGTCTGGATTGCAAAACCTTCTCTTTATCTCCTTTCTGAAGATTCTTGTCAAACGTGAGGCAGTGAATAAGAAAATGGTAGATGTGGTGATTTAATCAAAATCTTTCTCATCTAATGATGCATTTCCTGATTTTTTAAATTATGAATTTAACAAAGTAGTTTGAAGAAGTATTCTGGATAAATGTTGCCTAAAAGGAACAGAAATAGGAGTTTATTAAGCCTTTCCTTCCTCAGCTGGCGAAGCATAAGCATTCATACCTGAGGTCTCTCATTCCCTTGGAGCTGCAAGTCCCCAGCTTTTCCCATGTGAGCTGTTATGAACTTTCCAGGGTACCCTATGTACCACAGAATCCACAATCAGAGAGAGATGGAGGTGAAAGAGCAACTCAGCCTCAGTGGTTTATGGTGGTGTCATTTTTGGAGCCAGACAATGCACAAATAGCTGCAGCTTAGCAAACTTTCCATTCAGTCAATTGCACACTGTGAAAAGCATATTGATTATGTGAATTTCCTTTTTATAGCCCCCAGGATGGGGGCTGTGAGACTTTGTTAGTGGTCGCAGCTTGGTCGACTAGATATAGGAGAACTAAAAGGTGAGCAGTAAAAGGTTTAGCTGTTGAGTTACCAGTTTGCATTTGAAACATGTTAAGAAGTGATACAGCTCGTATGGAAGCAGAATTCAGAAGCAACTGTAAGCAGATTTCTTATCTCAGACCACTTTGGGAATGAAATGAGTAACAGAAGATTTCAGCCCAAATAACTTGGAAGCATTTAAAAATGAAACCAGCATGTGCTACTAGTAATTGAAATATGACATTGCTCAATCCCAAGTCCTGTGGTTAAATGCAAAGCAACTCAAATAACTCAAATTAACCAAATAACTCAAATTAACCAGTACAACAGGAGGATTAGACTGTGTGAACTCCTGCGTTCACCTGTAATGATGTTTGTAAAGACTGAAAGGTTTAGTAGCCTCTTGTGTTATTTGTGCCAAAGAAAATTTTCCATGAATAGGAAGCTTGCTAACAGATACGTAACTACTTGAAAGTATTGCAGTGCCAAGTTCAGATTTTGAATTGTAGTTACTCAGCCCTTTGAGGGTTATAAATCTTCACAAGCCTAGTAAGTCTGGGTTTAAAAAAGTTATAATCCACACTGATGAAGGAAGGTCCATAGGCATCAAGTGTGAGCACAGCTGATTTGCTTATAGCAGATGCTGTGGGGCATCTTTTGAGCTGCCACACTTAGCAAATGTGTGAAATCTTGCAGGAGGGAGATACAAGCTCAAATAGAACTACCTCACTAGAACTGACTAGAAACTGTAGTGCATATGAAAATTTACTCAAATCTATGCAAATATCAAATCAAATCCTACAGTAATGTCCATCTACTGCTTAAGTTGGCAGGACTTCTATCTCTCATGAGAATCCAAACAGCTATCAGGGAGAAAGTCAAGGTTTTTTCTTCAGTGAATTTGCACTGACTATGCAGTAAGAAAATACAGATCTGCCCAGGAGATTTGCTTTTCTGACTGTTTTAACACTTGTGAAGTGTTTTAAAGGTTAAAGTCCCAAATACTTGTTTTAGTCATCACTTGTTGCCCATACCCAGTGTAAGTATAATTTCATAATTGTGCTTTCTGCCAGACATGTCAGACCATCAGCGGAAGGTTTTGTAGTCTCTTCTAAGTCTGATTTATTTCTAAATTATTTTGATATTTTCTAGCACTTCAGAGCATTACATTTTTGCAATAACTTCTAGCCAGTGTGCAGGGGGAAGAGAAGAATTCAAAGGATTTATAAGATCTTTACTGGCACTTTGATGTTGGTTGAGATTGAGTTGAGTTGGCATGTGCTGTGATGGTACTTCTAATTCAGCAGATGGCAGTGCTGGGGACCGTATGGAAATTTGTCCCGTTTCATGTCAGAGAGGACTCAATTCTTTCTCTGAGGGGTTGTATGCAGGTGTTGATGGGTGACACTAGCTGCTACCTGAGGAGCGGGACAAGGCACACATCTGGTTTGTCTCTGGTTTGGTTGAGAACACAATGGTGGTTCTGTAAAGGCAAATTTGTCCTGAGCCACAGCATGTTAACAATTGCACCAGCAAGGCAGGAATGGAGGAACTTGGTTGTTGCTGGCTTTTACAATTTAGGGCATCAGATGTGCCTTCCTCAATGCTGATGCAGGGAAGTTAAAACCAACAGAGTTTAAAGCAGGTTTGTGTTTTCACTATTCACAGTTTCCTCCAGGAGAAGCTGTGAGTGACACATATAGGTGCCTCCTACCATTGTCTTTTAGGAGACTGAATGGGTGTGTATGTGTGCATTTGGGGTATTTTTGCCATGCTGTCACAAGTGTTTCCTACGGTCCAGTCACCTCCAATCGCACTGTGAGTCCAGTGCTCAAACCCTGGCCAGACTCCTTCTGTGGGACAAGCACTGCCATCACTGTTGGTGGTGGTAAGCCCAACAATGGTTACAAAACCTGAAAGTGGAAGTGTGGAGAAGGTTTTCATCTCTCTTTCAAGCCCAGGAACACTGAACAGGGCACTCACATTTCTTTGCATCCACGAAAACTAGAACGGGAACTTCTCCCCAGCAAAAAGGATTTTGGTAGAATTTAATGATCACAGGATGTGAAGATTAACATGCATGAGTCATAGATATTTCCGGCTCTGGATGCAAGCAGAAATACTATACTCAAGTATACATCCAATCTCTCTGTACAGTTCAGCAGCAAAATTAAGCACATAGAAGACACTGAACTTCAAACATCTTAGCAAAATTTCTTGTATTTTCTGGATTTTACCTTAAAGACTATCTATAATTTACAGTAGAGACCTTTTCTATTCTAGACTGAAGCAGCAGGACTGATTTCTGGGTGTGAAAAGTGACAGTTTTCCTCAGCACCACTGTTGCAGAATGTGGAATATGTTGAAATTATCTTATGTTGGGATGTTCTTTAAGTACTTTAGGTTGGCTAATTACGACTTTCCTATATCAGCAAGAAAAGACTCCTAATCAGTGGAACAAACAGTTAGTGTTTCTCAGTCAAGGACATTCAGGAACTAAGCTATAAGAATGTAGTAAATGCAGACATTGTACGTCTGTGAATGTCACTGAAAAAACTTGGAAATGACTCAAGGTCCAGGTACCCCTTAGAGGAATTATTT
Source organism: Orthonyx spaldingii (assembly GCA_013397795.1). Lineage (NCBI taxonomy): Eukaryota > Metazoa > Chordata > Aves > Passeriformes > Orthonychidae > Orthonyx > Orthonyx spaldingii. Next base: position 308,734 of record VZTJ01001831.1, read on the forward strand.
TTATTACAATACTAAAAGTCATGCTTAAAAGTCGGAACAACACATGTGTTCCCTTGGACATGCATAGAGGTTAGGATTACCTAGTTGATATGGAAACTACTAACCAATCATAATAAGTGGGCTGTACTTGGGAAGTTACTGACTTTGAACCTCTGTGTACAAATAATGGCGCAGAAGTTCCTACTGGTGTGCTTTGTTTGTGGAATACCTCCGTGCACACAGCACAGATCCGAAAAAAATAATCAATGTCTCTCTCAAGTGTGTAACTATTGGCTTGTTGCGCACGAGGTAAGGAACCCGATTTTGTGGACAATACCACCGTGCTTTTCCCTCTGCTCAGAAGGGCTCATGCAGTGGTGGAGGATTCTGGTACAAAACAGGTGGCTCCAGCAAAATAGGGAAGTTGTTGAGGCACGTCTTTTGTTGTTCATCTTTCGCAATGCATGTGTTTGAAAACTGTTGAGAAATTATACGGGACTTAGAAATAATGAAACCATTTTCCTGGAATATTTTGATTCTTCTAGGAAAGCATGACATCTGCAAGTGCTTCAGGGCCTTCACTACATAATGTTACTTAAAATGTAGGAAAACAGCTGGAAAACATTTTTATAAATTGCTGATGTGACATTTACAGAATTTTAGCAAAACTGATTTTGTCACAATTTTTAAGCTGTGAAATTGTTGAGGAATCTAATGCTTCTAAAGGCCATCCACTATTCTTAAACACCATTAGTCACACTATTTTACCAGTAAAAGCCTTCCTTGTAGCTGATAATAATGTACTCTCTCTGCCCAACTTTAATGAGAGAAGGGTTTGGAGACAGGAGGTTGAACCATTATGCAATTCCTCTCTACAGCCTTGGTTACTGTAGCTTGTGTGCACAGATGGGAAAGATGAGCTATGCTTGTTTTGTCTGGAGTGGCACCAAGTGTACCAGAATGCTGGCAAATTTCAGAGGTGAGCTGGTTAAAGCTGCAGTTTCTCTCCTGTGGGGATATTGTGGCATTTTCACATATTTTTCACACTTATGAAAAGGGGAAATAACACATTCTCTTGCAGCTTGTGAATATACTTCTGAGTCATTCTCCAGCAGCCTGCCTGAAGAAAGCTGGGAGTCCCAGAGCCCCTACCTGTCAGACAGTTAGCCAAAAGACAGTCTGGACTACTGGCATGTTCTCCTTAGTACTTGAAAGACCACTTGCTCATAGGAAAACTTGGGCTAAACCCTACCCTACACACACAAAATTGGACAGCAAGGTCCAAAGGCTGTGAAGGGAGCTTTGGGAATAACTGGTCCCATTGTCTTGAACAGCCACAACAATAACTGGGCTGTTGATGAGATGTCTGATGAGGGTGCCGACTAGCTTTTTCCAATGAAGTTAAGGACAGCTATTCCTCAAAGAGAGTTTCAGAGTGGGATTTCTGTTTCCCTCTTCTTATGGGGCCCAGACACCTCTTGCCATGATAGGAAGGAGGGCAGAGAGCTGGCATTTATAGATCTCCTTTGAGAACCCTTGCTTTGTACTGATTTGCTGACCAATAAAATGTGAAAATGCTGAGATTTTTGACATTCTTATTGATGTTTCAGGGATCTAGTCATAGACTATCACTTAAAATGTGAGGTTCCCAATTTGCATCTTGTTTCTTTGATGTCCTTTCTGGGGTTAGGCACTGCTGTGTATTTGGGCATATTTTGACTGTTGTCCTTGGCATGGGAACCTCTGATAGAAACAATCCATACTTTTTCAGCCTCTCTTTCACCAATCCTAGCCCATCTGGAAAGAACCTGAATCTCTGCAGGCCGTAGCCAGAATCACTGAGCAATGCCATCCCTGCTGTTGCCTGTACACTCTTGTATTAGAGCTGTTGGTGACATTTATTTTGTTTATGAAACAAACATTCCTACACCCACTCCTGTTTTTGTTTGTTAATGTAAATTACAGCACTTTGCAACTTAATTGGTATGGGCTTTATGAAACTGCATTAAGGACCATGCTAATCGTGGACTTGTTCCCTTCCTGTTTCTGGATAGATTTTGAAATTCTGTAATTGGATGTATTTAATTTTTTGTAACTTTATATAATGAAATTGTGGATTAATATGAAATAAGCAGAAAAAAACCTGGCTCTGCATCAATGCAGAGCTGTTTCTAGCTTCGCATTCTGGGAGTTTGGGCTGTTTTTCAGAACAGTGATCCTGGGAAATACTTAGGGGATTGGGATTTGATAATTGGAGAGAAGCATTCCACAGAAATATCTGAGCTAACCCTCCTATAGATAAGAACTGTGGAACCTACCCAACCTGCCCACCTGTCAGAACCACCTTCACAATGGGTCAGGGGAAGTAGTTTTGCCATGAGGTAGAGGAATTTGTGGGAAATATTCAGTGATAGGAGCCATTTGGAAACACAAACATTCAAATGGTAGGTCTGGCTCACTGCAGGACAACATCCTAGGTATTGCTGTAAAGGGTAGCAGAAGGTCAAATCCTTAGGAAATAAGCTTTCAGAAAAGTTATGCCTCTGCACTGACTTTGGGTGGAGAACGTCCATCAGTTGTTGTTTCCTGTCTGTCTTTGTAATCCCAGATACTCATATCAAGATCATCAAATTTGGTTACGACAGTCTTTCCACAGCTGGCTGACCAAAGCTCCAGGCTGCGAATTAGACGTTTATATCTGCGTTACCTATCAGGTTGCTTTACCTATTCTGTCACTGGCTCCACGCAGCTGTGAAAACTGCATCATATTCAGCAGTTCAGTGAACCAATCCTACTTTTTCCTGATCCAGTCTTTCATGGTGCAATTAAATCCATGAACATGAACAGCAGCAGATGGTCCTGACAATTTGAAAAACATTCTTTTTGTCTGGTTAAATGTCTTTGTTATTTTTAACCCCATTTCATAGTTTACTTTCTTCTTCCTATTTAATCAAACTCACTGTGGAAATGAAATGCTGTATTTGGTTTTCAGTGTCAGGTTTTAATAGGGAGGAGGAGAGGGGAGACAGCTACAGGAGTGGTTGCTGTCAGAAGCTGCTGGAAGCTTCTCCCGTATTTGTCAGAGCCAATGCCAGATGGCTCCAGAACATACCAACCACTGGCCAAGTGTGAGCCAATCAGAGATGGCAGTAATGACTCTGTGATAATATCTTCAAGAAGGAAAGAATTGGTGAAGACCATGGTGAAGCAACTGTCCCCCCATAGCACATGGAGGTACATGGAAGGTGAAGAGATCCGCCCTAAGCCTGTGGAGGAGCCCCATGCTGGAGCAGGTGGATGCCTGAGAGGAGGTTGTGACCCCATGGGAAACCCATGCTGGAGCAGGCTCCTGACAGGGATTTGTAGACTGTAGAGAGAGAAGTCCATGCTGGAGCAGCTTTTCTGGAGGGTTTGTGACCTTGTGGGAGACCCACACTGGAGCAGTTAGTGAAGAACTGTAGCCCATGGGGAGGACTCAGGCTGGAGAATTTCATGGAGGACTGTCTCCTTTGAGAGGGACCCTGTGCTGGAGCAGGGGAAGGATTCCTCTCCCTGAGCAGTGCCAGGAAAAATGTGTGATGAACTGACCATAACCCCCATTCCCATCTCCCTGTGCCACTGTGAGGAGAAGGAGTTGTAAAGAAGGGAGGGGTTGGGGAAGATATTGATATTAGATACTTGTTTTACTTCTCATTATCCTGGTCTGATTTTGATGGATAATAAATTCAGTTAATTTCCCCAAGTCAAGTCTGTTTTGCCTGTGACAGTATTTGGAGACTGATTTCTCCCTGTCCTTATCTCAACTCATCAACCTTTTATTGTTCTTTCTCTCCCCTGTCCAGTTGCAGAGGAGAGTAATAGAGTGGCTTTGGTGTGTGCCTGGCATCTGGCCAGGGTAAAACCACCACGAACACATGATCACATAAACAAGAAATCTAACCTATATAAAAAATCAAACTTACACCATCCCCACTTGTCCCCCAGAAAAAGAAGGCTGGATGGTTGACTCAGAAAACAGGGTTTTTCTGTATTAAAGTTCACCTATATAAACTGAACATCAAAATGTTAGGTAAAGGCTTGTCAGCCAGGCTTTTACCTTAAAGATTTCCACCTTCCAAATGTTTGCAGGATTATGTGCATGATTCACATTATAACGGCATTATCAGCTCACCATACTCCAACTAATATGTGTGGAATATAAGGATCCCTGTTTTATAGTGGTATTCAGTTAAGGGCTATTCAACAAAAGAGACAAATTTAAGAGGTAGTAAAAGTAATAAACGGAAGTATACATAAACCTTAACTAGTCGACCAGAGCTGTTAGGTCAGGTCTTTGCAGGAACTAAGCGTAGCCTCAGAGATGTTCAACCGGAACTTTCTAGTTAATGAAAAAAGGAGAAAAAAGATTGTCTTTGGTCTCCTGGGAGTAAGTAAATTTATTATGTGATATCTGAATCAACTTGCACAACTGTGCAAACTTTCCATGGAATTTCTTAAGGGGATTATGGAAATGTGTGGGAATCCATCTCAACTTTTTCTCCATGCATGTGGTCCTGTTGCTCTTTCATGGATGCATCATTTTCAATGAGACAAAACCTCAGCATTCTCTGGGGTTTTCTGTTGGCCTGTTATACATCTGCAAATGTGTAAGGGACATATGTGTGGTCATATGCTCATGTGCTATCAGATCAGTAACAGATTATTCTTGCCTGACTAAATGGAGAAACCTGTTCAGAGTGCCATCCACATGGTATTACATGAATCAGAGTGGTGAGTGGAATAAGTTTTTGTGTTCTCGTGTTCACAGATAACAACAGTTGAAAAGTGGGCCCTTAAAGATTATTCCTTTGTAAGGTCATCTATGTTTTGAGGTTCATCTCTGGTATTGGTAGAACTGCTCTCTTTTTTCCAAGAATGGATATTTGCCCAGTGATGAGTATAAACACAGGTAATGTTTTGTACTTGTCTCCAAAAGGATTTCTTTTTGACTAGTTTGGTTTCCTCTCTTGTGAGGCAAGTTTGGTTCTTCCTCGATGATCAAGAATTGAGAACTTTTGATCATTTATTTTGGTCTGGTGCTGAAATACATTCTTTTCCTAGTTTAGAATGGAAAGTCAGCTGGAAGTAGTGATTATAAGCCTGTTGTAAGCTGTGCATCATCATGAGGTGAGGTCTCTGTGTGTCTCCTTCTTCTTTTCCTGCACTTGATTCTTAGGTGAAGTGACTGTAATGCAACAGGCTTTTCTTCTGCTTTTGGAGAAGCACAGGTTTACCTCCCCACTGGATCGGTCCCGTGAACTTCAGTGAGAATGAACCTAGAAGAAAATCACTCAGGATGTGTTTTCTCAAGGTAGAAAAACTCCAGCCTGCTAAGTACAAGGTTCCCTGTTCACAAGAAATGTATTTTAGTTTGGTTCAGCTGTGCAGGCCTTTCCTGTGAGTCTTTTTGAGCTCTGATCATGACAATGCACGTTAGTAGTATACCCTTTCATCAGTGAAGGTGCATCCTGTCGTGGGCTGCATCACTGAAGCATAAGCAGCTGAATTCAACATGCAATTGCAGGACGAAAGATTTTAACTATATCACTATTCATAGGATTTTTTCTGTCACCTTTCAGGATATGAATTTTGGGGCCAAATTGAAAGACCATGAAGAGATTTTGAAGCATGCGTTGGTTTATTTCTGCCTGTCTGCAGTGGTCAGTACCTTCAGCTTTCTGCCTAGATTGACTCTGAGAGTTTCCCTTCTCTGCCTACCTTTATGTCCTCTCAGTATTAACTGGGGAGATACAGAGGTGGATGAGCTTGGATTTGCAACCTAACTAGCAGCATTAGTTCTGTAAGGGAAGAACACAAATTAGTCTGGTTGATGAAGAAGTGTGGTGGGAGAGGTTCGTAGAAATGCTGTTTGTCATGAAGTTTGAAAGCACAAACAAGTGTTTTCATGGCAGGAGTAAGCCTGGCCACTGCAGGACTCTTTTAACAAATTCAAATCTGGATTGCTATCTTTCCTAAATTTCAATGGAGGTGTGTCCATAAGCCACTATCTATCTCCTGCTTACCAGAACCAGGTTGTATCACTGGCAGTCAAAAGAGATGATTAAATTCCTAAGTCAAGCAGCAATAAGGGAGTATTTTTCCAGTGAGTTTGATCCACGGTGTAAGTGCTCTTTCCCTTGAGGATAACTAATATGAAAAGCAAACATATCCCATAGCAGCACTCTTTGCAGAGCAGTTGTCCCTTTTTGGATAAAGTCCTCTGTAGATCCTAAGACTGTGTATTCCAAGTGATAGGGAGTAAGTGTCACCATGGTACAAGGGGCTTTTGCAAAGCACATACAAAGCTCCCAGATGAACAGCAGAACAGGTTCATGAAAAGAAAACCTACTTCACACACCAAGGGAGAAATACTTGTCTTGATGCGTCTTGGTGAAGCTGGAGGGTTGGTTGCTGGGCATACTAGGACAGGCCTCTGGCAAGACAAATACATTCAGTGCCTGTTGTGTATCTAGCCTTGTTCTTTCCTCTCTGTTCTGGAAGCACAGTGAACTGTAATATTCTGAGCAAGCATTGATCAGAGCTAGCTCATGGGGACAGATGCAGTGAAGGTTTCTGACATGCTTCAGTTAGTTCAGCCTGCTGTGCCCACCTGACTGCTCCAGCTGACTGGCTCTGCAGTGGCAGTGGTTTTTAGTCTGCAAGAGTTAGTGACTGCATGCTCTTCCTGAATGTTGTGGCTGTTTGTCAAGTAAGATATTTTGCATTTGCCTCTGGATAGTTTTGTAGTAAGATCTGAAAAATTACTGTAGGTCTCTCCAGTATATAATTATCCTGTTGTCCCAGTCAGTTTGAGATTACATGTTATGTCTCCCTTGATCATTGTGGTCTCCTTACAGTATTGCATAGGAAGTTTTCTTCATACACAATTCCTGACTTTCACAATTGTTTGTAGCTAGGGCAATGCCACTGCAGAGCTGTGAAGAACAAATTGGCCTGGAAAAGGAGAAAGAGACATCTACAGAGACCAACTTTATTTCTGCATGTTAATCAATTGTTCATACAGTTGTTGACATGCTCGCTCATGTTAATAAAATAAGTAATTTCATATTTATGAAATCAACAGTAACTTCCAAGAACAAGTGGTGTCCAAGACCCTCTGGAAAAGCTGTACATTTGTAAAGAAGAAGGAAGGATTTGTTTTCACTTTAGTACCTGGTTGACTGACATACACAAATCATCTTGTTATTAGCAGAGGCTGCCTGTTTTGTTGAACTGCCAATCTGAAGACCTGAGGAGAAACAGTTTGTAAATAAAACAGTGGAAAAGCACACTAGAAAATAAGGCAGGATCTTAAATTCCTTGGCTTAAATCAGATGAAGAATACGTAGGATTTGGAGGAATTTGCATATGTATCTGTTGTTGAAAGAGATTTGATTCAATTACAGTATGACCTGTGGAAACCTCTACACCAAATGACAAATCTACAGCCGTAGCTCTTGGTTACAGCTATTTTGCATTCAAAGCCTGGAACCTGTTCTCAGATAATGTGTTATTCTTGGCATTTCACCAGTTCTCTGACTTTATATTGCATCAGTTAGGCAACCTGAAAAGTTACAGAATATAATCAAGCACTAAAATTTAACACTTGAATGATAATTTTAATATGAGGAACCCACCCCAATTTCTTATAGCTTTATTTGATTTGAATTCCTTTGAATAACAAAGAGATGAAACACAGGTCTCTAGGCTAGCTTTTTGATTTGAGAAGCCAGTCTGATAAATGGCAGCACAGATTTAATTCTCCCAATAATTTATTTTCAAATGCCTTTAAATAATTTTTATAATAGTGATTGGAGGATTCTCTGTTTTGTTCACTGAGTCTGATTCTTAGTAAGAAAACCATTATTTTGAATGGAAAAAGATCCAGAGAACTTGAAATCTCACTAATATACTGCAAAAAAAAAAAAAAAAAAATTAAGCAGTGAATTAACCTCCTTTTCCATTCCCACTCTTAGCTATGTGGCTGCCATAAAATGCTTATTCTGTTTAGTCTTTTACCAAAGTTCACATACAGGTAATGACAAGTGCTTATCATCAGCAGCTTCTCCCTAAAAAGTTTGGAGCTGCCAACAGATATTTTTGAACTCAGTAAGACTTCTGGAGGACCTAAAGACTGGGGTTTTTCTGTGCTGGGCAAATGTATCCCAGTGAAAAACTACAACCAGACTTCAGAGGGGCAGGCACTTTTAAAATATGACACCCTAGGGTGACCTTTCACAGTTTAGGCAAGGTAATATGCTATCAGAAAAATTTGTGTTCCCAAGATCTGCATGAATTTTGCTTCTAAGAGGCCAGAAAATATAACAATGCCAAGAGGTGATGCTTGAGATGGTGCTGGAGAATAGATCTTTGCCACTTTCTGAACACAAACACTTAGACCGGCATTGTTTGGCTGGCTGCCCTTGCCTACTGAATCATTCTTATTTCCCCTTTGAGTACTTGTCATTTACATTTGCAGCTGCAGTCCTGTAACTTGGGGAGGATGGAACTAATTTCAAGCCAGTCAGTATACCCAGGGCAATTTAGGTGACCTTAGTAAAGTGTTTTTCCATCCAAAACAGTTATCCTTGATCAAGTATAACAGCCTGTGGGAAGGAACTTCTCCTAAAACACAGGACATCTCCTGTGCATGGCTGGAAACTGCTCTGCTTGTCTCATTTAAATGACTCTAGTGCAGGCAACTCTGATTATCCAAGAATGAGGCCTGATCAGAATTTTAGTAGCTTTACTTGCCTCTATTAATTTTGATATCTGCATCCAACTCAATTCCTGACCTCACCCTTTCAGCATTACAAAGTTTACTTCTTCAGAAACAAATGAGATGGTAAAAAAAGGTAAACTCAAGGAAGTTATTGGAGGGAGAGATAAGAATCAGATTATACTTCCTTTGTTTAATTCAGTGTTCTGCAAAATCTATTTATTTTTATTTAAATGCAGATTCCATTGAGCAGTTCTGCTATTGTAAGTATTTAGTCACATTTCCCTGTGCTGTCTTCAGGCTGACCATACTGTGAAATGAAAAGCACATCAGACTCTAAGGAGGCCATTGTAAATCAGAAACCCACTATGACTGAAAATACAATGAGACTAATAACTCTTGTACTGATTGTTTCCTTTCCTGAAATAAATGGTACATTTTTTCAGGGAGCTGTATGTGGGTTTAATAATGATGTGGATATTATACTGAAGTGGAAGTGAGACTGTGACTGCAAACAGGTATGCAAAAGTAAACACTCTGAAGGGACCATAAAGTAAAGAATAGAGTGGAAAATGTGAGTGCAGGTGAAATTTTCTCAATCCTTTTAAGACACTGATGGGAAAACAAACAAAACTTTAAAGAATGAAGAGCAAATCTGTACACTATTAATCAGAAGGAAGGTGATCTGCATTAAACTACTTAATGCATGCAGCTGGACTCTGCATCCACTTCGCACCTGCATAAAGAGCACTTTGGATGTAGGAAGAGAGAGGGGCTGGGAATAAGTTCTCATGTGACTTCTTCTGAGTTAGTGCTGCTTTGAGCAAGTCCCTTCTCTTAATGTAACTATTTCTTATCCTACATTTAGAGAAAGTGGGGAATTTAATACTAGACAGCTTGGGATGTGTGTAGAGGGTTCTGTCTCCTCAGGAAGGTGACAGGCACGAACAGCTACTGAATAAGTCATTCAATAGACTGCTAATGGCAAGTGATAATTTTATACCTAGAGCATAAGGAATACCAAAGTCTTGAGCATGACCAGACCCTGCTTTGGGTAGGAAAGAGAAGACATAATATTGAACAGAGGAGATAAGCAAGAGCTGGGGAGGAGATAAATTTTGCCCTTTTATCTGAAGTTACTTCTGAGTCAGAAGACAGCTTAGGGCTGAACTGAGTTGTATTGGATTTGCATGGTAAGATTTTGGTAGTGGAAAGACGACAGGGGTGGTTTCTGTGAGCTGCTGTTGGAAGTTTCCTCCATGTTCAACAGAGCCAATGCCAGATGGCCCCAGGATGGACTTGCCACTGGCCAGGGCTGAGCTAATCACAGATGGTGGTAATGACTCTGGTAACATATTTTAGAAGAAAAAAGTTATTGTGCATATATAATTGTGTTCAGAGAAATGAGGAGTGCAAAGTGAAAGGAGAGCTCTGCAGACACCAAGGTCAGTGGAGAACCAGCGGGAGGAGCTATTCCAAGTGCCTGAGAAGAAATTCTTGTTCAGCCCATGGTGAAGATCATGATGAGGAAGCTGTGCCCCTATTTCTCATGGAGATCCCTGGGGTTGCAGAGATCCACCTGCAGCCCATGGAGAAGCCCCATGCCAAAGCAGGTGGATGCCTGAAAGGGGGCTGTGACCCTGTGGGAAGCCCACCCTGGAGTAGGCTCCTATCAGGGACCTGCAGACCCATGGAGAGAAGAGCCTGTGCTGAAGTAGGTTTCCTGGTAGGACTTGTGAACCTGTTGGGGGACTCTTCTGGTTTCAGCCAGGACAGAGTTAATTTTTTCACAGTAGATGTGAGGGGTCAGAACCTGAAGCCACATGGGCATGTCTAGATTGTTATTCTATACCACCTGGAGTCAAAAGTCAGAGGTGGAGGTGAGGGACTTTTGGGAAGGAGGTTATGGCTTGTGGTCAAAAAACCCAAAAAGTGTGGCAGGGTAGGGAACTTGGCTGCTATTGTTTTTCATTGTCCCATGCTTGGTGAGCATTTTTCTCGTATATCACCCTCTATCTGTGCAATATTAATAACTTATGTTATTAATATTGTTGCTGTCACTGTTTTGTTTTGTTCTTTTTTTCCTTATCTCATTGCTATTTCCAGTGAATTGTTCTTATCTCAACCCATGATGTTTGACTTTTGTGCTTCCAGTTCTCCTCTCTGGCCAGCCGCAGTGGAGATAGAAGAGAGGGGAGGAGCAGAGAGCAAGCAGCTGTGTGATTTGGAAAGTCTTGGTGGGAGAACTAAATTTGGGAGTACCATTCTTAAACCATGACAGGGACACGCACTGGAGCAGGCTGTGCCTGAAGGACTGCACGCTGTGGAAAGGAACCCAAGCTGGAGCAGTTTGTGAAGAACTTTTCTGATGGCATGGACTCACCTTGGAGAAGTTAATGGAGAATGGTGTCCTGTGGGAGGCACCCCACGCTGGAGCAGGAGAACAGCTCCTCTCCTTGAGCAGCAGCAGAAATATGTGATGACTTGACCACAGTCCCCATTGCCTGTCTCCCTGTGCCACTGGGAGGAGGAAGCACAGCCTGGAAAAAAGGGAGGGGAGGGGAAAAGTGTTTTTAAAGACTTGTTTTACTCCTTATCTTGTTGTGATTTCATTAGTAATAAATTCAACTAATTCCCCAAGTTCAGCCTGTTTTGCCCATGATATAATCTGTAGTGATCTCTCTCTGTCCTTATCAAACTCATGAACCTTTCATTTCACTTTTTCTCCCCAGGCCACTTGTGGAAAGGAGTGATAGAGTGACTTTGGTGGATACCTGGCATTTAGCCAGGGTCAAAACACCACATGAGTAATAGAAAACCTGCTTTTAAATTTAACTTTTTTGCTCTCAGAAAAAACAGCTGTCTCCCTCCCTCCGAGCAGTGAATTTAATTCTCCAGAGGGACCTAGCAGACAGTTTTCCAAGTGGACTCTCTACTAACAGAAAGAAGGAAGGAGAGACAATCTAGCACATGTTTTTGCAGAGAGCATTGCCTCAGCTGTGTGGTACCTGCACAATCTCCTTTTGTCTCTGTCCTGGATCTACAGCATTTTCAGTCAGGCCCATTTTGCAGGGTGATACATTGGTAGTTATAACAGGTACTTTGGGAGAACTGCCTGTTTTCTGGGCTGGCTTTTGAAAATCATGTCCACCAACACCCATGTATTCTACTCCTACCTTTTCATTCTTGGTATGAGTGCCTCCCTTCTACTTTCTCAGTCTTAGACTTGCAAATTTCTGCTTTGCACACCAACAGAAGATAATGCTGCCACTTTTCCACCTGTCTCCAATTCTTTCTCTTAGGTAGCACACCTGTAGCATTGTGTCCCATTTATACTCTCAAGCATGGCAGCTGTGTGGATGGAGGGAGGTTGGACTCTGACTGATTACACTTCATTGTGCTTTAAACAGAAGGGAAAGGAGGGAGTGAAACAATTGCGGTTGTTCCAAGTATCACCCTTGCATAAAGAAGCTGCAAGATCTTTGCAGCGACTGAGCTTTTTGCTGCTGCTGCTGCAGATCAGTATGAATTGGAAACATGGATGTGTCTGTCCTTGGTGAGACAGTTATCTTGTTCTGACTGTAAGGTTTCATGCCTGTGAGTATGACTGCAGGAAATAAAATTTCATTGTGTGTTCTAAAAAAATGTAAACTTAGTCTGGAAAAAACACAAGATACTCATTTATAATTAGCATATAAAATAAATATGGAAAATTTGTCTGTTACACCAAAATTTGTCTGTTAAGACAAACATTTGAGTACCTGAAAGTTGATGTTTGAACTTGCTTTGACTTTCAGAGGATCATTTTGTAAATTGCACGCAACAAATGAATCCTAGAGTTCTGAGAGGCTCCACTCAGAGGGAGGTGCTGGTCACACCTCGCTGTGGTCCAAGAGAGCCCAGAGTCTTGCCTAGAATTACTATTTGTAGGATACCAAGAAAGTGGGCTTTAGTCACAATAATTTTTCTTCCTGTCTGCAATTCAGGTTAGTAACTTCCTTTGAAATTTTGGTGATGGAATTGTTATTCCACTTAGGTTGTTATTCAAGCAAGAGAAATAAGTTTCCAATGCTGTTTACTAAAACAGGAACTGATTAGATAGGACAAGTTCCTGGGAGCAGACCATGTTTCTGATAAGCTCAAGAGGAGCTGAGCCCAGGTGCTGTTCATCAAGGCTGAGGCCTAACCAACATTTCTCAGATTATCATGTGACTTGAGGTTTGAGATGGGGGGAGGATGCACCACCACACCTGTAAAAGTAAGTCCTTGAAGCTGGGTAGATGCAGGATCTGGCTTCTCTGTTTCACTTGACCAATATACAAATCACCTTCTTATAGCCTGAGTACAAAGCATGAAGTTACCTTCCCGCTATGTCTGCTTCTCTGTCTACATTCATGTGGACTATGCTTTTGGTGTTTGCTCTGCTGGGTGGGCAGGCAAGAGGATTGCTCCTATTCCTGATTGACAAGCCTGAATGTTCATGAACTGTAAGTGAGCTAAAATGTTTACCTACAACAGATCTGTGAACCTATGCCCAGGAAGAGAGATATATTCTGTTTCTTGGAATGGTGAATGGGAGTTTCTGTAAATGGTGTTTCAGCAGATGTCCAGTGTTGTGGCACTTTCTATTCAGAGTTATTTCAGTGCTGATTCAGCATTATGAGGGTTCTTGTCTAGATACTGAAAATTACATTAAAATGCTAAATGTATCTCTGACTACCACAAGAACCTCTCTGACCTACTGGTTTGTAACATAATTCATGTACGGTTTGTGACAGCAACTGAGTCACATACCTCCCAGGAGGAACTTTGTTCATTTTGGCTATTATTAATACATCAAGTCTCAGCATAGGCAATCCCCACAAGTTTAAGTGTCTTGCTTCATGTAGTACTTACATGCATGCTGTCAAGTGCATGCCATGTTTCTGCTGTGGGTTGTGCAGCTTCAGAGTGAACTTTCTGCCTAGGCAGGAGTGACATATGGGAGGCGGCACTGGGGGGTTTTTCAATGCCAAGAGAAGGACTAGAAACAGACAGACACTTGCAGAAGAAACAACCAAGAGGAGGAGTGCAAAGCAGTAAAGGCAGTTGGAGTAGCTGCAAGATTGGGTATGAAAGGAGTTCCCTAGACCAGAAAAGGAGGAGGCTGATGAAAACTTCCTGAAAACTGTGTGGAAGCAAAGTCTATCTGGTGGGATTCAAACTCTATAAGGGTACTGGAGGGCAAGCCAAGTTGCAGAGAAGCCTGATATCCAGAAAATGTGTATGAATAGCTTGGGGATAGTCCTGTGGAACAGAGTGAAACTGTCTTTAGGACTGCAAAACTGATCTGAGTGTCAAAGGAGGAGAAGAAAAACATTTCTGATGCAGTCAGTGGAAGAAGAAATGAAGGCATAGTGAGAGAACAGGGGTCCTACATCAAGAAAAGCCTTGCTGAGAGGAAGAGCTGTGCAGAGCACGTTGACAATGTTGCTTTCCATGCCCTGCTCTTGAGAAGCTCTGGCTGAAGATCAAAGAGACCTGGAAAGGTTGCAGCATGATAGAGATTGATGAGGCATCTTCCTGTGGGATAACAGCTCTGAAGATCCTGAAGGCAAATCTCTGGTGAAAGGGACTTGCATGGTCCTAGCTAAGAGTACTTGCAACAGTCTTGAAAGGCAAAAGAAAGGTTTCACCAAACATTGTGTCTTCTGCCAAAATTTGCCATTAGACCTGTAAGCTGGGCTGACTTCAGGAGTTCATGAAGGACAGGAGAAGAACATTGTATTCATAATGGCTCTGTCATGTTTTGATGAGGCATCAGATATTTGAGGGATGTCATTTTGGATGCCGTGATGATGCATCTGTTCTTCAGCAATTCCCCAGCTAATTGCAGGAGAGCCTGTGGGACTTCCAGACGTAACAAAGGGTCACTGTCACCTGACCCCTTTCATTTTGCTTGTGCTTTGAAGAATGGTCCTGGTAACTGTTGACAGCACAAAAAAAGGTTGCTCTAGTTCCTTCTTTGCTAGGTCACTCAGCTTACATGAATGACTTCAAGTGGCAGGGGACAGTGTCAGGTGAAGAATCACATTAGGGCAGCATACCTGTCAAACTAAAATACTGAGGGTAAGTCCAGAGAAGATGGAAATTTAATGTTGAGTGGGAGGGCAAAAGCTCACCTGTTTTTATTTTGAGAGTTTTTATGAAAGAGGAACCTTATGATACACCTGAGTTTTTGTTTAGTAAGCTGTGTTTAGTAGGCCGTGAAAGCTACCACAGAGATGACAGGGAGTCCAAGTGCTTATAATAACACAAAACTGAAAATTTAAGGCTGGTTTTTTTCATATTTGTGTCTCCTTTTCAGTTTACAGAAGAATTCACTACGCTCTGGATTGTTCTCCGTCTAAAGAGAAACATGACCTGAATTTGGCTGTTGTGAGAAAAGTTAGTTACAACTTTAGAAGTAAAAAGAAAAATAAAAACAAAAAGCTCCAACATTACATATACATAAAATCTGCCATGGTTTAACCCCAGGTAGCAACTAAGCACCCCACAGCCACTCGCTTACTCTCCCCACACTGAGATGGGGAAGAGAATCGAAAGAGTGGAAGTAAGAAAACTCATGGGTTGAGATAAAGATAGTTAATTAGGGAAAGCAAAAGCCACACACACAAAAACAAAGCAAAACAAGGAATTCATTCACTGCATCCTGCTGTCAGGCAGGTGTTCAGCCATCTCCAGGAAAGCAGGGCTCTATCATGTGTAATGGTTACATGAAAAGACAAACGTCATTACTTTGGACATCCCCTCTTCTCTCAGCTTTATATCCTGAACATGATGTTCTACGGTATGGAATACCACTTTGGTAAGTTCAGATCAGCTGTCCTGCCTATGTTCCCTTCCTCTTGTGCACCTGTTCACTGGGAGAACACAGGAAACTGAAATGTCCCTGACTTAGAGCAAACCCTACATACCAACTTCTAAGATATCAGTATATTATCAACAGTGTTCTCATAGTAAATCCAAAATACAGCACTGTACCTGCTACTAAGAAAACCAACTCTGTCCTAGCTGAAATCTGGCCTGAATGTTTCTCCAGGTGCACATTAAATATGGTAATGATGTTCAAACCCCAACAAAGCTCACTTTGTAGGGAGGACACAGTATTATTTGTTAGTTATGTGCCCCCAATAAAATATTCTTTGCCCACAGAAAAACTGGATTTTTTTCTGAGATGCAGGAATGTGGCAATTTTCAAGTGAACCATGCATTTCTTTTTCCTGTCTGTGTTTCATACCATTTTTGATACCCCAGAGATGGTGCTAACACTTCCCAGTTCAGTGTTTCTGTGAATTTAAATAGCACACCGTTGACCTTGTCTTCTAGCCTCATTAATAAAATTGTAGAAGATATCTGACCTACAATCTAGTTCTTTTGAGAAATATTACTGTTTAACTTAATTCACTGATGTTTAACACTGCCCTTTGGATGCTAAATCCCTTCATGCTGCTGAAATTTATGCAGCAGCATTGACAGCTAATATCATCTGAGTTAACACACCTGGGTGAGACCATTACAGGTTTTTTTTCAGCACCAGGACGAAGCTTCATCACTGAAGTTGTTCTATAGAGAGAACACATCAGGACTGATATAGTAGCTGTGTAGCTATTACTGGGTTAGCTATTTGTATTGAACTATAGAGATCTTACAGAGTATACTATAGCTAACTATTAGCGAAACAGTGATCAGAATGATTTTTTCTTTAAAAGTTCTGAGTATTTGGAAATGATTAGAAAAAATCTGTCTGACTTCTGTGAGCTTGGGGTTGGATTCTTTGTGGTTCAGATACCGTACTGATATCCCTGATACCGTGTTTTCACTGCTAGTCATTGTGGTGGTCTATGACTGTTTCCCTGTGAGGTTCTAAACCCCATGTAAGTAATCAATACAAGCCCATAAGTGTTCATGTATCTTTTGTCAGTTTATTGCAGAACCTCCTACACCCATCCGAATGGTGGAAATGGTGTTGGATCTTTTTTACTCCCTTGCATCCCAATGGAGCTTCAGAGAAGTAGATGATACATAACTCGATCCACATTCCTTCTCTGAGTCTGCCTCATGTTGCCGGCTAGCTTTTCCTGCCAGGAAACCAATAGAAGCTGTTATCCAAAGTTCTGGAAGGAGTTTTGTCATCCATTTGTTTACAGTTGCCAGTCTGTTTTTAACTTGGCAGCTCCGGGACAGTCTGGAGCCATAGAAATACTGCTGGTGATTTTTGGCTAAGTGTAGGTAGGTGTAGATGCACTGTGCAATGTTCCACCAGTCAGCAGTCACACTGGCATCTTTACCAGTGCAGAGAAAAAAAGATATCAGCCCATGAGTCTGAATTTAGATAGTCAGGGGAAAGAAAGGCAGGAAATTATGAGTATTTGTTTCTAATTTGAAGACTGATTTAGAGAAGCACAGATGTAGGAAATTAATCAGAAACCCAGGGATGAACACTGATTAATATTCACTCCATTGTCCTCAGGAGCTAACCACATGCTCTCTGAAACTGGAGTCTGAAGAGCTTTTGTGAGAGCAGTTTCTGAAGAAGGGTGGCATGCCAGGACAGAACAGGGCTTCAAGGTAGAATGGCACTTGATGAAACAAGCTTCCCTCTAGTCTCTCAGAGCTTGTGTAGTTGTGTCTTGCTAAATGAAGCCATTATATAACAGATTTGATCTCAAGCCCCCTGGGAGGGGATGAAACTATCTGGTGCCAGGTGACCAGTAATGCTTCTGAGAGACCCTGTAGTTCTGTCCTAGCCCTGAGCCATAACCTCTCAGCTGGCCTGCTGCTCCAGCAGCTGTGTGGCACATGGTGGTCCCTGCTCGTTTCCTTTCAGCTCTTCAGAGAAGGGATTTTTATCATTGCCTGGCCTAGCAGTCAAGAACTGAGGACATTTTCTGCCTTTTTGTTATTTTTCCTAAGGTTTCTTGGATGTGATACAAGGACCAGGAAGGGGAGCAGAAGCCAGCTTTGCCCTTCCCTTGGCCTGCATGGGGTGAGGTGATGTGTAGATATCCAGGCTCTTCTTTGTCTGCTTGTCTTCAGCAGATGGTTGGGGCTATGAGAAAGGCTATGAGGAAGTGTAGGAGATGACACAATTTTCTCTGTTGAGCAGAGTAAGAGGAGAGAGACCTTGTTCATGAGTCTCTAGTATAGCCATCTGTCACATGTTGCTTCCTGGGAGTAAGGGAAGAAGTTGAGATGTTGACTGGATTAGTAGGAAGAGTACTGACTTGCTGCTTGTTAGTTTATGCTAGAGAATCTCTTGCTGCTGTTTTATTGCTGCTTTTCCTTGTGTCAGCTGAAATAAAATACCATCCCGGTCTTGTTTATTTCACGGTCCACAGGAACTTAGAAACTCTGCTTTCCATTTAGGCATTATTAAGCTTTCATTATCATGGATCATCAAGTGTCCCAAATGTCCAGGACATTAGCCAGCATCTCCTTCATGTGTATCTGTTTCCCATACCACTCTGGCTTTCTTATACTTTTTTTTAGTGTTGAGCCAAGAATTTGTCACGAAGGGCTTATATTTATTTCTGTTGGAGCTAGAGCTTCAAATGCTTTTTTGGTTTTGTTGTGATCCTCAAAAGGGCAATTGTGCTTGCCTGCTGCTGCACCTGCATTATTACTATTAATAATAAATACGTGCCATTTAAACAGGGGCTTTTTATGTGCAAAGTGCTTCATAAACAATTTCAAAAACTAATGTTAAAAGTGTATAAATGTTGCATGGATGGGCACTTGAAAGCTGGGAAATGCTAATGTGAACCCTGCTAGCATGGTTATGCGCTTTGTGCATAATTATTATTTATTAATTCTTGGCTTTATTCAGGCTTTATTTATTAATTCCTGGCTTAAGTCCCTAAAAGTTCCTATTATGTGAAGAGTATTCCATTGAGCTGAAAATACACAGAGAGTGGAACTAGGGACATGTGGCCTAGGGAGAGTACAGGGATACAGTTCAGATGTGTAGGGATGGGGTCAGCAGAGCTAAGACACTGATGGAACAGAACTTGGCAAGGGGTGTAAAGAATAACAAGAAGAAATTCATTATGTAAATGAGTCAGAAAAGAAAGGCCAAGGATAGTGTACCTGCTGATAAACGAAAAGGGAGTAACAGGTGCCAAAGGATCTGGGGAAGGCAGAGGTACTCAGTAAATTCTTTGCCTCAGTCTTCACTGGCAGTCAGGCTCCCCACTTCTCTTAAGTCCCTGGACCTCCGTGTGGGGGCTGGGGAAATGAATTCCCTCCCACTGTAAGCAAAGAGCAGGTTCAAGTCCACCTGATGAAACTGAATAGGCACAAGTCTATGAGGTCTGACAACATATGTCTCAGGGTCCTGAGGGAACTGGCCGATATTGCTACCCAAACATTCTACACCATATTTGAGAAGTGTCAGTGGCCAGGTGAAGTCTCTGGTGATGGGGAAAAGGGAAATATCACTCTTATCATAGAAAGGGGAGAAGGGAAGATCCAGTGAACTACAGACCAGTAAGCCTCACCTACGTGCCTGGGAAGGTGATGGAGCAGATCCTCATGGAATCAATGTCAATACACATCAATGCAAGACAAGGGGGTGATCTGAGACACTCAGCACAGCTTTACTAAGGGCAAATCATGCCTGACCAATCTGGAGACCTTGTATGATGGAGTGATGGCAATAGTCAACAAGACTGGACCGACAGATGTCATCTACCTCAGCTTCTGTAGGACTTCAGGCGAGTCCCACATCATATCCTTATCTTCAGATTGGAGAGACACGGATTTAATAGATAGATAAGGAATTGGCTGGATGGATGCAGCCAGAGAGTTGTGGCTCCGTGTCTAGGTGGAAGCTGGTGACAAGTGATGTCCTGTATCTTTGCTGTTTCGTCTATGGGCTCCTTCGGGCCACCGAATCCAGCCCTCAGTAGCTCCTTATCCCGGGAGCTCTGGTCCTGGGCTGAACGGCGGCAGCTGCTCGCTGGTAGAAACAGACGGACCAGTTGCGTTTATATCAGCGTTCCTTTTTTCTCCCTCACGGAGGGAAAAGGGTCATGCATAGAACAAGCTGTGTTGGGGAGAACCTGGCAAGACTGGTCAAGCCCATCTCTCGCTCAGGTCTCTTATGCCCTCTGTCGGGGGAGGGCAAGGTGAGAGACAGGCCAATAGGCAAATGACTGGCCAGTGACATCTGGCCAGTCCTGGGTGAACAGGGGAGGGACAGGTGGAAAGTAGAGTTGTGAGTGGTCAGGCCACCAGGGGATCCTCAGTGGCCTGCCCATTGCTACAATGTCCATCAGAGATCTCTCCCGGGACTGGTGCCCTTCAATATCCTCATCAATGGCACAGACAGTGGGATTGAGTGCACCCTCAGCAGGTTTGGAGATGAAAGCTGAACAGTGCAGCTGACACAACAGAGGGATAGGATGCCATCTGGAGGGGCCTGAATAAACTTGAGAATTGAACCTATAAGAACTTCATGAAGGTCAACAAATCCACGTGCCAGGTGCTGCACCTGGGTCAGCACAATCCCAGACTTAAACACAGACTGGGAGACAAATTCACTGAGAGCAAGGACTGTGGAGAAGGACTTGGGGGTTCTTGGGGATGAGAGGCTCGACATGACCCGGTCATATGCACTCACAGCCAACAAGCTCAAACTTATCCTGGGCTGCACCAAGCAGTGTGGCCAGCAGGGCGAGGGAAGGGATTCTGCCCCTCCCTATTCTGGTATCATGAGACCCCATCTGCGGTACTGCATCCAGCTCTGTGTTGTCAGCATAGGAAAAACATGGACCTCTTGGAGCAGGTCCAAAGGAGGTCCCTGAAGATGATTAGAAGGATGGAGCATCTCCTCAGTGAAGACAGGCTGAGAGAGTTGGGGTTGTTTCGGTCTGGAGAAGATTTGGGGAGGGTGGACATCATTGTAGCCTTCCAATATTTAAATGAGGCTAAAAAAAATAGAGGAACTTCTCACAAGGTAGTGACAGGACAAGGCGCAATGGCTTTAAAAGGAAAGAGGACAGGTTTAAATTGGATTTTAGGAGGAAATTCTGTACTGAGAAGCTGGTGAGACACAGTAACAGGTTGCCCAGAGAAGCTGTCAATGTCCCATCCTCAGCAGTTCTCAAGACTAAGTTGGATGGGGCCCTGGCCAACTTGAGCTGGTGGATAACAACCCTGCCCATGTCAGGGGGTAGGAAATTATTTTTAAAGTCCCTAACAACCCAAACCTTTGTGTGATTCTATTGATTCTGTAATTATGTAATTAACAACTGGTTCTTCTTCTGTAAAGTAACAGGACAGGAGAGGGATTGCAGGATGAGAGCGAATAGACCAAAAGAGTATAGGAGTACATCAGGAAAAGAAATTAAGTTTGTAGATGAAGCTGAAAGCCCTACAAGGTGCCTACTTTTTCTGTATCTGATGATGTCACTTGTTTCAAAAGCAAGACAGGTACTTTCTGCAAAATTTGGTCCCCATGATATAGTGCTATTTCATACTTGTGAAAGTATTTCACCCAGCTGATGACACATTGTATTTGAGTAATGTTTCCTTGACCTCAACTGGACAGTGAAGTCTTCTGATTAACACACTGAACTAGGGAAACTGCTGAATGTCCAAGTTACAAATTTGTTTTTAGGAGTATGATCTCTCAGCGCAAAAGAAAAAAAAAAAAGAGGAAAAAAAGACAAACAGGTTTCTAACTTTTTTTTCCTCCTTCNCCCCCTTGCCCTAAATAATGACTTCTAACTAAAGAGGATGCAGTAGAGTTGATATCCTGTAACCCAGGAAAGAGAGAAATTATTTTTGGCTGCGTGGCTTCATTACCTTTCTGTCCACTTCCATTTTCCCCTCTTTGTTCTCAGTGCTGCCTAAGCTGTAGTTGATGCCCCCTGCTGTAGAAAATATTGATTTGGTTTTAGGTTTGCAGTGTTTAGACACCTCTTGGATAAAAGCCGTTGTGCATCTGCCATGGTGTACAGGTACAGAAGGCTTGCTTCAGCTAGCAAAACACTGTTTAATATCTGTCTTCTGCTTGGCAGAGGCTCTGCAGTCAACACAGCTTGTGTGTAGCTAAGTTAGTCGTTAATTTAATTATTTTTAAGGCTGTATGTGAGGACAGCAATCTTATGCAAAGCCTGACCAATTAGCACAGGTGCGGGTTGTGCCCACCATCAGCACAGGGGTTCTGCAAAGTTTGTCACTTGGTGCTAGGCCACAGAAGCTTTATTTTCAATGGTACTCAGGCTTTCCTCTGTTCTTCATGTTTTTGTCTTGTCATTAAGGAAGACAGAGTCAACCTTGCAAGAAACAACAGCAGAGAAGACATCCAGGCCAGCTCATCCAATCTTCTTTCCCATTGTCCTTCAGCAAAGGGACAATATTATGTCTAAATATGATATTATTTAGTATCAAACAAATTTAGTATCAAACAAAAGTCTTGCAAGCAGAAGGGGTTAATACATGACAGCTCTTAATTTCAGTAGCAAAACAGAATGTTGTTTTGTGGCAACCTTGTTTTAATGCTTTACACTTTCAGTGCTTCAGATGCTATTTTTAATGTGCTTCTTTTAAATGGTATATTAATATTTAATTATAATTAAATACATTGAATGCTACATTAGAAATAATTTATTACACCATTTATATATAGATGAATATTTTAAACCAGGCTTTCTAGAGGAGAAAGATGGTGAAGTAATGTACGGAGATGTGCAGAAAAACTATACCAATTTTTCTGTTCCCTTTAAAAGTTTTGAACTTGTCAGCTGATTTCAGCAAAGTTGATAAAAGAACAGAGGTTTCAAAGAAGAATTGCTTTAAACTTTTAATAAAATGTCTCTCTCAGATGAAAGCAAGAGACTCAAATCTGAATCACTATGAATAGAAAAAACATATTTTACACTCAGCCCTTGACTGGACACTAGAAATCAAAAAAGTTATCATCCCCTCACCATCTTCTCCCAAATACGGAACAAACTTGTTTATATTGGAAATCTTGTGCCACACAACAACATTGGTGTGGTGTACATAATTTTCCTGAAATTGACTCAGGTCTTACATACTTTTCAAGCTCAATGCTTTTGGTGCTATTTGCTCTTGTCCTTATTTTGCCAGTTGTCTCCTGGACTTCTCTCCTGAAGCTTCTTTGGGTAACTCTTGTTGTCTCTGTCCTAAGTGGAAGTTTCATATCTGCTCAATATTTCATTGAAATCCAGACAAAGGAACATTAGTGCATTTCCTTGGTCTAGAAAACAAATGTGCTGGTTTAAGGCAAATTTGGAGAAAGGACCTCCAAAGCAGTCTCCTTCAGAAGAGCAGATTTCAGTGGCCCCTCCATCAAAACCAGTTTGGGAAAAAATTCCTTCAAGAAGAGTGGAAAAAACTATTTATTTATCAAACAAAATGAATAATATTAAACAAATGGAACCTCTAGGTGTTTTGAAGAGTCAATAAGTCAGAGAAATCCCTCCTTGGCTGTGACTTAGTCAGGTTCAGTCCCTCCAGGGCTCGGGCCTGGTGCCCAGGCCCAGCGTGCTGCTGGTGGGGGCCTCCCAGGCAGGTGTCCTGATGCCTTGAGCTGGGGAGATGCTGAACAAATCCAGAGAAGAAACCACAGTTCAGGTAAAGCTCTTTTTGCTTCACCTAATGAGGAAAAAACCAGCAGAAAAATAACCCCAAAGAAAAACTCCCTGTGTCTCGTTCCCTGCTAGAAGCCGAGAAAGAGACTCTGAGAGTGCACACACTCTGCCCTTATCTTTTCACTGTCCTGCTGCTGCTGCTGCTGCTGCCAGAATCGCAAGGATGTAAACAAAACCAAAAACCTTTGCTGGCTTTTCTGGCTGAATTAAAGGGACAAAAACTCACTGCTGAGCATAGCAGATGATATGGAATATATAGCATAAAATACATAACATAAAATCACCCTAGGACAATAAGTCATTAGGAAAGACACCAATTCAGCCAGCCATGAGGTATGTATGCTAAAAGCAAAAATTGTGCAAGATTCCTTCTTCCCCTTTAAAAGTGCTCCTATCTTCAACGTGCTCTACTATTGACTTGACTATAGGCCAAGTGACAGCCTGGGTGTTTTCTTTTCCTTCATGCAGTGTTGCTTTACTGCAGTCTCTTGGCAGAGCTCCTGATTTGATAGGTTTATACAAAAGTTTCAGAAGTCTGGAAAGGAGGCAGCGGGGTTTCCATCTATCATCAGATACAACAGCCTTAACAAATCTAGAAAAGCACTGCGTGTGGAATACAAGGATTCTGATAAAGAGTACATTCCAGGTTAGCCTGGAGCTCTGTTATTTGCGTATGTTATTTCGAACTGTGGCTGCAGACACTTATGCAAAGAAATAGAAATGTGGAAAGATCCTTGTCCCAGGTGCCTTTCCACTTTGTGCCAAAAGTCTCTACTTTGGAGATGTTTCTTTCTCAGAGAAGTTTTGGTAGAACTGACAACCAGTCAGCCTCCATTTACAGTGATCTATTTCTGCAGAATGGTGTTCGTGCTTGACCTCATCCCAGAGTTGTTGGTAGGTTTATCTTCAGCTGAAGCTCTCCCCTGCACTGTGCGGATGTACTTAATTTCCCTTTATTATCATTACTTGCTACTAATAGAGTTCATTAGTGTTATATTTCTACATCATACCTTTTCAGCTGTTTTCATCCATACAATTATTGAAAAATACAAACAAGCTTGAGAACAGCCCAAATTTTCTCCCCTTCCGTTCTCAACCCTGAAAGCATTGATACCATTGTTCCTAAATGCAGGACTATAGATGAGTCATTACTGCTATATGAAAATAGTATCTTGTCAGAAATACAGCACTTAATTCTCAGAATTCTCAGAACTGGTGTTTCCAGTAAAATCGGGTATCTTCCATTGCTACAGTGACTAATGCAAACTTGTGTGTCCGGATGTATGTGTCTCCATCCAGACTTCTAGTGGGCACTGTAAGCAAGGAATTGTTATGATTCTTAAGCAGGTATCTGAAAACCGGCTATGTGATTTGGGATCTAAAAACAATAATTTCTCTCTACAAGTAAAATGATGAATGACTGTGTCTGAATTAGAATACAGGTTAGGTCAGATTATATTTAAAACTATGGGAGTCAAATCAGTTTTTGCATCTGTTCAGTGCTTTACCTGTGTATGAAACCCTAGGATGCTAGTCAGTATTTGCAATTTTGCAACATAGTCTTTGAGCTTTGTCCTTACTAGTTTCTGATGACCCGAGCTGACATGAACCAGAGGACCCCAGGAGAGAGAGAAAACACTGATCTAAATCAAACAGCACCACAGCTGACCAGAATACTGGAATGGGGCTTCTGAGATTTTGGTTCTGCCAAAGACTTCTGTGTATCTCCAGTTTCAAATGAGCTTCTGCCACCCACCCCTGTTTTGTCTTCCTTCTCCAGAATGCAGGCTCTCTGGCTTGAAAACTGTGCAACACCAGCCACAGCGGCACCCTGTTTTTTGCCAATTAACAATTAGCAGTCTCCTTTAAAAAGTGGTTAATTTTAGGCAGCCAGTGTTCCTGCATTTATCTGTGTTATCTCAGTCACAGTCCTTTCTCTTCTGTGGTACATTCACCTGTCAGAAAAACTGCTCCACTCAAATTTTCCACAGAAGCTTGGATATTTGTATCTTAGTAAAGCATATTAAAAATGACAGCTGGGTGAGGATCCCATGATGCCTATTTGAACTTGGTGATCTTAAGGCTCTTTTCCATACTAAAAGGTGCTATGATTCTACATTGTCTGGTTAGGAGACAGTGTCTCAAACTCCATTCTTCATGATAAATAAGCTCAATGAATGCCAGCTAGTTCAGTTCCTATGCATTTATTTACAAATACCAAGGTATACTCAGATATTGGAAATAAGATATGCTTGTATGTATATTTTATATATATTTAAAGAGGTGAATATTTCTTGGGTCTTCTGGAAGGATATTCTACTTAAATTATGTTCATAAATAGTTTCTCAGACATTTAAATAATATTAAGTCACATGTTAATGGTTTATATGTAACCTTTATAAAGCATAATAATATTTTAACTATTTATAAATCAGTACTTTAACACAAAAACAGCCAGGCAAGGCCTGAAATCACCATTATTTGACTAGGATGTGACTGAATTGTGGAAGGAGCTCTGAAGAAGGTTTGAAATCTGAGAAGGCTGATTAGGCACTAGAGATGAGGCAGTCCTTCCTAATAAAAATAGATTTGCTGCAATGTTTCCAATTTAGCCTCTTGCCTTGTAATATTTAACTGCATAATGGCAGTTCAAGACAGAGAGCATTCACTCACATTTCAATCTGATCCATTTTGTCTGGGAAGCAATATGTGATTGATACAAGAACAAGAGAAGCACTGTGTTGTGCTGTATTCTCTGTAGAGCTTCCCTGCTATTTCTCCTTCTCTGTGTTACAATTCAGGACTGCAGAAACAGAGTGGCTCTGCCCCTGCTAGGACACGGAGCCCAATTTTTTCAGGTGTGCCCTGACAATCACTGGGAAAGCTTTCATTCATTTTGCAGTCACTTACAGAAGCTGTTCATAGCTAAGTTTTCTTTACTGAATGCTTGACTGTAAAGTTTCATTCTGATGCTTCTGAGGGAGCATTGTAAAGTGTTCATAGAGCTTCCCACTATTGACCTTTGTGGGTGAATTGAATTAAACTCTTTTCTGCATGTCTCTGGGACAGAGACACGTCAGGACTGATTTGGGGGGAAATAGGGCTGCATTTGTTGTTGACAGCTGAGTTGATTTGTGTTGCGGTGCAGAGAAGTGCCAACCTTCTCTCCTTGCTCTCAGAAAAGTCAAGAGAAATTAGTATCTGTCACGAAAGTATGTTTTTTAAAGTGAGTAGTTTTTATGTGAGCTTATACATAGCAGAAGCCTGAACCATGCAATCCTTGGAGGCTGTTCTTTCAGCGATCATGGAATCATAGAGTCATTGAGGTTGGAAAAGATCTCAATAATCATCAACACTAAATTTAAAATGGGGATGACCTCTGAAAGGAATAGGAATGATGGGTGCAAGCAGTTCAGTTTTAAGCACATGGTCATTGTATCTGCACTCTTGTCCTGTAATATGATCTGAGCCTTATTTTCATATTTTACTCTGGTATGGAGATTATAAGATCTGGTGTGATACCAGTATAAATAAGTAGACTCAGCTACTGTTAGGACAAATAAGACAGAGAGGAAAGAAATGACCTTGCCAAAAGTATTGCTTTGGCTGCATGGTGCAGGAATATCTGCTGACTTCTGCATCTCTAGTCGAAAGCAAATCTCCTTTTTGTGTGCATCCTTTTGGATCAACTATATCTCTTCTCTGCTCTGTTGCACCTCTGCCTTGACTTTTGCCTGGTGACTGCAGTTTTGGCAAGTACTGCAGGTTTTGGATTACAGCCCTGCTTGAAAACTGGTCAAAACAATCAGGAAAGTCTGAAGAGTCCCATATTTGCACAGGGACTATCAAGATATGAGTGTTCTGGATCCTTGAAGCAAGCAACATTGCACTATTTTATTCTTTATTAAAAGGCAAAGTGAAATGTAATAAATACATGCACAGGAACATAGTGTGTACTACTGCTTCTGTAAGTACCCAGCTCAGGAATAAATAGGTGCCCTTTGACTGTAGGCACACAGCTGTAGCTCTGCCACAGAAATGGAGATATTACTTCAGAGGAGAAACAGAGGCTGGAGAAAGGGGGAATATCAGGCTGAATGGTAACATTAGATTGAAAAGAATGGATCTACTACAATCTTTTTACAAGAGGAAAGCAAGGACAGTCAATGTCAAGCAACATGGCATGCTGCACCAACCTTCTAGTGTCAGCACAGTCCTCATCTCTTCCTGTTTGTTTCAAGAGCACAGGTCTCTGGCTGAAGTGTCATGATCTGTCCTTTTTCCTTTCATTCCTGTGGCTTGACTGCCCCAGTGCTCTCAAAACTGCTCTCTTGGACTCAGTTTTTTCCTCTTACTGCTTTGTACTTGTAGGACAGTTGTTGGTTCTACAGGCTGTGCATTTCCTACTACTATTGCAAGGGTTGCTGGCTCTTCTCTCCTATCCACAGCTGCTGCTTTTCATTAGTGTATTGGGGTAGGAAGGGAACATATGGAAGGGTGTGTACAGAGAAACAGAAGCCACTATGAAGGCTGGGACTGCGATTGTGACCAGGCTGCATGTGCTGAAAACGTTTCTCTATGAACAGATGGCCAAATCACAAAGAATAAACTTGGACGTTTAGATAATTCCTCAAGTATTCCAAACAGTTTCCAAATCAGATTGGTACTTGTGTGTAGAAGGTGTAAAAAAAAAACCTCCTGGAAAAACACAAGTGTGGCTGTGACTTTTGTCCGTGGTTTTTAAAATTACACATCTTGAAATACACAAAGGGACACCTGAGGGACAGGTTATCACCACAGTGACATTTTTTTCCCTTTTTTAAATTCCTTTGTCCTTATCCACTCTGATAGGCAGAACTGTTTCTCTGACACAGGCATTGCCTGAGACTTGGTTCTGGGTTTGTCTGGACTAGAGTTAACTTTCTTCATGTGTCTAATACGGACTATGTTTTGGATTTGTGCTGAACACAGGGTTGATAATACAGAGATGTTTTAGTTATTACTGAGCAGGGCTTACACAGAGCCAAGGCCTTTTCTGCTTTCTGCTCTGCCAAGCTGGAGAGGAAGTTGGGGAGGAGGCTGGGAGGAGACACAGCCAGGACAGGTGACCTGAACTGGCCAAAGGGATGTTCCAGACTATTGGACACCCTGCTCAGTATCTCAAGCTGGGTGCAAGAAGGAGGAAGGGGGGGGATGTTTGTCGTGATGGCATTTGTCTCGCCAAGTTACTGTGAGGTGTGAGGGGGCCCTGCTGTCCTGGAGATGGCTGAACAGCTGCATGCCCATGGGAATGCAATGAATTCCTTGTTTCACTTTTGTGTTTGCGGCTTTTGCTTCCCCTCTTAAATTGCCTTCATTGGAACCCATAAGTTTTCCCGCTTTTATTCTCCCACAACCTGCTGTCTGAGTGAGTGGCTTTGTGGAGCTTAGTGGCTAGGCTTAAACCACGACTGACATACAGGTATTTTTGCACTGATGCAAGACAGTAGTTCAGCTTGGAGTAATAAGAAGTGGCAGGAACATCTTGTTCTGGTAAGTGTTTTGATGTTTTTTTCTCAGACTACATTCTAGAAAATGGTAGAGAAGTAAATCTCTTGTTTATGCCTAGTATAACGTGAGAGCCCTGCTGCACGTGTTTGTATTTGCCCTCCAGGGTTTCCGTTGTGGCCCTTTCACCATTCTGCATTTGCAGTCTAATGATAGAGCAAGAACAGTCCAACAAAGCCTGGAAAGTTTAAAAATTAATCTCATCACATAATTAAACAATGAATGTGCAAGGATACATCATTGACGTTTATTGCAGTTTTAATTGATTTTTCTTAAATACAAATAAAAATATACATATTTATACATACACACACTCCACACATTTATATGAATTTAATACACTTTGATTGAAGCACCTCTGCTAATCAAACTCAAGTCCAGACTGGTACTGCTCTTCAGCACTGGATGAAGAGAGTAGGGTGTGTAAATAGTAACGTGAGTACCTCACTCCTATTTCAGAGCCTGCTTTTGGCATGTGGCACTGTACAGGAGGGCTGGACCCTACCATTACTTTCCCAGCTGTAAGTCACTCCATGCTTCCCTGCAGTTAGAGTAACGGAGCCTATTAATGGTTGCAGAAAACTGGCATTATTATATATGGGCCCTGTGCTGAGCAGCCAACCTGACACTGTTTTCCCTCATCCCATAGCCTCAGGGGCACATGGGTGCAGCTCACCACAGTGGCAGTGCTGTCCATAAGAGAATATGCGTAGTCACCTCAGACTGGCTTTTTACTTATATTTGTAAACAACAGGTTTTGGAGAGAGATGACATGGAAGAGTTTTTGCAAGGTTACTTCAAGCAAAAAAACCTCATGAGTGATGTGAGTTTTATGGTCAAGTAAGGAACACTGTCTGCTGCCAGTTCTTAGGCTTCTATTGCTTTTCCAATACTTTGCCATTTATCATTTCCACAGTGTCCACCTTACTGTGCTGCAGCAACTCTTTCAAAGGACTTTGAGCAAATTTCTGCACAACAAAACTAAAATCAGAAAAAGTTCCACCTTAAGCACATCTACATTTAAATGCAAAGTACGCAATAAATTATAGATAGGATAACTGGCATATAATCCTTCATACACACGCATACAGGTATATAAAGGGAGGGAGATAAAACTGCCTGAATATTGCAGAAAATGTTGATAAACAGCATTTATGGAACTTGCCTGGTGATTAAGGTATCTAGAGACACCCAAATACATATCCCTGGAAATAGTTATGTTGAAATATGAACACTCACATTTGGGTGATTGTACAACTGCTAGGATGTGATCAGTTCTAGGGGAAGGTTGCACTGCCCAGCCATTTGATGTGAGGACCAGA
Organism: Orthonyx spaldingii; assembly: GCA_013397795.1. Classification (NCBI taxonomy): domain Eukaryota; kingdom Metazoa; phylum Chordata; class Aves; order Passeriformes; family Orthonychidae; genus Orthonyx; species Orthonyx spaldingii. The sequence goes on from VZTJ01001831.1 coordinate 339,003, forward strand.
ATAGGCTGCTGGAATGGTTCTTTCCTTATTTTTTTTTAGATTCTCTTGACCCAAAGCACTGTTTGTTTTTGTTTTGCTACATTTTAGCTGGATAAATCCTCTTTCAGGCCCTGGTGCATGTCACAGAGCTGTGCAGACACTGGATTTCCTTACAGAATTTGTAGCATGATCTACTAGAGTGGCAACCTGTCTACAGACAGAGTATATCTATCTATCTATCTATCTATCTATCTACACACACACACACATAGTGGCAGAAGGAAGGTAGCATCAGATAGATGTAGAAATGTAGACTGATCACAGAATCACAGAATCACAGAATCACCAGGTTGGAATAGACCTTTAAGATCATCGAGTCCAACCTCTGTCCTAACACCTCAACTAAACTAAACCATGGCACCGAGCGCCACATCCAATCTCTTTTTAAACACATCCAGGGATGGTGACTCCACCACCTTACCAGGCAGACCATTCCAATATTTTATCACTCTTTCTGTAAAAAAGTTCCTCCTAATATCCAACCTATATTTACCTTGGCGCAACTTAAGACTGTGTCCTCTTGTTCTGTCAGTTGTTGCCCGGAAAAAGAGACCAACCCCCACCTCACTACAACCACCTTTCAGGAAGTTGTAGAGAGTGATAAGGTCACCTCTGAGTCTCCTTTTCTCCAGGCTAAACAACCCCAGCTCCCTCAGCCGTTCCTTTTGATGGGCAAAGTAATTTTACATCCATGAAAATCTCTTTCATAGATCATCTATACTACATGGGAAGTCTGTGCCATTGTCCAGACAAAATGATGTGTCTGCAGAAGTGGACTGCTTGCTATAGTTGCTGCCCAGATAGCAGCTCAGTTTATTAGTGACAACAGCACCACTGCCATAACACTGCTTCGTGCTGCACCATGAGTGTCTGTACTGGTACAAGATGTGACACCAAGGTTATGCAACAACAGTGCACACCACAAATGGCCTAGTGGGACTTGACGTGATATAAATGTAATCCACGGAGATTTACTGAGGGATTCATGAACTAAGACATGTCAGAGTTTTCCTGTGTTTTCACGAAAGAAGGGCTAAATGGACAAATTGGTGCCAAAGTATGTCTTTATCCCATGATATTGAAAACCCTAGAGGGAAATTTTGATTATATCCTAAAAAATGACAGTACCACTTTGAAAAAGAATTTCCATTGCCTCCTGTTTTCCCTACAGCACTTTAACTGTGCTGTCTCAGTATTGCTTTGTGTGTGTGACTATGTAGCAAAAGGGAAGGGTAATTCCATCAGTCAAGAAACAGTGTGCTCCTTATGTAAATTTATTCTCATGATGCTTTTGACCAAGCTCAAAAACTTCTTATATTCTCTGCTGACAGTCAGAAAGCTAGTAGTGCAGAGCAAAGAGCTGGGCAAAACAAAAGAGTCTAAGATGTGGGTTTGAGGTGGGATTTTCTTGGGTTTTTTTGTATTTGGCAGTTGGGTTATTAACAACTTAGTGTGTGCTATCCCTTAAGGAGATCCTGATATTTGGTATCATTTGGGAGAAGGTGGAATTTCTGAAATTTATAACAGTGTAGTAAATTCTCATTCCTCTCCCTCTCTTTACATCCCTTCTGCATCCAGGGCTGATAACCTACCACTGAGGATGCAAGCACTATAGCTGGTCTTGGACTATTAGCTTACTGATTCTTCCCCAGTGACAACTTATTTCTTATGGGGAAGACCTATCAGAGTTGCAGGAGGTCTAGGAAAAGACAAATGCTTCCCTCTTCTGCTAGAGGGACTATTAAACTTACTTCAATCTTATGCTTGGAAGTTTCCTGGAGTCGTGGTGCAAACCTTCTAAACTCTGATGGATAGTGAGGAAAGACTGGGATTTGTAAATAACTGTACGAGGTTGATGGAGGTTCACACAGTTGGTAGGAAGTCCTTTGGCATTCTGGTTTCACTGTTTTTGGCTTCCTCCTGGCAGAAACACAAATGGCAAGTCGAAGAAAATTTCACAGTGTGCTTTGGATTCATGTAGGCAGGACTTTTCTGAACTAAACGTGGGAGGGAGGGAAGATGGAAAACTCAGCCATCTGTCAACATTTTTAAAGTCACATTGAGAAGGGACATTTTTATTCTCAGGGCTTTTGGAAAACTTTCCCTGACAGCACATTTCACAAAGGACTCTTTCTGACAGGGACTGCTATCTATTTAGTGACACATCTGGGGAAACAGATTGCACTGTGCAGAGTTGAAGTTCACTGCAGGGCTACGAGCAGTTCGGGGAAGTGGAAGATTGAAGGGAAAAGAACCTTGAAACCACTCTTGTAGCTTGTGATTCTAACACTGAAGTGCATCTTTAGCTGATGTTTACTCTCTGAGAATATCCATTGTCACTCAACAAGGTTCTGAAAATCTATGGACAGATTTTCTAATGCATACACTGAAAATAATTAACAAGCTGAAAAAAACCCCAACTATCATGACGATAACTAAGCAGTTACTTCCCTCGTATTACAACCCACCTTCCTAACCTGCTCTTTCTCTCAGCTTTTTGTGTTTTTCAAAAAGCATGCAGAAGAAAAACTTAAAATAGGTAACAGAATCATCTCAATGTATTTTGCCCTTCAGGGGCAAAGGATACATTAATAGCAGTGGTATTAGTAGAATACACAAAAAATAGACCTGTATCTCCTGTGGTGCAGCACACAGTCTCTTGTAAAGCATTGTGCATGGATGTGAAAGAAAAACCTTCTGAATTACCTGTTGCCCATTGTTACACTAAAAATAGTTTTTTATGGTCAAAAAGGAAACATATCAAGGAAGAAGTACAGCCAGAATTTTATTGTTAGTAGGATTAAAATATTGAGAGACTATTCAGTTTTATTTCATCTCTAATTTTTGCAAAAATGAAGGAATAACAATGTAGCTGGAGTACTGCTCTGAAACTGTCACACACACAGAGACACACAGACACACAGTCTCTGCTTCATTTAACCCCTTTCCTTGATTCTGTACTCACCCTTCTACTGGTCCCTTGTGTTCTAGAAATTCCATACTGATGGAGGTCTTAGGGGGATGTTATTGCAAGCTGACAGCATCCAGAGTCCTTTGCCAGGAAAATGCTAATGTTATGAATTTTTTGTCCCCCTAGGATCACTTGGAATAATTCATATATGTTGATGAGACACTACTTCCTTTCTTCACTGGTCTTCAGCTCCATGTTACATCTAAATTTACTACACCCTGTGCCATCTCAGTATGTTCTCTCTTTATTCTATTTATTACCCCTAAACCCAGTTTGTTCAGCACCAGGTTCACACTTTAGCTGACCATGGGCAATCTGTGTGCAGCCTGTGCTCCTCTGTGCCACATCCTGTGTCCTTCTCAAGGCCTCTGCTGTCCCACCAGGGCTGGGTTTGTCAGCACTTTGTCATCATGTTGCTATTGTATAAATCTCACTGCAGATCGAGTAGCAGCTTGTCATTGCTGTCTATGCAAAACTATGGTAGTACCACACAAAGAGAAGCAAAACAGATCAGGCACAGCTGAGAGAAGCAAAATAAAGCTACAGGTAGGTCAAGGAAAGTTCAGAGGGCAAACCTGAGAGGTCTCATTTCGCAGGTCTTGAACATTGCTTGCAAAGCTTATAGTCTACTTTACTAGCAATGGCAATGTTGTGAAAGAGGGTCACACATTTATACAGGAGAGAGAAAGAGCAACAATACTTGGTCAGCTTTGTGCCGGAAATACCCCAGTTCTGACAGCACTGGGTGTGAAGTTATAGAGAGCCTGGAGGCAGGTTCAGGTCTCAATTCCATTTTAGCCAGCATGTCTGTTTTCCAAGCTGAAAGTGCAAGTAAACAGCCAGAAGAGGAAGTTAATTTTCTTACACTCTTCTTAGAAATGACTGGGTGCTCCTGAAGGCAGGTTGAGAATGTGGGGTGTTCTGCATGGAGACAGGGGAACAGCAACCTGTGTTCAGGCCTTTGAATCACTGCAGGCTTTTCTTGCACCCTTTGCTCAGTCACCTGGTCTGTCTGTGGTACACTCCCTGCACTGTTAGCACCTTGCAGCAGGCTTTGGGAAGGTGGGGATGCCTGGGTCACCAGGGACTCACTGCAGCTGCTGGAATCAGGTAAGTGCAAAGGAGGATGGACAGCCATGCTGGAAAACCAGTATGCACATACAGATAAACACAGAAGCCTTGTTTACACAGAACCACATCCATCTAAGTACAGGGACCTTCAACTGGTGTTTCCAGCCTTTAGGAACTCTTAAAATTTTAATTTTACCCCTGTTCTTTACCACAAAGGTAATAATAAAATTTGTTGCAAAATCCCAGCATTTCCAGGCTGATTGTTCTCTGAAATGTTTCTGCCTTTCTTCTTAGGTGGGATTGCCACTGAACTACTACAGCCCAGACACTACAGAATTTTGTGGTTTTAAGCTCCTCTTTCTTCTCCTTCCTTCCCTCATTCCCTCCCCAGTGAATAGTCTAGTTAAAGCCCTGCAGAAGACATAGTCACATCCACAGAACTCTACATGGGATGGCTCAGCCAGGCTGCAACGTGAGAGACATTATTCTGCTGAAGATCATGGCCCAGCAAGAAGAGTACAAGATGCTGGAAGGTCTATATATATGACATACCAATGTATCTGTGCATAGTGATAGCCAGCCCTGACCTACTAGGAAGGCAGAAACATGAAAAATGGCAGAAATAAGAAACAGTAAAAAGGAGAACAGTTGTTTAAAGAAGCTGCTAACAAATGGTGGGTGTTAGGAAGACAACAACATCATATGGATCAAACAAAGGTAGAGAAAACCTGCAGACTACCAAGGGAGTGCTTCTGTCCCCAGCCCAGCCCTCTCCAGCAGCCCTGCTGAATCCAGCAGAGTTGTGCTCCCCATCATCACAGCTGTTGTCCTCAGTGTGGGTCCTGACAGCCTACTCTCCATACCCAATCCCATCCGTGGGAAAGGAGAGCCACAGGAAGACCCAGAAGATTCCATGCCGTGGCCATCCATTCCAACCAGATCAGGGAAAATTAATTTGTCCTTAAAACCAGCTACTGAGAGACCAGTGTGACTGAAGGGCTGAGTACCAGTGACTGGAATGGGACCACAGGTCACAGCACGTGTATGTGCTGCCAGCTGCTGGAGGGGGTGAGTGTTTGTACCTGCCCCAGGACTGTGTCTGAATGTGCACGTGTGTGGGGGGGTGTCTGTGTGGTGTGATTAATTGACAATCTTCAATCTTGACCAGATCGGAAAGCAGAGGGGCCTCGGGTCTGGACTGCCATTTTGGAGTGCCTGTGGGAGAAGCCACGAGGAGGAGGAGGGGACTTGGCAGTCTGTGCCACTGCCTTTGTGAGACCCGTGTGCGAGTGCTGTGACAGCAGCTTGTCAGTGTGGGTACAAGCTCCGATTTGATACTGGCTGAATCTGAAAATGGGAAAGCAACAACCACATTCCTCAGCCTAGGCAAGGGCTCAGGGCACTGGTCTGGGCTCCAGTAGTTGCTCCTGACAAGAGTTCATTTTCCTTTGGCTGCACACTGTCTCCAAAGGAGGCCAAATAAGGTAGAGTTTCTGTAGTTACTTGTGAACTACTCAAGGAATATAACTCCAGGCTTCTGCCTGAGAAGTAACAGCCTGTCAGCTGCTGTACCTGCACTCCTGCTTTCCATCAGATGGGCCCTGAGAGATTCACGAGATCCCAAACTGTAAAGAGAGAGGATCAAAGAAGGTTGTATCTTGAAATGAAATATTTTTAAATGAAATTGCTCTGTTAGTCAGAGAAGGTGGTTTCAGGACCTCTTCTTGATGTGCATAAATTTTAGTGAAATTAGCCTTTTTCATCAGAACCTCATCTCTGTTCATGGATGGGATTAATTGCAGTCAATCTAGAGTCATGATGGACTGAAAACAGTGTACTCAGAGATGCAGAGGGCTTAAATTTACCTGGTTTTACTGGAGGTTCAGGGTAAGAAGATGACTGCCTGCCTCCCACTGGCTGATGTGAGAGAATGAGCATGGCTACTTGAGGGGTAGAAGATGTACTGCTCCTCCTGCCTGCTGCTCCCTCTTTGCTTTCTCTGTACAGCAAAGTGATACCATGTCACTACTCTAATGAAATTAGTCTGTTTGTGTGTCGGTTTGTGTTCATCCAGACAGGATTTGCACAAACATCACAAATGTGGAACACAGTTTTCAGGCCATGGAGGGCCAGGAAGAGATCACGAGAGGCTGACAACATGCTGAAATTTTCTGGTGGTGTCATCTTCCTGAAACATCTGCTGTGAAGTGCTTCTCCTCCACAGTTTTATTCTTGATTAGCCCTTTCTCTGTGTCAGCTTTATTCTATTTTTATTGGTTAGAGTACAAGTCAGAGCTTAAACAATTTCTCAGATTAATAGAAGCAGAGTATTTCTATCCTTCAAAACAGGAATGAAAGTAAGGAAAAGAAATGTCAGCACTTTTAAATATGTCTCTATATAAGGTTGTGGATTTCATGGGGACTTCTTCTTAATTAAAGTATTTTTGAAGTTGTGTCATCCTTCTAGTATTCTCTTTGGTCTCTATGCTGTAGAAGGAAAAAAAAAACCACAGTAGTTTTTCATACCTTCCTGTCCTAAATGTCAGTGTAAATAGGCTTAAATGTGCTCTCATTTCTTGGTGGGCATTTTATTTCCAGGCCATTTGGGAAAGTAGTTACTCAGATTTGTCTGCTGTCACACAGAATGGAGGAGAGGAGCTGAGTGTTACTTCTGAAGTATCATAAAGAAGTGGAACACTCATTCATATTCATAATTAATGGCACAAACAGCCACACATGCTTTGTCTGGCTCTCCTCAATTTGTGTTAGCTTCCTTGTTTACACATATCTAGTGATCACTTAGCTACTATTAAGGAACTGAAAATGTTTCAAGGTGACACTGCGGAGATTCCCATGCATACTCCCTCCCAGACATTGCACTCCTTTCCAACACAAGCACCTCTTTCTTTGCAACAGAGCGGTGCTGAGGACAAGCACATTCAGAAATTATGCTCTGAAGTTTTTACTATTCAAGTCTGAAGGTGACTTATTAAACAATAAGTCATGAAGCGGTAAAGATAGACATTCAAAAGCTGTGTTTTCCTAGTACATCTTAAAAACAATGAAAAATTCTTCCCAGACAATTTCCCCAAAATTAGGGTAGACCCAGAGCCTTGCAATTATTGCAATCACGGAATCTGACTTTTGCAAAGCCAAGATGAATTGTGCTCAAATCAAGATCTCTGATCCAGGATGAGATGCCCTCTCATTTTAGTGGTCATTTCATTCTTTAAAGTGATGCATGCCTCCTCATATTTACTGACAGAGCAGGTACGGATGCTGCTGTTGTTTTCCAGTTCATGCATAAGCATTTCCTCTGCTTTTCACTGCATTGCAGTTGTGGGGGTTTTTCAGTGTCTTTTGCCCACATGATTAAATCAAGCAAACAGAATACAATCTTTCATTGGGATGTCCACACTGTATGGTCCACTATCCACCCAATCATGGAATATAGTTCTCTAAAATGAATTCTGAACACTTGAAGCCTGGTAAAATCTGTAAAACGTTTTTTGTTCTCCATCTTTCCCTTGTAAATTCTTTCCTAGTACTCAGTATACAGTTCTTACTAGACTAGGGTTTAAATTAACTTCTTGCCTAGCAAGGAACAACAGTAATCTCCACTGAAAAACTACACGAGAAATCTGAAAGATACAAGCACACATTCTTCCTTTTGCCATCTGTCCTTGTTCTTGGTTTGTTTCTCAGCAAACAGATGACTAAAAGTGGGTTGAAATTTTTTCATTTTAGTGTCTTATTTGCTTTTTAAACACCTTGAGAAAGGGGGTTTGTTTTCTTTCCACTGTTCAGTTGTTTACATCTGGAATCTCAGATCTCTGGACACACTGATGTAAGTTACATCAGTGTGACTATACAATATGACCAAGTTCTTCTAGATAGTCCATGCATGGAGAGTGTAATGTTTAACATAAAATTTGCTTTTTTGAAGATAGGTGATGTTACACCGTAATTTTCATTTACCCCCAAAGGTAGGTTACAATTAGCAAAATACATGTATACAATACACAGTTCTATGAAAAATACCAACGTGATTCAGTTACTATTCTCTGTAATATGCTCGCCACCCTGATGCTGCCTGTTCCCAGTCTCACCGAGATTACAAACATGGTCTGAAGCCAGCTGTAGTCCATTGCTGTCTATGTTCTGTGCCTTAACAAACTTGATTGGAACAAGTTTTTTGATGTTGCACTGTCATTATATTTTAAAGGTTTTCAAGTGGAGTCAAAATCATGCTGTCATGTTGGCAGTTTTCTATATCTAAATCCATGCCTTAGTAGCAGGCCATAATTTTATCAGCAAACTGCAAAAAAAGTGGTATTTTCAGCTGTATTTAATTGCTTCCCCTTATTAGAGAAACTACTCTTTAGAGAACCTAAACAAATTTTCAGCCATTTTTGATAATTTTAAACAAATGTCCAAAGACAGTAGAGTGAATTTCATCATTGAATTTGAGCTGGCTTGTCTGAAAAGACTCAAGATGCACACCTAAATCAATCCAGGCTGAAGCCAGGAAAAATAATTAAATTAGTTCCTTTCTTTGGCTATTCAGCTCCCTGTTCAACTATAAAATTGTTGAAACTAATTAATATGGCACAACCATTGATTATAAAAATACCATATTTCTGAAATATGAGCTATAAATATAAGTTTGTTTTAATGAAAATTGACATGTGAGTTCCTAGGTCTTAAACCTTTTTGTGCAAAGAGCCTGGAGTGAGAGAACATTGTAAATTACAGAAAGATCTGTGGTAGTCTATGACAAAAGGGAATAAATCATAATTAATAATCTCTAGATTCCATGGAGCTTTTTATTCCGCAGCATCATTAGAAAAAGAAACAAGACAGGACACTCAAAAGAAAACCCAGCGGACTTGTAAAAAGGAAGAGAAAGTGAATTGAAAATGAATACTGTCAATTAAAAAAAATAAAACAAACCAAAGTATAGATAATTATTAGCAGGCATCTGCCACTGAAGAAAAAGTCTAATCTCGAATAGTGACGATTTGAAAGGCACAAGAGATCTGTAGTCCTACATTTATGTTATCATTTTCTCTCAAATTCAAATGAGCTATGAAACCTGCTAAGGAATACCCATAGTTCAGTTTGTTGAAATAGAATAAGATCTGATGGGTAGCAACACACATGATATCTGAGAACAAAATCTGTTTCTCTTGAGGAAGGCCATGGTAAAACTTTTATGCTCTACTGCCACTCTACTGCCTGTCAGAAACAAGCTCAAATTCCTATTGTAACCTTTTGGATAGTGTGCAATCATGAATTAAGATGATGTCTTTAATCTGCTGATGGTTGACACTTGTTATACACATGAAATTAATAAGTGACTTATCACAAGTCTATGGAAAAATGTATGTTTTCACTGACTTCTGTGAGGTGTGAGTGTTTCAGAGGTGAACCGTTGTTTGTAACACATGATATTGTGTGTTATTATTAGCCTGTCCAACACACTTCAGTTTAGAAACAAGCAAGACAAAAGGGGACAATTGTGCTATGACAGGTGTACCTGTGCCAGGTTTGACTAATACAAATAGCTTAAGGGTCCTCAAGGGCCTTAAAAGCACTGCCAGATTCACCAACAGATCTTTTCAATTACATATCACACTGTGACTTGACCGTAATGGCATTAGCTATACAATTTTAATCCAATTTGCTGTCACTGAAGACTTCATGCATTGTCCTTCAGGCCTACTCTCTGAAAGCTCTGCCAGCCTGGATGAACCAGTTCTCCCAACTTATTTTTAACACAGTTGCTTCTCTTGCTAAGCTTATAAATTTATTAATAGAGTTCAATTCTTTCAAGCTTTACAAGTTAATGCAAAATGAGACTTAGGCAATCAAAAAATCTCAGTTGTCAAGTGGCTAAAACTCAGGTAGAGACATGCTGTGGCCTGGTTACTGTGTGATAGCTGTCATAGCTACATTAAACTAGTAGCATCTGCAATTAAGTTGTGAAATCCATCTCCCTGTTTTAACACTTTAACAGGCCACACTCCGTTCGTATTGGATATAGCAGGAGAGAATGAAAGGCAGATAATGATCTGTGTATTATAGTAGTATTTTGGAGATTATCTGATGAAATACTGCAGATGCTTGATTCTGCTGCAAATCCCATGTTTTGGTTATGTCATATCTCTATGCATCATAGAATAATAACAAGTCCAACTTGTCTGTAGTACATATATTGAGTATTTACACACTCTTGAACACCTATCAAAGCATATCCCTATTTATTAAATGTTGAAAGGTTAATGTTAGCCTCCATTTCATCAACAGCACCCGCCTCCATAGATAGGTTTTCAATCTAGCTTTATCCTGGCTGATTTTGTACTGAGATGCTTTGATGGTGTCTACAAACCTTTCTCAATTTTCCTTTATACAGTTCTGCTTGAACATTCACCTTTTTAATGTTGCACACAAATCTTGATATCTGGAATAAGCTGCACTTGTTTTGTAAGTGATTTGTCATGGAAATTTCTGTGTTTTTCTCTGCAATATTTGACTACTGCTATTCATATCTGGTTTGAATCAACTTATTAAAATATTTGAGGAATAGGATCCATTTTTTTCATTCTGTGGACTCATGGTTCATAAATTAAATTTTCTGCAAGCCAAAGCAGTAGGAATTTTATCAGCAATGACTGAGAAAATGAAAAGAGGCAGTTGTTTGGTTTCAGCTTTAAAATTGCAACCAATTTAATTCTGACATGGAAAATATATCTTTTTTTCTAGTTTCATTTTGGTTTTCAGTATCCTATTTGTAGTGGCTAAGCATTCTTGGTAATGATGAGGCCTCAGAGTATGAGATGTCCCATCTGTTAAAGATAGACATAGCCAAACAAGTGATGGTGGGTGCTCTTTGAGTCTGATGCAAATGGTTTTAGGTCCCTTCTAGGTCGTGGCAGCTGGTGTAGTGCACTATGGACTTTATTAAGTAACTGTCATTTATAAGAAAACACTCATAGCCACCAAATTATGTGGTCAGAAGGTTTGGGGCTTTTTTTACTTGGTGTTTGGTTTTGGTTTTCAGTTTTCATTTTTTACTTAGAAGGAAGATAGATCAATTATGATTTAGGCTTTTCAGAACTTGTTTTATTCTTGTCTCTCTCTGAACTTCTGTCACTGACAGCACTTAGGCCAGAGTTTGTGTACAAGCACTCCTAATGTTTTGATGTCTAATGCCTGCTCTCTTTCCTTTGGGCCAGAAAAAAATAGTGCTTTAAATTCATATATGAGTTATGTTCTGTTCCACCACCATGAGTAAAGCAGAAAAATGACCCTAAAAGCATTGCTTAATCTGTTGGGAAGATAAACTTGCATAACGGCAGGAAGCTGTTCAGCAAACAGATGAAATTGGAGAGAAATTTTTTAATTTGGTTTTCCCATAATCTTAATATAATAAGCAAAGCAATTTTGTGCAGCAGGTCAAACAGTCTATGAATGCAATTTATCGGTACCAGAGGGATATGACAAGAAATTGTAGCATAAGGGTCCTTCTGCATGTAAGGGAGGAGAATGCTGCAAAGCTCTGCTTCTTTTTGCTCTTTGGTCTTGCCTGAGCCCTCAATTTAGGATTGAAGGTGGAACTAAATTCTCATCTTGTATGCTTGTTAGGAAAATTGTGTTATTCTCATTATTCTTTAATCTGTATCACTTAAAAAGGGTGGATTAACTCTTTATGTCAATCTAACCTGTTTAGCTGCTCAGTGTTGCTAGCAGCATTATTCCAGGAATCCTCCATGCTGAGAAACTGTTAAAGTCCTAGAACTTAAGTATTGGATCCAAAGGGCATTAAGAAAGTCACGTTTAATATCCTAATTCATGTAAGCTTCTTCCAGAATTATCTGGCTGGGTCTGATTACAGTTTCTGCGCAATACAAGATAATTAACCACAGCAACAACAAAGTCATGTTAAATACCATCCAGCAGTCCATAACCATGTTACTTGTGGAACTAAAACCCCCAAACATTTCTTTCCTAGCTTTGTGTGCCCTGGTGCTCTGCTGCTGACAATAATGCTAAAGGTCACTTGGCATGAATCACTGCAGTTCTCTGTGTCAGCAACCAGTCAAGTCCTGAGTCTGCTTTGGTGAAACTTGCCATTCAGACCTGCTCTGGGGTAAAGAACATGAATGTCACAGACAGCTGGTCTCCAAATGACCTCTCTTTAGCCTCTGAAAACCTTCTCAGCAGATTTATTACTGTGGCACACAATACGGATTTGGAGCTGAAGAGAGTCAAGTGCTGCAGTAGATGAAGATCTAAGAAGACGAAGCTCTAAGCAGATGAAGAGCTAGGCTTTTTTTCACAGATGTGTAAATGTGTGGTCAGAGCTCAGCTATGCTGACTCTTAGCTGCTGGGGAGGAGCAGCAGATGAAGAAAATGATGCGTACTGAGAGCTTTATGTTTTCTTCCCTCAGACTATGGCTGTCAGGAGGGAGACATGGCCAGGTCCATGCCATCCCCAACCCTGATGCTGCAGTGAAGTACCCCACTTATCCTCATGCATGGTCCCAAGTCTGCAATCAGTGAGGGCCAACCCAGTGTCCTTGCCTTGGGACTAACTTCTGGTTATTTTTCTTGTTCCCCTTCAAGTTATGTCCAAACTGTTTACACTGCATATGCTGCAGCAATGTGGTATGAAATGTTTTACTATTAAGTTGAGGGCATGGAAAGCAAGCAGTGAAGTTGATCACTTTGGTCTTGAAGGCAAGATTTAAAAATCACCAGTGGAACACCTTCCAATACAACACTTTTCTTTTTGCCCAGGATTATCTGTGTACCAAATTTACCAGAAAGATACACTACAGGGAAGAAGTTACCTTTCCACTGCTTTTCAGCTAGACCAAGTGGAAAGCCGGCTGTTTCAATAGCTTCAATTTTGCCAACAATAATTTTGCTATCTCCAAAGAGCTCCACTCAAGTGTCTGCTAAACATTTATATCTGTCCTGGGAAACTATTTGTTCAACTGTTTTTATGTGGAACTGGGTAGCACATAGAAGAGTGCAAGTGCAGGCTTACTGCAAAGTGAAAACCACTGGTTCAGCAGATGTGAGCACTCTTTCCCAAGCATTGTGAGCATGCAGAATTTCAAGCTGCGTGGGAAATGGCCAGAGTCACAAAACCTTGGCATTGCTACTCTGGTCGTGATGAGTCATTGCTTGTTGGTAATGGAATTCTTTAAAGAAAAGAGTGAGTCATCTTTTGCAGTACCAAGCAGGAATTGAGTTGCCTCTGGGCATAGAATTACAGGCAAGCAAAGCCAGGAAAATCCTTTTAGTGCTGCAGTAAAAGCACACAGATTACAGGTGCTGATGCTAAACTGATCAGTCAAAGAGAGCAGGAGAGACATGTTTTTTTTTTTGCTAGCCAGTAGAATTTTAGCTAGAATGTCCTAGATGACCTCTCAATAGAAAACTATGTATGCTTTGTTGCTATTCTGGTTTCTGACATGGTAATCTTGTCCAAGTCTGCCAGAATGATCTGAAAGCAATCTTTGCGATAGCACAAAATCTTATCTCAAAGCATGTTTAAATGGCTGAAATTCAGTATTTAAAGAAAGTGCATGGAGTGTAAAATTTTGTGATAGGAAATCACCACTTAGGGTCTGGAGCACGGGGAAGAACATCTGAGATGCTTAAAAGCTACCTTTCTGTCTTCTTGGTCTTGGGTTGCTGTAAGAACTGCATAGTCTCCCTGTGTAAATTAACACCTGCGTAGTGCCTTAATGATTTCGGGGCTGCCTGAAATTTGTATAATGCTAGAGATTGAAAGTTGTGTCTTATATCCTCACTGCCTTATCTCATGACAGTAAAACATGCTTGTTTCATAGAATCACAGAAGGGTTGAGGTTAGAAGGTCATCTAGGGATCTTTAATCCCATCTTAGTACTAAAATAAGGATCAAGTAGAGCAGGTTGCTCATAGATGTGTCCAGCTCAGTCTTGAGCATCTTCAAGATGAGGATTTCACAACTTCTCTGGCCAGCCTGCTCCACTATTTGATCACATTTCAAGTAACTAACTTTTTCTTCAGTTTTTTTTAATGACTTTTTAATATTTTCTTCTTTTTTTTTTTTTTTTTAAATGACTTTTTATAACTAGACTGGAGTCTAGCTATAGATGAATTATATACATCAAGTCGGAGATGCATTACTCATCAGCAGTAAGGGATGGTGTTCTTCTGTGCCTTGCTCACCCATTCCACCCGTGGTTTAGGGTATAATTCATCAGAGGGGCTTTGCAGGTTGCTGCTGTGAGAGCTGTAGACACTGTGCCACAATCAATCAGGCAGCCTGACCAGTGCCATGATGTGTTTCTGTAGCTGCAACACTGCCGCTGCTGCTGCTAAAAGTAACCACCTCATAATATGGAATGAGCCGATTTGCTTGTGAGAGGCTGTGTGTAACTGTGGGGCTTGGCACTTGCAGTCTGCTCAGAACAGTGTCTGATTTCTCAGTTCACCTCTGACTCCTGCAGTATGGGAGTGCCTATGAAATAAAACTCATACTACTTTTCTGAGGCCTGGCCTTTCTCTGGAGTGAACTAAGGGCAGGTGTGCTTTTTTCTCTGACCTTTGTCACAGTGATAAAGTGTAAGTGCACTTTCAATTTTAGGCCACATTTTGAGGCATGTACTGCATTCCAACCAGTAATGTCCCTGTCTGTTCTCAAGCTTCTGGCTTTGGCAGCCTGTTGGTTCAGATTGGTAACACATCCCAGGTCTGCCCAGGAAGGCCCCAAATCCTTGTAAGAGTCTTCCTTATGCCTGACATCAAATGCTGGAATGACAGATGCCCAAATATGGGTCATACCAGCATCCTGTTTTAATGAGTTATTCTTTCTTTTGGTAACAATGGCAAATCATCGAAGTTTTATATGGAGACATAGTAAACAGGCAATTTGGAAAAAAGCAATTGTTTGGTAGCTGTTCTAACCAACACAGTTGATACCCAGTTTACACCACCAAACTGAGATGGCAAATGTTGCCTGGCAATTTTTATTACTGTGCTTACAGCATTTTTCATTCTCTCCTCCAGGTCTCTCATTTCTGCGATGTCCTCAGGAAAAGTTAGTGATGCTGAGAAGTACAAACAAATTGAACCTTCCCCGATCTTCTCCAGTTCTGAGATAAAGAAAATGGATGTAGAATGTGTAATAAACCTGGGGTTCATTAGACAATCCTTGACCAGCTGGCCTGGCTGCTTTCTGAACTGAGAGGAATGCAGGTTTCAAAGTAGGACGTGATAACGTCTAAGCCCTGTATGTGAAATTGTGTTGAATATTTCCCTAGGTGTGGGTAAATTTGTAGGTTAGACATTTTGAGATACATTGACACTGACCTCTGAAATTTATATAATCTGTCTAATATCATTAAAGTATCTTAATCCCTTTGGATCATGAGGACTCTTTTAGAGTCTTTAGAAGAATACCAGTTCAATAGACTTATGAAACTACTTGTTTACTGTGGTTTTATGATTATATTCACCATCTGAGTACACCACTCAAAATCTGAACTTCTGGTTTCTGTATGTGCATGCGTATATGTGTGATCTATTTTCATGCAATATAAGGTTTTTCACATCCCTGTGGAGTATTTCCTGCAACACTGATAAGAAGGGAGAATATGAAACTTATTTATAAAAAATGCTAATACTAGGTTTGAGAATACTCGTGCCATTGTGTGAACACCGTAAAGAATATTGGAGTGGCTTCTGCATTTGCTGTAGCAGAAGGGAAAAAAGCCTGGGCAACATGAGTACTTGATGGTACCTTAGGTATCAGTTTAGAAAAAGACACAATGATGGTGCTAGACATTTGCTGCCTATGTTGTTGCACAGCAGGTTCGTGAGTATTAAAAAATAATTGAGTTGTGTGCAAAGATGGTCCTTACTTCTGGCATTAGCAACAAATAGGACTTGTAACACTTCTCCTTTCCTGGCAGCTTTTTAAAAGCACTGGGGAGGAGTATTGATGCAGAATATACAGGCTGTGGAGTTCAGAAGATGGGACCTCAGGACGAGCTTTTTGACTGTTACATGGGAACAGTGACTTTTCCTTTCTCCCACCTCATTTGACAGTTAATGCTGAAAATCTTTCATGACAAAATCTGTTTGGTATTACATACACCACATGCAAGCTAGTGGAAAGATGGTACTTTTAAAATCATTCTTTAGTAGTTTCTGCATTGGCTGTCTCTTACCATTATTTGGGAAAGGCCAGGAGGTCAGAGGGAAGCGCAGCACAGGCAATCTCTCTCTGTACCATTTCATCATTCACAGCATGAAGATCAATCAGAACAATTGGGAACATGGTTGCCACTGTCAAATACGAGTATGTGACATTTTGTTTTCCTTTGCTATGTCTACTGGGTGGTTTTGTTGCTACATGCATGCCATCTTCCCTTCATTCACTTTCCAAGTAGGAATTGGAGGTAAAGTTTGTCATCCACTTCTGGCAGTTTACAAAGCATTAGCCTTTAATTTTTTCTTTTATCATTTTAATAGCTATTCATCTCATTTTCTTCTTGTCTTTCAACTCAGCTTCCCTGTGCTTGCCTTGGTTCCCACTTGGATTTTGGAAGCATGGAACAGCGGCAGCACTGATCTCCTGACAGATTCATGAGAACTCTGTAAGTTCTTCTTGGTCTTGTTTGGCTTTGTTTTGTAAGTAGAGGAGTATACACTGGTGTCATAAGAACATCTCAAGTTTTTGTCCTCTTCTATGTTTCTGCAAAGAGCTGCATGTCCCAGCAGATGGAGTAAGATAAACAGCAAACGCACAGCCATTGATATGTGCTGGCTCTCATCACAGGTTGAATGCAAACTGGATGTTATACTGCTAACAGTATTATTTATAGGTTGTAGTCAGCTGGTTGGAAAGGCCAGATAGTTGCCCTTGCTTTGCAGTTCTGTGAGTTAGTGTTAACTGGGACAGTAGATGCCTCAGAAGTCAATTAACAGTAACAGTCAACTAGTAGTCATATGCTTCCCCAAGGTCCACAAGCACCCTATTGTCCTACAAAGAGAGATAAATCAGGGAAGGATGTCAGCAGTTCTTAGGGAATTAGTTATTTGGTCTTTTATTAATCATAAAAAAAAAAAAGATTGTTTTCATAATTCAGCATCTTTTCATATAAAACAAAAACAGTGTCACAAGGAGAAACCCTGTATACCCATAACTGTGCAGAGCATTTCATAAACATAAACAACAAACCTTGGATGGCCTACACAATCAAAAATACATGTCTTTTCAGTTGCCAGCAGCAGGAGTATGCCAAGAACTGAGTCAGAAATTACCCCCAGGAAGTTTGTTTTTGAAAATAGGCAGGTTGTATTAGGATGCATGGTGAGCCTGTGGGAGTAAGAGGCTATCCACGTGCCATGAGTTTGAATGTCATTGTTGTGCTTGCTTAGGCTTTTGGATTGTGACAGGGGCCTTAAAAATGCCAGAGAAATAATAATAAAAAAAAGACAGCTAGGGATCTAATCCATGTTTATTTTCTTTTATTTTTCTTTTGGGGTTTTTTTGTTTGTTTTGGTTTTTTGTTTTGTTTTGTTTTTAAATACAGTTCCTGCTTCTATGAGTAAACTAGGAAAGCTGGTAGCTTTCCTGCTTGAAAACTCCCATATCTTCTGCTATATTGAAATTCATGTTCCTGGTGCTGTGAATTGTTACATCTGCAGAAGATTATGATGCTTTCTTTCCCACAATTGCTTTTTTTCCCCCGTCTTTTTTACTACAGTTTGGGCTTTATTCAGTGACTGAGATCATAAATGCATGTGCTTGTATTTTAATTGTTAGCAGCCATCTTGCAAATATCTTGAGTTAAAAATATGTTCAGGTGTTTTTTATGGGACTTCTGACATGAAGCAATAATACAAGGCTGCTGAATGAACTGACCATGCAGAATGCTAGAAGGTGAAACTTGTACCGGAACTATGATATTGTACATCAGCTTCTGACACAACTGTATAAAAATTATCATTTTCAAGGTACATTTGTCATAAAGAGTCGTTCAGAACCCTATCCCTGAAAAAGAAAAACAAACAATAAAAACACTCCCCCCCGAAAACCCTCTTATATTAAAAATATGTACCTTACTTAATCTGTATACATATGTATGTGTGTATATATATATATATATATACATGTAATTTGATCTTACTGTGGTGAGGAGATTATGTAACTCCTGTTTCTTTCCCTTTCTATTTTAGTTTCTCAGCATGACTGCAGTTGTCTGCAGAGATAATTGGAATATTTTTGCTCCTGTTGCCCTAATGAAGGAGGGCAGAAGTGTTGTTGCTGTTTCACAGATGAAGAGGTCAACTGGATTTTCTCAAGGTCACACAGTGACATCTGCAGCAGAGCTGTGATTTGAAGCCAAATCTCCTGAACTACAGAATTTAGACTATTAAAAGATGAGAATATATCAGATGTAACAACCATGAAGATACCCAAATCAAATGCATAGTCTTTATGCCTTTCCCTCCTTCCTCCTCCCCATCCTCCTCGCCCCCACCCAAACATAACAGCAAACTGTGGACTTTGTTTAAACATTGGTCCAGCAATATTATAGCTCTTTATCATTATACTTCGCAAAGTTTGATTGGACTGTTCACTCAGTCCCATATTTGTTGGTGTGGTAATACTGCACATGAACAGCAATTTTCAAAGGAGTATTTATTTTGAGGTCGATACACGCTCATTGTTTCTTTCTTTAAATCAACTGGGTAATAAAAGCTAAAACATTCAGATCCTGAAAGGAAGGATTCCAGCTCTTTCTCAATTTCTATCTTTAAAACACACCTTTGCTGAACTATGTTCAGGAAAAGTTTGATTTATCATACCCACTGCCTGCCGTTGTGTGTAGTAGGATGTATTTTTCCTGTGTGCTTCTCTGTCTCCCTGCTCCTGTTTGACCTTGTTCCTTTAAACAGTCAGCATATTTGGACAGAACATCTTTTCCTGCTGTCCTGTGTAGCTTTCAGGTTTTGAGGGCCTATTGAAATGTAAACCAGAAAGAGGCAATTACACTCTAAATACCCCTTGCCTTTTCCCCACTGCTCCCCACTGGCTTGAATCAGCACATAAGCCTGAGAGGCTGCCAGTGTTCTGCAAAGACTGAGTGGTTCTGCTTACCACATTTTGGGGTAGTTCTCTTCTGGTACCTTAAATAGCTTGATTTTCTGACAGTTTGGTCTATCTACTTTAGCACTCAGCTCTTGCATTTCAACCTTGTCAGGGTTATCCCCTATCTCTTGTGTGTTGATTAGTTGAGAAACCTGAGCTAGGTTAGTTCTGGTGTGCAGAACTGTAACAGCTTTCCCCCGCACCTGGCAGTTTCTGTTCTCATTGACAAATCTCAACTCCAGAAATACTCTGTGCTTTTTCTTTTATATTTCCTTTCTTTTTGTCCTTTTCAGTTTTGGCAGCTTGGGCTGCTTCTGAGCAGTTTTCATTTAGGGTCATATTTCTGCTGACTGCAAAGCTTCTGGTGATTTCTGCTGCTTCCCTGACTCATTCTGTCCCTTGCAAACAGACGGTGCTGGGCTCTCTTAGAAAACTTCACCACAGTGGACGACTCAGGCAACAAAAGATATAGGTATGTATAAATTTGAACTCTGGAGGCCATAATACTCAGTGAAACTTTCTGGACTCGGTAGCTTCCTGTCTTCACTCACAGAAGAAAAATCAGAGGGAAATGTTATGTATAGTGGATTAATAGTTCCCTTGGTCCCTACGCATTCATTTATGTGGAGAGGAAATACTGGGAAAAGAAACAAATTGTTCTGAGCTGGAAGGGTTTGCAGTCCTGAGTACATGTGGAGTAAGGCAGGCTGTGAGTGCAGTGCCAGGACATTAACCATTTATTTCACCTGAACTGGCCTGGTTCTGAACTAGTTGGTCTGTTTAGAGAAAGTCACTGTATTGCACTATTATGCTTCCACTGATATGGCTGAAGGCCTGGTGTATCTCCATCAGCACTTTACTCATATCCTCCACTGGTTTTGAAGAATGCATTGAAGTGATTAGGGATGTAGCTTGCTCAGATTTGGGTGTGCTTCTATAGGCAGCATGGTGTGTTGCTGTTTATCAAGAAAAGAGGAATATTGCCAGATTTTGCTGTTTAGTGAGAAATTGGAAACTGAATAATACTCAGACCAAATAGTTTATTTCTGTTATACAGGTGATCCCATTAATTACCAAACTTTTCTGGTCTGGGAGAAGGGCCTCATTTAAAACTCTCTTGGCTGCAGGTCAGATACGGCTGTCTGGGACTGGCAAGCTCCTTTCATTGCAATGTTCCTTTGCCCTACTATGCAAGTGTTCGAAGTAGAGGTTTAAGAAGTATGTCTGTAGATAAGCAGTTCTGCACAACCATGCCAGGATTTAATGTTTTCTGCAAAAGCACATGCTAAGTCAAGTCCCCTTAGCCATCTATACTAGTAGTATTTTTGTGGAGTGTTGTCTTGACTTCATCTGCTGTTTAGAATATTTCTATAAGAGCACCTGAATGTTAGCCTTGCTCTTCAATCTTCCTCTGCTCGGGACTCTCTGTGGATAATTATATGTGACTTCAACACCTTTCCCCCGCCCAACCTTTGGATAGAACAGTATATAGAGATTTAGCTCAGCCTATCCACTAAGCATGTACATAAGAGACCTTCCTACTCAGTAACAAGGTGCTGAGATTTCAGTCTTGTACATGTGGTTTGTGGGAGCAGTAGGGGAGGCAATGTGTTCTTTAAATGTACTTCTGACAGGAGAAAAAACAGTTTCAAGTTGCACCAGGGGAGGTTTAGGTTAGATACTAGAAAAACTTTATTCTGTGAAGAGTGATCAGGCATTGGAACATGCTTCTCAAGGAAGTGGTAGAATCACCATCCCTGGAGCTTATTTAAAAAATGCAGATGTGGTGCCTAAGGACATAGTTTAGTGGTGCACGTGGCCATGCTAGGTTAATAGTTGGACTTGATATCTTAGTGGTATTTTCCAGCCTTAATGACACTATTATTCTATGGTGCTATGATTCCAAATATCTGCAAACTCTGTCTGTATCCAGATGAATTTGGTGACTCTGGCACTGTTGGCAAATAAATACTATTTCTGAAGCAAAAAACCCCCACAAGACCAAAACATGGTGGCTTTGAATGGATGCCTGGAACGTAGTGAGAATGTGCCAAGTTATATATTTTTCCTAAGAACATACCAGCTTGCATCTGCTCAGGGGATTTTCTGAGTAAATTGTTTCTCTCTTTTTAAGAGGATCTTAGCGTTTCTCTAGTATTCTTCAGGTTCTAGCAAACTCCAAGAATTTAAATCTTTTGACAAGAAGTACTTACTACCAGCATAATGAGATGTATGAGGAGTTACCTCGTCATGATTATTTTGATCCTGGTCTCTCGTTTTTTGTCTAATACTTCTTGGAAGTCATGGAGATCTAGTGATCACTCTAGAAGAGTTCACTTTCTTCTGCAGTTTCCATGTGACCTCACATGTCACTCCTAAACATTCCCGTCTGCTCTAGCCGCTCTATGCTTTAGATATTTGAGAACTTTTGAACAGCTCAGCAGAACAGAGACATTTTTTCTACTTCTGTCTTGGTTCACCATTTTTATGCTGTGGTCTCTGGCCAAAAAAAGGGATGCAATTCTACAGAAGAGAACAGAAACTTACTGTTTTGTAAAGGTGTCTTTCTGTGCGAATGAGTATTTTAGATTGCTTGCAGAATTACCAGAAAAGGTACTGGCAAAACTAGGTTTAATATAAAAGTGACATCATAATGAAGTTCATTGCTCAGTTCACTCTACTACTTGCTACATGGTTAAAGTACACAGACGAAAAATTGGACTGAAGTGTAAAATCACTTAATCTGAAACTAAAATCAACCAAAAATCATCTATGTGGAGCCTGGGGATGGAAAAGGGTAGGAATGAAAAAAACAAGGGAGGCCCTCCCACTGAGTCACAAGTCTCAATGTGGATTTCTGTGCAAAACTTATCCCTGGACTTGAACAGTAGTTTGTGCCTAAAGAGTTTAACAGCACTAAAACAATGACCTAATTTAAATAATTTAGAAAAGATTCTATAGAATTTACTTCAAGCTCTATTTATAGGCCTAACTTACCAACCCAAAGTACTTAAGAATCTAGGATTCCAGGTACATTTTCTGTAGCATATTCACACAGGCCTAGAGTATGCACAAGGTACCTGTGAAAATTCTCCCTCGAGCTCAGTGAAGTGCTCATGTCAGATGTCTTTGCAAATTCTCAGAGGGTGAAGGGTTGAGCCTCAAGGAGTGGTGGTATCAGCCCAGGCTCTGTCATCATTGTTCAGCAGTAGTCCTTCAAGTACAGCGCATCTGAGAGTTCCCTGGGTCTGAGAGGCCCCGCTCAGACAGAGATGCTGGAGGTCAAAGGGTCTCACTTAGCACTGCTGTTTATAGGTTTACAAGAGCATTGGCTTTTAACACATTGACATCCTGGCCACAATTTGAATTGGTAACTTTCTTTTAAAGTTCAGTAATAACAAAAATGCTGTTCCTCTTGGTTTGTTATCCAAGCTAGAAAAATAAGTTTCCAGTGGTGTTTCTTAAAATCAGGAACTCATTAGACAGCACCAGTTCCTGGGAGCAGACCATGTTTCTCATAACCTCAAGAAGAGCTGAGCTCAGGTGTTGTTCATCAAGAATAAGGCCTAATGAGCATTTCTGAGATTATAGTGTGGCCTGAGTTTCAGGACAGGGAGAAATGCACTACCAGGCTTTCTAATGTTTCTGGGATGGGTTTTTTTCAGTGTGTTTTGAGCCTTTTTAGTTTTGAGTGAGTTTTAAGTTGCTATTGCTTTTGCTCTAATGGAGTAAAACTAACTTCTGACTTCTAATGGAAGGAAATCTGTGTAAAGGAAAACTTTTTTCAGTTCTCAGTTTCCCTATTTTGATGGAAAAAAGAGACTATGGGCTGAAATATTTTATTTTCACTTACTGCCAAAGAGCAATTTTAAATGCTTTTTTCAGCTTAAGAAGAATTTTTGAAAATGCTACTTGAGGAATTTCCAAAATACAGATTAAACTTGCTGTCATATAAGCCTCTGTTTTCTGACAAATATACCTTGACACACCTGCTGTCCATAATTAATCTCATGAATAGAGCAGACACTAAAAAAGTGTCCTGCCTACAAGACAGAAACCTTGCACTGGTATAAACAGTCTTCAAATGCAATTCAAACAACCATTTTCATTAATCATCATTTTAATTTATAATGCAATAGTAGAGTAAAATGCAAAATATTAAATATAATTTTTATATTCACTTAATTGAAATGGAAAATTACAAGGGAAAAAGAAATATCATTCTAATCTTTTTTATACTGTCACATCTAAAAGATTTTGTCCCTAATCACAGAAGGAAATATATTTGGAGAATACTATTCTGATGTCTTAAACCTCTTCACCTATGTATAATGTTGATTCCTTTGCCAGACTTTTAGTCAGTTTTGCTTCCCCACTCTAAAGTCCTCCTTTGTGGTAGTCCTCATTCCTCCAGCCTATGTGGAATGTTCCTATTACTGCCCTATGGGTTTTCACCAAAAGTGCTCAACACCTTTTGGAAGGACTGTGCTTCAAGCAAATACAGTTCTCTTAGTATTTCTGCTAAGGTTTGCTGAAACAGAATATGACTCTTTCCTCCCAGCAAGTCCATCCCTGTACTGTGTTGGTTTTTCCCCAGCAGTCCAACACTACTTATGAAGCTTCACAGCTCCCAGGCTGTTCCAGACTTTGCAGAGTCTGGAATGGCACCATGGTATTGTCCACCCTGTTATTTCCACTGGATGGTTTTGGCCCTAGTCCATGTTCAGAGTCTTCTTTTCTTCATCCTCATCTGCTGGAATAAGTGGCATGCTGCCATAGATAGCTGTCCTGCAAATAAGAGGACCAATAAACTTTGGTACTTAGTGGCAGCTGATAATATGGGCCCTAATAGCAATTTGGGTGCCCCTGAAGACCCTTCCTGTTCCAAATCAAGCCAGCTGAAAGCCTTGGGGATGCTCAGAGTGCCATGGTCTAATGCATTGAAAACGCCACTTCTGATCCCTGAGTTCTGCTTTCTCTGGGGTTTACTGCAGCTGAGCCCATAGCAACTGCAGTATGGTGGATGTGAACAGTTTAACAGATCATCCTGAAGACGTGTGTGACTATTTTAAAGTAGACAGTAGTCTGGACATGCTTGGCATTGTTAATTGCTCCTTTATATGCCTAGAACGGATGTTATGCCTCAGAGCAACAGTCTGTAGAAATAGAAATAATTAATCCACCTGCAGTATCCCAAGAATTGCCTGCAGGCTGTCCACAGAGCCCCAAGGCTCCATGCTGTTCCCATCAATATCTGGCTGTGAGGATAACATGCTTATAAATTGCAGCCAATTTGAGGCACCCACACTGAAATGCAGTGCTTAAGTGAAGAGAGAGGAGGGCATAAAGGGCAGTGGAGGAAAGGCAATTTAAAAGGATGAAGCTGCTCTTGAACTGCTTGATTTGCTTCTCTCTTTAGGGGTGAATTAGATTGAAGGACAGACCCTACAAGACTATTGCTTGTAGCAGATAGTCTGACCCTGAACCTCTACAGTTCAATAGCTTTTAAGCTGTCTAATTCCTCTGCCTTTCCTCTGGTGTGGTGCGGCTACATGATGTATGCATAGGACCAGCTGCCTGCTCAGGTTTGCTCAGCTATTGGGGACAGACCTGTGGCACAGGCAGGTTTCCTCATGGGTTTGCATTGTCAGCGTGTTATCTGGCACTACTCTGTTGGCCTCCACCAGGTCCTGCCACTGCAGTAGAGCATCAAAGCCTTTTCTGCTGCAAGACCACTCCTTTGTTTTGCCTCGACCAAATGAGGGTTCTCTCCCTAGTCACAGTCCTGAGGGAGTAGTACCAGGCTCTCCTACATTTCAGGATCAACCCTCTGTTTATTTTACCTGCTCTGTGGAGTCATATCTATTTTTGTCTCATCTGTATAGGTTTAGTTAATCTTCATATATGGACCATGGAGGACAGATTTCACCAACTATGGAGGACAAATTATGAGATGGGTAATTAATGTGTGTGTTAAGATTGAAGTCTGTGCCTTACCAACAGCATTAAAACCATTGTTTTGTTTTTCTTGAATATTCTGATTTCAGACTGCTCTTCAGCTTGTATGAGAGGAACTGTTTTCTAAAAGCATATAAGAAGAGGAAGCAGGGGTCTCACTTGAGCCTCTGAGCTACCATGAGAATACCAACTGAAATAATTGTTTTTATGGATCCATAACAGACATAGTGCTAAACAAAGCACCAAACTGATTATAGCATTACATGTTGTTGTTTCAGACTTTTTTGCAAATATAAGAACTAAATCTCATATTCCACCCACAAAAAGATGTTAGTCCTTGGTAAAGAGCCCTGAAAAAAGGGGAAATCATGCTGGTTTAATTTTTGCTAGTTGTCAATTGCTGTTATTTATACAGGACAGAGAAGCTAGAGGCTGGAGAAATAAATGGGAATCATTACTTGTATAAAGCTGGTGAGCTGGAATTCCCACTGACTCTATTTCTGTTACATTTCTTTCCTCCTCTTTTATAACCCATTGTTTCTAGATTCAAAGAAAAGGCAATGTAGAATGAAATGCTACTAGTTCTGTAAGAAATACATCATCCAGACCACAACAGACTAGAGGGACTATTAGGAAATGTATACTGGAAAAGGCAATTAATCTGCCAAGAAGTAATTTTCCAAGTGCAGCATTTTTCACTTGCTACATATTTTAAGAGGTATCTCATTATTTAGGTCTCTTCTAGGTTAGTGTGCTTCTTTATTGCAAATATCTTTAGAGAGGAGGTAGCCTAGATTCAGAGAGTACATATTCCTCTTCTTGGAACTTAAGCAAAATTTGATGTCTTGGAAGCACTTTCCTTAATTGATTTTTTTCTTGGAGTTTCTACTGCGTCTGTGTGTCCCTCTTTCCAGGGACATTCAAGTCAGGAGTCCAGTTTGTCATGCTGCTAGTTTAGGACCATTTTAAGTCAGCCTCTGTGTCCTGACCTACATGTCACCTCACTGCTTCCTTCAGTCATCTAAAAGAGGCAGTCACAAAGCTGTTATGTGATTCTCCTTCTGTGTGTTGATTTGCCACTAATGAAGGTGTGTGGTGGTGCGCTAAATTCAAAGCCAAGTGTTTTCCCATGATTACTGCCCTGCCAGCCCAGCTGTCTACCTGCACCTGCTCTCTGTGTTCAGGTTGCCTGTGTTCTTCCTTCTGAAGCTTCCATTAATTGTACTTTTGTGAGAAGCTTTTTGCATCCATGGCTTGGAGCAAAATTGCAAAAATGTATTTGGGGGTGGGGAATGAAAAGAAGGTGAAGGGCACCTCATCAGTCTTAATCAACCTACTTTGGTCTGAGCCAGCTCCAATCAGCCATAAGTGGTAGCTTTCCCTCTCTTTCACTCAGTATAACTCACAGCAGGTGTGCTGGACAGTCAGTTTACAACTTATTAACAGTGGCCAGGCCAGGCTGTGACCTTTCACTGCCTGCAAAAACCATACAACCAGGCCTCCAGATGCAACAAAAAAGGCAAATTGCTGCTGTGCTCCAAGCTTCTACATAATGTTAGAATTGG
Organism: Orthonyx spaldingii; assembly: GCA_013397795.1. NCBI lineage: Eukaryota > Metazoa > Chordata > Aves > Passeriformes > Orthonychidae > Orthonyx > Orthonyx spaldingii. Next base: position 365,771 of record VZTJ01001831.1, read on the forward strand.
CTTTAGACAATCAGTTCAGGGAGATCATAGCAAGAAAGTTTAAGGGCCCCTACTGAGACAATGGGCAGTAATTTTGCTCTCTCTGTGATGTTATTCTTGTGTAAACAGTCCAGCAGCACTATCAGTTTCCAATACGGTCAGGTGTGTAATACAAGTGTGTGTTCTGCTAGACAAATAAGCATGCCTAGAGTGTTCTCTCTCTGTGGATGAATTTTTCTCAGTGCTTTCCTCCTTCTTCTTTGGAGACAGACAAGACAACTGCCTTATTCCCACTGTTATTTTATACATTTTATCATGTCCCTCCCGAAACAAACCTCATATCAAGATGTGGAAGGTGGAAACAGGAGGGGCAGGCTTTAAACCCAACTCACAGCTATGTCAAAAGGATTGGGCTATCTCAGCATCGTACATAGCAGATTATTTTTACCAAGAAATAAACAAAAAAAGTCTGGAAATTCCTATGTGTAAAGGAATCACAGTGAAGGATTTCATGCGGAAGTTTTTGTGCTGCCTCACTCTGTACTGTCTGGTGTTTCTAAGCTTAGAATCATAGGGAGTCACTATGCAGTGTGGGGAAAGACAGTCTTGTTCTTCCCTTCTGCAGCACAGAAGCCCTCTGGAAAATTCAAAGCATGACACCTGTACCTATTGTTATTGGCCTGTTAGTTTTTAAAGGTATGAAATATATAAAAAATTCTGAAGGAGCAGTTCAGCCATGATAGCTCTCCATGAGGGCTCCTTCCCTGTTGGATGAGGCCTAGCACAGTTACTATTTTTAATGGGTGTAAACAAGCAGGAAACAACACAATAGATGAAAATCAAATCCTGCCCAAAAAAAAAAAGGGGTTGAGCATAAAGCTGTTACTAGTGGTGTATCAATGCAGTGCATATGTAAAACTGTTTATCCATGGAAAATCAACCATTGAACTCTGTGTTTCTGTAACAGGTAAGGATTAACTAAGCAGAAATAAAAGAATTACTTGTATTGTAGCATTAGTTGGATCCAGAGTCTTTTCTATCTACCAGGCACCCAGCTAAAATCATCCTTCATTATTAACAGTGAAAGAAAAAATCATTGCATAAAAAGATCAAAGGTAGTATCATATGACTTTTCTTGCTGTAAATTGGGTGGTTTTTTTCATTTTTCTTAATTTGCTGGGTGAGAAAGAGCCATTTGCATCAGTGTTGCTTCCAGATTCAGTGACAATGAGTCTCTTCCTGCTTTCTCTTCTTTCTCCCCTTTCACACCACTCTCAAGCAACGTTAAAAGAAGGATGAAGAGAACATTGAATACAAATTGATAGAGAGAAAATGGGAATGGTGCTGCCCCTCAAAGCTAGAAGCCTGCAAAAACATCTCAGGCACAAAGAGGTAATGAAACAGCTGTAAAGAGTTCTATAATTTTCTATGTGTAAAATGAAATCGCAATCATCGGTCCTGCTGTGTCCATGGAATGCTGCATTAAGGCTGATTTTGAAGCTACTTTCTAGTATATTTATGGAAATGAAAAGTAGGAGTTCCTCCTTTAAAGAGTTTAAAGAGCCAAAGTATTGTATAAAAAGTTCCATGTAGATAAAAGATAGTTGAAGTTTTTGTACTTTATCTGTCTTTGCTTTTCTTTCTTTTTAAACATCTAGGTTGTCTGTAAAGAGGGGTTTATCAAGCAAGCTCTTTCTTCTGTGGAGCAACTCTTCAGTGTCTGGAGAACTGGGAAGAGTGAAGAAATCAAAATTGAGAGTAATAAATACAAACATTGTTGAGAGGGTCTTCACAAGGCTTTTTTAGGTATGTAAGATGTAGCTAGTGAAGTTTTCTCCCATCTGGAAGACAAACAACATTTCCTTTCTTGTGCTGTTGTACAGAGTGTATCTGCTGTATTGGAAAGTAGTCCTGATTTCATGCCACCTTCCCTACTTCAGATTAGATCCAGGAATGCTAAATATCTTCAGAGGTTTCTTGAGCTCTATACCACCCTCCCCTGCCACGGCTGTGCACAAGAGTGCAGTGTCTGTTGCTCTCCATTTTTTTTTTAATAACTTCATGTGCCAAATAACTGGGGGGGAAAAAAGACATATTTGTTGGGTTTTGCTGAACTGTGGTAGTTCATGCTGCACATTCCTTCAGTGGTTGTTTGGCACAGTGATGGCAAATTGAATTTGGTGTTGCTGGTATTTCCAAAGTGGAAAACAGCTTTCATTGCTTCAAAAGGTTTTCAGTGTACTTCAGAGAAGGACAATTTAAACAGAATTCAACTTTGAAGTCAAACTAACTCTTCCACCGAGCACTACTACAAAGAATAGATAACACTTCATGACTTTTCTGCTATAGACTGCCAGCTCTGTGCCTCAGCTAGACAAACAGGTATCTTCTTTCTCTCTCAGAGAATCAGATTTGCCCTGCTAGACACACTCCAGTACATCATTTTTAGCAGCAACAACACACCTGTGCCTGGGATGCAAATCACAGCAAGCAGTTGTTGCCTGTGTTTCATGCTATGCTGGGTTTGATTTATCATAACTGCATGGCACAATTCATCCAAGTCATGAAAAAGGTGCAGTGAGTGCACACCATACAATTGAACATGCCATCATTCATATTTCTGAAAAAGACTGCACAAAAGCTTCTGAAGGAGATGGCTGACCTGATGTGGAAAAAGCTTAAAACTGGAATAGTACATTCATTGATGTGTGTGGGGAGAATGAAAAGGAAACTCAGATGAGTCTATGCACTTTTCCCAGATTTTCTTAGCTTTATTTAAGACAATACTTAACTTTAAAAAGGGAAGTATAAAAGTAATTATTATTTCTGGTAAACATTATAGAGCAAATAAAACTCTGTAGAAACACAGAGAAATGTTCCTGTCTTAAACCTTAATAATGCTAGCAAACAATCCTACTCTTATCATCATGTCTCATCCATGGAATACTCATGTGGTACAGTACCGTTTTCCATGAATGGTGCAGCTGCTGTCTGCATCTTCCTTGGAAGATCCCTGTACACTACATAAAAAGTGGAGGAGAATCACACTGAATAAAAGGTGATGTCCTTCTGCAAAACACCAGGTGAACAGGGTCTTTTTGTACTTTAACAAATCCACTTTAAATCTGCAGTCTTCATTAGCTAGAAGCATTCTCCTTGATGGCGGCAAGAGAAGTAGCCCTCAGATTGCTTGCTCTGTGTTTGCTGTGTTTTGAAACTGTTATGAAACTGTGTTTTGCTGCTGCAGAGGTACAATGGGTGGAAAGCCACAACACTGAAGTGCTCTCATTGACTGCAGTTCCATGACCTAACACGAACTGCAGAAGAGTGTGCAGAGAAAGGCTCAAATCCTTGCCACACTCCCTGCCCATGTTACAGGACAAACTGTAACAAAAAATTCTTGCAAATCATAAAAATTTAAAACAAAACTGAAATCAAAACAGTCAAAGAGTTACAATTGCAGCACTCATACAAACTGGCTCTGGTCCTGTCGCTGAGCACTGCTCAAAGAACCTGACTCCTTCGTGTTTGCAGCTTCCCTTCAGGTTTTTGCATATTGATGGAGACCCTGCTGAGCCCTGCAGGCTGAACAATCCCAGCTCTCTCAGCCTTTCCTTGCAGGACAGGTGCCCCAGTCAATCGTCTTTGCAGCATGCTAACAGCTGACTTTACATGAAAGGTGGTATCTTATTCATCACAGGTGAGTGTAACTGGGTGTTTCACCACCAGGACAGTAAGGCAGCTCTGTTTACAAGAGAAAGAGATTTTTATCTGAAGTCATTCAGTCAGACACTGAATAGCAGGCTAGTGTTGACCTGAAGTCCTCCTTGGGTTTGTTATCCCTGCTAGTCACTGGTTGGGGAATACACCAGCAACAGGAAGTAGCCTGTCTATCCAGCTTTAATTCTGATCACCCAATCATCTTTAGCAGGGAATGCCATACTTCCGTGTACTTCTGGACCTCATAGCAACAGAGAAGCTGAAGGGAGGAGGAAAACCAGGAAGATCTTGACAGGTTGTTAACAGGAAGCTATGATGAGTAAAGTGCAGATCAGACACAGGAGGTACACAGGTTTCAGAAAGCAGCCTGGATGCTGTCCAGTCACCCTTTACCCTGTCCTGCTCCTTCGGAGGTAAGGGATTTGGTTGATACAAAACTCTTTGCTGCCCCCTTAGTGTGATGAAGAATCAAGAATGTAAAAGTTCCCTGCTCAAACTGAAATTCCAGGGAAGAAATGAAGCTGGATGCCCTGTAGTTGCCTTGCCTGCATCTTTCATGAAGTCTTAATCTTTCAGGAAATTTCCCCATTGAAGGGATAAAATTTTCTAGCTGAAGAAACATATGGAAGTACATTTAATTTTATGAAGTACTACCACTGTGTTTGAACACTCTCCTCCCTCAATATAATTTCTTGAGATCATATCACAGCTTTTCATGAGACCTATTTTTGACCTGTTTCATTATAACAAGACCATGTCAAGTACAGTCACAGGGATACCCGGATGCCCTAGCTGATGGCCTCAGCTCAGTTCAGTAAGTATTCTGTTAATTAGCAGTGTGTGGCTGCCTATAGTCATAACATTTATAAGCAGATCAAATAATCTTTTACAGTTGTAATATATTTACAGGGAGGTATTTAATATAAATTCCCTGGACAGTCTTTGGGTTAATGTTATAAATAAAAAGGACTCATTCTAAAAATATTGCTCATTGTGCCTTCATTACTCACATAAATCTTTTTCTTCCCCAACTGCTTTTAGAGAACATTTTGTCTACAAAAAACATTGATTTTATTTGGTGGTTTTACATACTTTATTATGGCTGAAATTTTTTAAATGTTACTTTTAATATGATATTGTAAAGTTGTGGATTGATACTACTGTGTGTTACTTGGCCATTTACATCTTGTGCTTGAGCTCAGGCACCCCTGAGAAGGACAAGATGTTGATCTTGTAATCAAAACAGCTCTTGGGAGAATGGGTAAGAAACTACCAGACAACTGCCATAGGATTTTCAGTGTCTTCCCACACAGCCTGTGAAAACTAGTGTAATTTTCTCTCCTCTCCATCTATTTCAGTGGATTGCCCAATGAGGCACCAATATGCGTAGTGACAGCTCTCGTGGGTGTGATCCAGTTATTGTAAATGCATGTCAGTGGCGAGAGGAAAAAAATGAACATGCACCCAAACTCCTTATTAGACTGCAAGAGAACAATCCTGGTTATTCCTTCTCCTCTCAATGAGCTTCTTAGTGACTTGGATTGCGTATTTTTCTAATATCAGATGATCAGAGAATTTGGGATCTTTCTGTATTAGCATGGCTGAGAGAATCATATAATGGATAAGGTATATATTGAGATCAGGAATTTTATAGCACTTAAGAATTTAGTCCATAATGAGGTATTAAAAATATCCAAAAGCTCTGTTACCCTAATAGAATTATGAGAGGATATTTAACCTTCTCTCCTTGCCTTCCTGGTCTAAATTCTTCAGGATCACTGAGAATCTTTCCCACTTGCCCCCTTCAAAGAGCACTGAAAAAATTTGCTGTGTACTTTGACAGAGTTATAAATGTAATAAAATTGGCTGTAGAAATGTCATGTTTGTCTATAAAGTCTGCATTACTTCTGGTAATATTTATTCTTGGGAAAGAAACAAAAAACAAAGAGGAAGAGAAAGGAAGCCAAAATATATTTTTAAAATAATCCAGTTTCATATGAGGTACAATCTCAATCTTCTTTTATATGGAATTTACATGCTAATTCATTAATTCTTCCTAGGGCCTTGTTCAACCAAGTTAAATTTCCTCTAATTCTACATGCTTTAATAGTCTTGCTAAAGTCTATGGGAATTACTTATTTCATTGTAGATAAACTCTGTTTAATGATTTGTTAAGCTGGGATAGGAAGTGCAGAATCAGACAGAAGAGGGCTGTAAAAGGGACATGTAGCCTACCTTCATGTCTCACTGAAGGACTAATTCTACCTTACACATCCTGGCACATCATTGCCTAGGCTACCTTTAAAAGCTTCCAAGGATAAAGATCACAATTCTCTCTACAGCACATTTTGCCTGATTTCCCTTAGTGTCTAACACACAGTTTCCTTACATTTATTTAATTCCGCTGCTTCCTGTCCTATCCACTTTATACATAAGAAATGTTATCCTCTGCCTCTTTACAGCAGCCCTTTACATGTCTGAAGCTAGTGGCAGAGCTCCTTTCAAGTCTTTTTTGGGAATTCCAGTTATGTAAACATCTGCTTATTCTTTCTTGCGTGATGTGCTACATATATGTCTCAAAATGTCGGGTTCCCATACTGTAAATAGTATTCCTGCTGAAGCCTTAGTTCATCTTAGTACATCTTACTTTATCTAGTCATGCATCTCAGAAGAGATTTTGCTTTTTTATGTTTAATTTTCTGTAAGTATATAATCTGTGGATGAGATGAACCATTCATCATGATGTGGAATCAACTAGCACTTTGTACATTACCACTAACACAACAGTAAAATGCCGAGTGCTCTCTAAGCTGGTTATGGCGGGCAGAATGGCAACTTCAGAAAAATTTTATCAGAGAAATTCTCCCATTGGGCCATGAGGTGGAGAAAGGACCCTCCTGCTTTCTAAAGTGCTTCTCATTTAGGATGGACATTTAGCCCCAGAAAGGAGAATTTCCACTGTAATCAATTCTTCATGAGCATGTTTGAATCTAGACAGCAATTTTACCTTTCAAACATCTCCATATTCTTTAACATGGGTCCAATAATTATGAAAAAAGAGAAAGCTTGCTCCAAACTCTCAGCCATAACAACAATAGAAAGTGACATTCTCTGGAAATTCTATCTGAAGGAATGAAATCTCTTGCTTTAATGAGAGGATGGTCAAACACTGTCATAGAATGCCCAGAGAGGTTGTGTCATCTCATATCTGGAGATACCCAGAACCCAACTGGATGTAGTTCTGGGATACCTGCTCTAGTTCACCCTGCTTCAGCAGGCAGGCTGGACTAGAGGATCTCAAGACAGCCCTTTCAAACGTAACTGTTCTGTGGTTCTGTGAAGTGAATGAGCTCTGTTCTGTGAGTTAACTGCCTGTTCCCTTTCAGTGCTGCCAGTTTTAATTGGTTCTAGCCCTTCTGAGTGATAGACTTGGATTTTACTTCCATTTTGCTGAGGGAAAAAGGCACTTTTGTATTTAAAACCATGAACTTTTACTGTTCATTGCTACTTGCAAATTGTTCCTATTCATTGCCCTGCAATGAACAAGCTGTTACATTGAAAATCTTGTTTATGAACAAGAAGGAAGCACATTTCATTCATTAGTAAAGCCAGGAATCTAATGTTTGTTTAACTGAAATATCAAGGGATTATTCAGTTTCAATCCAGCTCCAAGTGCTGCAAAGATGAAGGAATAGCAATGCAGTTGGAGAACTGCTATGAAATTGTTGTCACACGTACATTCTCATTCATTTCACCCCTTTCTATGTTGTGCTCGTCCTTCCACTGCAGCCCTGTCTTGAGAGGTTCCACACTGGTGGAAGTCATGGGGGGATGTTACTGGGAGCTGTCAGGACTCAAAGTCCTTTGCCAAGAACAATGTTCACGTTATGTATTCTTCTTTGTCCCTCTAGAGTCACTTGAGATGATTTTTTTGGGCCATCTCAGTATGTTCTCTCTTTGTTCTGTTCACTGCCTCTGAATCCAGTGTGTCCAGCCCCAGGTTCACACTTTAGCTGACCATGGGCAATCTGTGTGCAGCCTGTGCTCCTCTGTGCCACATCCTGTGTCCTTCTCAAGGCCTCTGCTGTCCCACCAGGGCTGGGTTTGTCAGCACTTTGTCATCATGTTGCTATTGTATAAATCTCACTGCAGATCGAGTAGCAGCTTGTCATTGCTGTCTATGCAAAACTATGGTAGTACCACACAAAGAGAAGCAAAAGTAAAAGAGATGGGGCACAGGCACCTGATTAGCTGAAGGAATTGCTGTCACTGTTTAGAGATGCAAAATAAAGCTACAGGTAGGTCAAGGAAAGTTCAGAGAGGGCAAACCTGAGAGGTTTCATCTCACAGGTCTTGAACACTGCTTGCAAGTCTTGTAGTCTATACTAAGAATGGCAGAGCTGTATCACAGGGACACATGACTACCACACCACTGCTATCTGGGTCTGACCACCCTGTTCAAAGTTGCTGGCGTACTGTTGTCAGTAGCAATTGTCTCCTTATGCTGCAGTCCTAGGTCATCTTCGATTAACACCTTTTTCCCAGATAACACCTTTTGTTTAATGACTATGTCCTGGGGAGAGTTAACCTCTCTGGAAAACCGTTCTTCAGCAGTCTTTTCTAAAAAAAACCCACATCAGTTAGATGAGATAAAGGACACTTTCACCTGATAGAGGTACTTTTCCAACTCTGTTTTTCAAATTGGTATTTATTCATACAGTTAATGCATGTACGTAGTTGGAGCAAAATGATTACCATAAGCCTTAGGGTCTTACCTGCTTATCCACCATTGAATTCTTCTTTTTTTCCAACATTATTTTTGGCAGACTTTTGCCTATTGGCTGGTGTGCTTGTTTTCAACATAAAATGGACAAATACCCCATTTGCCTCCAGCCTGATAGTCCATTTGTCATTTGATACAGCACTTCCTACTGCTCCTGCAAACAATCTCTCTGGTGTTGTTTTCAGGCTCTTTGTGCTATTCTCTTTTTGAATGCCCAAAGAGACTTGTAGGGAGATGAGGCTCCTGCATCTTGTGTAAGCATAATCTCAGTCTGTGGTGCCTATTGCCACAAAAGTAAAAGCCCACATTGTTTCCTGTCTTATGACCTCTGGATATCTTTCTGTCTTAGATTTTTCAATTATTTGGGCTCACGTTCAAAATGGAAAAGCCTTGTGGTCTTCATTATAAATTTATCATGATATGATAAATCTTCGTCAGGATGTAAAATTATCATTGCTTTGTCAAAAGTTAATTTGGGATCTTACATGATGTCTTCCTCTGTGGCTAACATCCTCCATCTCCCAAAAGTCCTATATCTCTGCTTTTCTATAACATCTACATGGTTCTAGCCCTACAAATTGAAAGACAGGTTCTTCAGTCTTCTGTCAATTGCAAAGTTTTTTTCCCACCTGGATTTTGCTTGTATTACATTAACAAAACAATTGTTTTCTGGATGTCTAATACCATTCCAGCACGTTTCTCTCACCCCATTATTTCAGAAGGGCTCTTCTTAGATCACTTCACTCTTGACAGCTTACACTGTCCAATAATCAGTCAGTACTAACTAGAAGAGATCTGGCCGTGCTGCCTTCTCTACATTTTCCTGAGTGGAGAGGTGTAGCCAGAGCCTCTTCAGAACACAGCAGCTGTTTCACAGAAGCCACTTCTGGGACGGTGACATAGAAATACATTTTCCTACCCTTTCTAGATTGGTAACAAAAGTAGACAGACACATTTAATCTGGCTTTTCTGCTGATAGAATATTATTCCACTTGATACAGACTTAGACTTTTATCTTATTTCTCAAAAAAAAAAAAAAAAAAAAAAAAAAGTT
>VZTJ01001831.1:375313-395647 GCA_013397795.1 Orthonyx spaldingii
AAAAAAAAAAAAAAGAAAAAGAAAAAGTTTTATTTCTATAGTTACCCAGCTATTTTTTAACATCTCTTGTCTCTTCCTTCTCACACCTAATTTTAAATTTGAAACAAACGAAATTGATTGAGGTACAGAGATCTCCAAGAGGAAAGAAATCCAAATACAATGCGCCTGGCTCAGAGAAAGGTGGGTGGAACTCAGTCCTTTTCAGAGGCAGCAGCCAGCTGGTCAGTACTTCTGTTTGCACTAGCTGGTGCTCCAGTAGCTCCAGGTTGGTTGTGGCACACACTGTCTCTAGCCCATTCAAGAGAGGGAAAGGAGCAATGGGGGAGAGGTGAGGGATGGTGGAGGATGGGAAAGGTGCTAATTTATGAGGAGATATTAGGGCAGATGACACAGAAATCTCCAGACTGTTTGGCTTCATTTGCTTTGTAGCACTTGAAACTGCCCCTCCAAACTGGGGTGAAATGAGACTGCACTGTGTCACATGGCTGCAATTATGATCATGGACAAAGGTGGCAAGTTCTGGAAGTGGTCTTGAAACCTTATTTTACCCATCTGTAAAATGGTATTGATACTGACTGCCTTGGACATGGGTTTGATTAGAAACGGTAGTGTTAGGTTGCAATGTCTGTCATGTGTTACTTTTTTTTTTTTGATGCTGCTTTTCCTGTAGCATTTCAGTGATTGAGAGGTAATTGTTGTCCTGAGCTTGATTCTTGAACATCTCTGAAACACAGCAACCAGTGTTTGCAGGAAGAGATCACTCATGTTGGGGAAAAATATTTCTGCCACAACATTCTTGCAGGCTCTAAAGGTACAGATCCGAGGTAAAACAAAGAGATGTTTCTGACACCAAGGGCTCCTTGGACAGCATTCAGAATTCATTAAATATGTGAGTGTGGGTACCTTCACTTTATCCATGTTTGAAAAGAAATCATGAGACTATACTGCTGTTCAGCAGCCCATTTTGTGCCATCATCATGCAGAATACATGTTACAGAAGAATATAGTTACAAACACATTGAGCAATAGTGTGAAGTATTTTCTGTATGCCTTTTTGTTGCCCTTGCCAAATTTCCTGGCTAAGTAATAAAAGGACTTGGACACTACTCTGCTAAATGAGGTGTGGATAACACACAGTTTGGTTAGCTCATGTATTGTAAATATAGCTCTCAATAGATATTTTAGCAGCTAGCACTCTACCTATTTATTTCTCAATTAAAGGCCATATCCAGCAAGTTTTCTTCATGTTATTTCATGAATTAGCTGTAAAAATGCCAACACATGCCACAAAACACCATTTGTCATATTTCTTGCTAAATTAGATGTTGCGAAATTGGACTAATCAATGCAAGTGTTTTCCATTTGTGCCTTGTAGAGTCTGTTTCACTGTGTTTCCACCTTGGCATTAGTAGAGTGAAAAAAACAAGGAAAGCCTCTTAATTGTCTTCTGTGCCGGGGATGTCCAGAACCTGGATTCATCCTCATCCTATGCCTTGTTCAAGGCTAATCTTGTTCCACAGGGAAATCAGGAAAGGCCATAAATTGGTTCACACTCAGAGCAACCCATATTCTCTGATGTGGAGTGTAAATTTTCACAGCAGGGGTGCACTGAGCTCTTTGCTTCTGCTCTGGGTTGAGAACAGTGAGGTGACAGATAACACTTTTCATCTATTTCCATCCCTTGGGAAGCCCAGATGAAGACAGATCAATGGATCCCCTCATTTGCCTCTACCTGGCATTTGGGCTTATGTATGCAATAAAAATTCCAGAGAAATAACTTCATCTTTATTTGAAGGATTGCATCTTGTGAGATATATCTGAGACAGCTGCCTTTGGAGGCTAAAAGCACTTGATGCCCTCCCTATAGTCTCAGTAGCTCATGAGCAGTACCAGATCTAATATGACTTATGCAAAGTATGTTTCTTATTGCTTGGCTAAAAAGGTTAGGTGTGTCTCTGAGGAATGATTTTTAAAGGTTACTTTAATGTCAAATTAGTGGTTTTGATTTCATAGTAATACAATTTTCAGTGTTTGGTGGATTCTTTTAGTTAAAATAGCTATTGGGTGACATTTTAAAAGCAATCTGCTGTTTTGCCTAGCAGAGACTTTAAAGCATAGTGATTAAAAATGGAAGGTCAGAAAAGCATAACTAAAACCGTTGCCCTTGATTTTCAATGCTGAAGTACAGTTTCTCTCCCTGGACACTTTCTGCTCACACACTTATCCATATCCACATCCTAAGCATTATGCAGCTTCAGCAGATGCAGACCCAGAGTCAGAATTGGATGTTCTCCTTGGGCTGGATGTATGCACACACTTAGTGCCTTTCCCTGCATCTGGAAAGTTTCACATGTAAATTCAGAAGGGCTAGAAAGAAACATGCTGAGAAATGGAGAGCAAATGGCTTGCATAAGGGCATTCTTCCAATCAGTACCTGAATTTGGACTACAGCCCAGACCCTTTACACCTCTATCTACAGCGCTAGCTACTCAGTTCCTGGCTAGACCGTGCAAGAACACATTTTGGTCAACAATGAATTAGAAAATTTATTTGCTGTATCAAAAATTCCTGTGAAGGTATAGTTGTTAAGAGTGTCACTTTTGTTATATTTTTCAAAAGAAAGGGTTGATCTCCAATTTTTGACAAGTAGTACCTGGTTTTGAAGACCAAAAGAGATATGTATGAGCATAGCTTAGCATAGTCATGTGGTCTAAAATGTAATTGTTGAGACTTAGTTTATCACAGGACTTCCAATGACTCTGGACAGTCATCCTCTCCAAAAGTATCTATTCACATAGTAAGAGCCAGTCCCCAGTTTGCAGAATTTGAACCACGAGTAGCAAAACCAGAGCAGAACTTTCTCTCTGTTTTCCATAAAGTTATTGTGTGCTTAATAAGGTTCTTGAAACAATGAACAACTGCTACTAGTTCATTATCTTACATTGTTTAAATGGACAACTTCCATTTTTTATTTCTGGCTTAGGAAGCCTGAAAATCATCTTTGTTTACTTTTTATTGTCATTTGATCTAATGCCTGTAGTAGGTACTTCACAGTGCCAGTGATCTCCTGGGCAGAAAAATGAAATCTTACCAGTATCCAGCTTGTCTTTCCAAAGTTTTTGAGGCACAGGTAGATTTACCAAATGGCTCCTGTGGGCTTGATCTGCACATGCAGGCTCTCCGTTTATACCCATGCATATCAGATTATGTGTACCGGCACAAATATGAGAGTGGGGCTCATTCGCTTTACTTTCGGTGCAGTTTAACTATTGAAATCTGGTCCAGGATGTAGTGATCTTGTGTGAGTTTTCTATTGAATAAATAATTGTATGGTAATAATATAAAAATTTAGACAAAGGTTTCTCTTTTAAAGCTTCCATTTAGTTTCCTCTTCAGCTTGTCCATTGCAGAGACAGGGAAGGAAGGCAGAAACTACAGCAATCTTCCTTTGAAACTTGCTTTTCCCCCATTCCCTATAAGCCTAATTTGCAGACTTGACATTACACAGTCCTTCCCATAGCAGGAGGATTCAGTCTTTGTCATTTCTCCACATCCAAATGAATGTGTTGTTAGAACAGCCACATTTTGACATCTCTTGCCCTGCCAAGGCATGTTGGAAGATGCTATCAGTATCTCCAGTTCAGACAGTCTTTTCTCATACCTGCAGGAAGATGTTTGGCAACAGTGTCATTTCTGATCACTAGCTGAGCACACTGAATGGTATATGTTGTCTATCCAGGCTTACTAGTCATGCTGTGTACTGTTCTTCTGTTGCAAGAAAATGTCCTTAAGAGTTCCTGTCACACAGCAGCCCAGAACTGTCCGTATTTTGGAGGATGTACGTCTTTGTCCATGCTGTCTATTCTGTTTTAGCTGTGACTGTGCTCCTCAGGTCCAGCTAAATACTCCCAGCAAGTGTGTTTTCAGGCTACTCACAGCCACAACAGTCCTAAGAAAACTGTTAATACATCTGCTTCGGATGCTTAGGAAGCTTGCCTCTGGGCTAAAACTGAACAGAATTTTGGCTTGTAGCTGAGCAGAAAAGGAAAAGGAAAGCAAGAAATCTCAGTGTCTCTTCTGACAGAGAGCACAGGGGCATGAACTTTGCTAGGCAATCTTTCCCGTAACACCCTGCAGGCATGGAGTGAGAGTTGTGCATGAAACTGGAACCAGTTGCAAGGATGAGACTTCTAGAACCTGTGCTGCAGGGGGCAAGCTTGGAAAGGAGATGCCTCTTCTGTCCACGTCTGCACCTAATTGTAGTCTACAGGGCTACAATTGTAGTTTGCAAGACTACCTATATCTGCACCTAATTGTAGTCTATAAGAAGAATCAGCACCTCTGTTTAGAGTGCCATAATTCAGTTCATATTAACAAAGACAGTCAAAACAGTGCAGAGCCATCATGATCTGAATGCCTCTGACATATGGGAAAAATCCCCATCTAGGTCAGATGTAGCTTTGGATTCAGAAGAATTTGGAAGTTAGGACTGAGTCAGTGCTCATGGGTGATATACAATAGGCAGTGCTTCACAGGGGGACAGGTAGCTTCTGACATCCTTAAGTGAATGACAGCTTTCCCTCAGTCATCCCACTGCTCAGCAGGTCCAGCTTCAGCAAGCATTAGGCTTTGCATGATGGTGGTCTTAGATATGCCTTTCCATGTCCCCTTGGGTGTACACAGAGGAGGCAGCTCTGATGTGCCTCTTGAATGACATGCATTTATGGTAAGTGCCAACACCTGGAAACAGCATATCAGAGACCCAAGGTAGCTCTCACACTTTATCTGGGCAAGTGCCTGTAAACAGTGTCTGTCAGCAATATGAGTGCTGTCACAGAAAAGCCACGGCAGCCTCAGAGGAAGCAGTGTTTTGACACTGGGGCTGCTGTTGGGGACACAGTAAATATGGTAACCCTTCTGCCACAATTTTTCTCCTTTACTCTCAGACTGTATTTCTGGGATATGTTTCTGATCCCTTCTCTGATATTGCATATATTACTCCTGATATTTTCACCCACCTGAGCTGCAATTAAAATCTTGGGGAGTTTCTACCTTGTGAATCAGTGTCTGGTGCTCCTGTCATCATATGATTGCTTTTCAGTGTGGCAGAAAAGTAGCCACAAAGGTATTTCCTAATGTGGCAAGAGCACACAACAAGACTTGGATAATCTAAAAAGTAGTCATGCCTTACCAGGTTCTGCATTTTGTTTTGTTGGGTTTTTTTCTCCCCTGCTATTTTTGTGGCTGTTCTTAATAATGAAATGTTTGCAAAATTTTATTCTGCATACTGCTTCTGATTTTTTTTTCGGTCCTGAATTGAACTTAGCGTTCTCTTGCTGAAATTACTTGCACCTCTTGGAAAAAAACTTGTAGCATCACTGCTGTTCGTGGCAAATCTCAAGCAGCAACAGAACCTCTTTCTTCAATGCATCAGCAGTAAATTTATACCTTTGTTTTGCTCTCATCACTCTGGAGAGATATTTGGCCAAGAGATCAAGAATGGATTGTCACAACTGGTTGTTTATCCTTTTATCAACTTGTGCAACCAGACAGAGAACCTTATCTCATTTCCACAGGTAGCTGTGTTGAACAGAAAGATGTAATTGCATTTGGAGGCAAGACAGTGGGAGTGGATAGAGGTGGCATCACAAGAAGCAGTGGGTAGTTTTTATTAGTGTAGTAGAGAGTTATGATTCATGCTGTTCTGTAGGCTGTGGCAAATTTCAGAAGGATTTGTGGGAGAACAAAGGGACATTAAGATGGGTGTAAGGAACTCTTTTGGCTATGAGAAGCTGGGGTTCCTTATGGAAAATTCTTATTTTCAGATTGGATTCCAGTCCCTTGGGCAGAACTCCTGACATGACATGGAAGAAGCTTTTAAACAGATGCAGGCATCTTGATTCTGAGCATAAGAGAAAGCAATGGGGTGAGCTGGTGAGCTTCTGTAAGAGTTATTAACAGTCTGGTCTGTGTCAGAAAATTATCTGGATCTGTGCATGACACTGCAAATTGTCCTTTTGGAGATGTGCCTTTCCTTCCAGTGCTGTATTCAGAAGATGCAAGCACAAAAGCAAACCGAATTTTTAAATTGTTTGCACTGTTATGATTTTGGGAGTGGATTCTCCTTTCTGTGTTTAATCTGGTGTTTCTGCAGACCTGCCAGTAGAAGGTCTCAGTTCTGATCTATCAGGTTGTCAGGTCAGACCAGAGATGAACAGCTTGAGTCATGAAAGGCAGAACAGATTCCAAAAGAATACAATTAAGATAATCTGTGCTAACTTTCTGAAGTTAAAAGCAAGCATGAAAGCCTGTGGAGAAAAATACCCATGCCAGAAAATGAGAAAAGAAACAAAAATGCATTTGAATTTCGTATGACATGGAATTGAAGTAGAAAATTACAGACTAGGCTAAAATAAGTATTTATCAAGGCAAATAAAAAGAACATTTCTTTCAACTTTCAGAAGTCTGTCCTGTGGCTTAAAGAATTCACTTACCTGCTGTCCAGAGTCATCTCTGCAGGTGACATTGAGAACATTTTGTTTCCCCCAGTTTGCAAGCATTCAGAAGCCATATTCTTCTGTTCTAAGAATACTAAAGCATCATTATTGAATATCTCCAGAAATAGTGCTAGCCTGAGGTACTGAAATGCCAAGAGCTATTATAAGAGAAATCAATCTGTTGGGCGTTATTTCCTGAAAGTGCCTGACTACTCTCTCGCATCTTGTTACCAGACCCAACTCAGCATTAAGAACCAAGAAGGAATGCCAAGAAGGACTCTTTTTACTCAAAACCCCTTAACTATAGCAGTACTTGGAACCTTAACTTCTCCAAAAGAAATGTCTCTGTCCTTTGTTATAGAGGGGAGTGCTTCTTTTGGACTGTAAGCAGACAGCATGGCAAGATGGGGTTTAGAAGTACTTTGAGTGTTCTTTTATTCTGCACTTTTTGATTCTCTTCGTAATAAGGTTAGAGTCAAACCACATGGGTTAATAAATAGTAATCCCACAGACTTTAACGGAATATGAAGGTTCAGTGAGTCTATTTTTCCTGCAATGCCGTAAAGAGGGTTTAGATAAGTTCATGTGATTGTATGTTTCAGTATTTCTTTCAGGTCTCTTCGTGCTTGCAGCTGTGTAGTCAGGTTTTTCGATCAAGAACAGGTAAGTCTTTCAATAACGTTTGTGTTTCCTTCCAAGCCTCTTCTTATGCCTTGGGATATTAAATTTTGTTTCTTCTTTGTCCATTTTCTGCTCTATGTGAAATGTTTATGCTCTGTCAGTGAAACCTGTCTTTTGAGAGAGCTGGACAAGGAACAACTACAGTCTTCAGGTTTCAGCCTTCAGGTTTCAGTCCTTGCTTCTGCAGTCTGAGCTATACACCATCACATTGGCCTTCCAGAGCACAACTCTGCTAGTTGACATAGAAATGCTGCAATGTGAAGGTGAGCCAAAGTGAGGTAGAAATGACAGATTGATTGTGTCTGGTTACCAGTTTAAAGCCATTTTAATGCCCTAGTTCAGCTGGCTATATGACATGGGTCCTGAAATTCCACATGCTATTTGCTGTGCAAAGCTATTCAGTGCTGAAAAGGTTTGTTGGGAACTTCATTCCATCAAAAAAAATGTGGGCATAAATGCAGTACAGAGCTTCCAAAGGTCCCACTGTCATCTTAGGGTTAATCCTTAAACAGGCTTCAATTTGTCACAACTAAAATCAAAGCAGAGTCACACTACTATTTGAGTTCTGCATTACAAAAATTAAGCTCTGCTTCAGCAAAGCAATGCCCTTGAAGTTGACTGGGATGCTGAGCTCTGCCAGAAGCTCTTGTTTTGTCACTGTCCTTTACTCAGTCTGTACAGACTGCAGCACCGTGGTAGGAGTGCGTCACACTGCAGTGCGCGGTCATCAGCTCTCAATGCAGACTTTGGAGGCTGCAGTGTAAGACTGCAAGGCTACACCGCAGAGATGCTGAGCTTTTCAAAAGCCGCAGTTAGATCTGGTTGAACAAGCAAAGTGTTCACTGGCAGGATTAAGCCTGTTTTGCTGTTTGTCAGCAGCTTGTGTTCTTTGCAAATGTTTCTGTAAGAGCCACAGGCTAGAATGAAAATTAACACTCTATTTCCCTGTCAGGTGGGAGAAAAAGGGACTGGCTCTGGCAGCCTTCTTATATACATCTGAGTGCTGCCCCAGAGCAGTTTCTATGCTGCATTGTTTGAAAAAAACTGCAAAAAGCCCCAAGATTTACTTTTTGTGGTACCCTATGGTATTGGGCAAAGGAAGGAGAGACGAGCAGCAGCACAAGATAGGCAGCTGACACAGAGAAACATATTTCCGCTCAGTAGGACTGCTGAGCACTTTTTATTTGAACGACCTGGCTTTCATCAGGAAAATGCAATAGGAATCTGCAAGTTTTTCCTATATCTTTCTCAGGGTTAGGTAGGGTTGGTGCTGTGGGACCGTGATGATGAATAGCTAGTTTGGCAGGATGAGGAGCATTATAGCTGTCTTTTAAAAGTGAGAAAACTCTCTCCTTTTCTTCCACACACCCTTGTCTATTACTGGTGGTCCTGATGGGTGAGAACTGGCATGTTCAAAATAACACCTTCAAACTAGTTATTGATCAGAACTACTTGATGACAATAAGACTCTGTGAGGATATTTGGACTGGAAGCAGATGAGGAGGGCACTATGGAGCAGACCACGGTTGTAGCACATTCTTTGCATACCTGCTAATTGCTCTTGTCAGAGACATCAAGGGATATTGCTCTTGTAGCATCTTTGTAGGGTCTTGTTCTCTTAAAGCCAGTTCTGTGCCAAGAAAAAATCACTGGAAGGTAGCTTTTTATAAGTTGAGGTAACCTGTCCGAGAATTGGCTTCAGATATTTGTAATCTGTCCTTGTGCTCCTAATGAAGACAGCACAAAATGTTTTGATATATCTGAACGGCTATATTTGAAAACAAATGGGTCTCTACTTCTCCAAGAGCAGCAGAGATGGTTCTGTTCTACTCTTCAATGAGCAAATTTACCATTCAGCCTTCTCCTGTGGCAGTGTCTAGACAAGGACTTCCGTCACAGACATGTATATTCAGATGCAAATAAGTCCAATTATATGCAACTGTGCTCCTTTATACATGAGTATGGATAATTATGTAAAGCAGAGCTCTACTTCAAATGATCTCTCTACATACAAAGAGTACAGCTATGTAATAAAAGGAATAAACCCCAGGATGGTGCCCATGTTTCTCACCAGAAATAAGCTTCTTCTAAGAAAAAGGTCTGCAGCAGCCCCTGAAACCCACTGCTAAGAAGCACAGGTTTGGGACTGCTGAAGATAGAAGCCATGTATCCGAGAGGGGAGGATGATGTTACACATACCTTGTTTTTGTAACCTCTCTGATGTGACCAGGTCATAGTGGAGTTCCGTGGCAGATGGGTGCTTGGTTAAACATAAGAAAGGCTGTTCTCAGGTTCTACTGGGTTTTTTGTTTTATTTGGGTTTGGGTTTTTTCAGGGTTAAACAGCAGCAGGAAACATTATATCCTTCTAAGACCAGAATCATCCAAGAAATAGACCAGCCCCTTTTGCTTGACAGTATAAACAAATAACCACCTGCATCTTGGCTGGCTTCACCTGGAATGGAACGAAAAGAACCCTTTAGTACCTTGTTAAAAGGGTGGGAGACAAGATCTGACTGCAGAGTGATGATTTTTCCTGTGAATTCTGCAGAAAGATCCGTTCTTCAGAAACCTATTTTTAATACTCTGTCTGTTTTTCAAGCTAGTGAGAGCCAGTCTCGCACTTCTAACACAATGGACAGCTCAAAATAAGATGTATGTGCAGCTTCAGTCCTGCACATTTCTTGTTCAATTATTGTTTACATGACACATTCAGAAGGGATTGTCCCTCTATTTGGCTGTTAAATCTTTAAAAAATATTTCATCTGTGATCCATCAGTTGCCAAGGAGAGGAAATAAATAGACTGTTACCTTGTTAGTGTGCTTGCTTTTGTATTGCCTGTGTAAACTTAATGGAGGCCTTTAACAGAGATATTAAAAAAAGAGCAAAGCCTGTAAAATATAAACCAGAAAATCTCCCTTTTTTTGTCATTTTGAAAAATAGCAGAGAATTAGATAAATAAAAGAAATCAGAAGATCAGATTATGGGCAAATGCTGGAATTAATTACGTTATGAGACATCTCAGTCATTATATCAAAGTAGAATCCCACCAAACATGTTTAAATGTAACTGATAAATGTAACTAGCACATTTGCAGGTACAATATTGAAATGGCTATGGTGATTCTCTGAGAGTCTAGTTACAAGTGCAAGAATATAAGGCTTTTTATCTCTTCCTTGTGTTAGTTTTCAGCCTTCACGAATATTCAAAACAGCTGCAAAGACCTTTCTTTAAGGGTATTGGTTTAGGGTGAAGTTGTAATCAGAGGTTTCTGTTGCAGAGTTTCAGTATTGGCGCTTTTGCAAAGAGATTTGTTATCTTAAAGCAACAGAACATGAATAATTCACAAGACTAAATGTCCTATACAAGAAAAGAGGCTACCATTGGCAGCAAGTATATTTGGATGTCTGTAAATTGTTTATGTTCCCAAAAGAATCATGAAGTCCTTTTAATACATTCAAGAGAACTAGTCTGTGCTAAAAATGTTGATTCTGTGCTGTCGTGGGTTTGCCCAGGAAGGGTCAGTCTTGCAAGTGACCTATGGTGCAGGAAGTAGTACACTTTACTTCTTGAGAAACAGAGCCAGTGACCAGCTAGTTTTGAGTATTGATAAGTATATAATCTAATTAAAAGTTATTCCACCTTCAGGGAAAAAACCCCCATATTTAAGAGAGAGACACTTGAAAAAACCCCCTTTTTTCTGTCTTGTTCCTGCCAGAGAAGTAAGTAATGTGCTTCTCTGGGGGGGAGGGGGGGAGGGGTAGCGGGGTTTGGAAGGGAGCTTGCAGCAGTGCAGCTGAGCGTGGGGGAGGACTTGGCCTGAGCTTTCCAGCTCCAATGCAGCTGGGCAAAACATTCTAACTACAACGGACAGAGCTGGGCCCCTGCTCTGGGCCAGGTGGGGGCCAGGCCAGCTCCCTCTGGGCTGGGTCAGCTTCGCAGAGCGAGGTTAATGATACTTTTGACTGACTGCTTCTGCAGCTCGGCTCAGACTTTTTAAATAACCTGGCAAAAGATCATGAGACTGTCGCAGAGGCCTGAGAAAGAAATTAACCCTTTTATTACCCAGATGAAACTTGCAGTCACCTATCTTCCCCTGCACAGACAGAGAAAGAGTGAGGACACCTACAGAAACACAGTATAGAGACTCAAAGTCAGTGAAAGAAGCAAAGCCAATGCCTAGTGGGAGGAGTATAAGGAGTGTTTTTAATGTGAAAACTGAAAATTCATCTGTGAAACCATGGCTGAAATGAAGTTAAAATATTCCCTGTAATGTATGAAGAAATGGTCTAAGGGGGGATGTGACATTCTACTTGCAGCCAGTGCAGCCAGTGAACCAAGGCACTTGTGTAAAGATAATAAATACTGGAGTAATTGTAGCCTGACGAGAAGTTTGAGCAGAGATAGAGAAAAAGCTGTAATCCAGATCCCTTGCCCCGGGGAATGGTGAAAGAGGACTTATGTTGCCAGTCATGAAAGAAGGAGATTTCTTTACTGCTTTAGTAAAACTACTCGTCCTTAAAAGAATACCCCATGAACTGTCATAACCCACCGCAGTAGCTGTGGGAAAGCTACTGGTGTGGGAGGGACTTTCCACAACAAGCAGAGATCTTTTTCTCCTGGGCGGCTGCAAGTTGTGAGACTGAAAACCATAAGAACGGTATTTCTTGTAGAGAAGTCAACATAGTAAAGCAGGAGAAAACTCCTCTCCCTAAATGAATTGAGGAAAGACTAATTTAGAAGTGGTAAACTGACTGAAAGTTGAAGTGTTATTTTTTGTATTGTCATTGAAAAAAATGGAGAGATAGGAGGAGCAAAAGTGTTCTGAAGATTTTGTTCTAGTTCTTAATTTTTTTTCCTTCCTTTTAAGTCTTTTAATAAACTTTCTTTATATTCTTTGAAGATTGAGTCTGCTTTACCTACTCCTAATTCTTATCTCACAGCAAAATTGAATAAAATTTGGTAAGTGTGCTGGCGTTTAGCCAGAAACTCAGGTGAATGAACTCAAACCACTACATATGCTCTGGTGAAAGGAAGGGTAGAACAAAGCAAATTAAATGTGTGATTGAAAGTACATTCGTTTAATGGTCAATTAATAAAAGGAGAATATTTTAATTGAAATCGCTTCTCTGAGGTATTCTTTTCATTAAATACTTTTATGGAGTTCATTATCATCACTTTTACTAGATAGAATGTTCTTCCATTTATTTCTATTTGTTTCATTTATTTAATTCGTTTCTACCCCATAAAAAACCACCCTTGTTAGTGCTAAGTTTTATTTCTGGTAAAAAAAGTCACTTGGAAATATGTCTTCTGTTCATGAAATTTTTACGGTAACAAACATTAAAATTTGCATAGAATTTTCTAATCATAGAATTAGTTGGAAGGGGCCTTTAAAGGTCATCTAGTACAACTCCTCTGCACTGAACAGACATTTTCAATTAAATCAGGTTGCTCAGATCCCCATCCAACTTGACTTTGAATATTCCAGGGATGGAGTGTCCAGCACCTCTCTGTTCCCATGCTTCACCACCCTCATAGTAAAGTAATGCTTCCTTGTATTTAGTTGGAATTTACCTTCCTTTAGTTTAAAACCATTACCTCTTGTCCCATTGCTACAGACTTTGTTGAAGAGTCTGCTTTCATCTTTCACAAAAGATCCCTCTAAGTACTTCCTCATGATCCCTCTGATTATTTTTTAGCCCTCCTCTGAACCTGCCCCAATGTTTACATTCTTTCAACCCAAGTATGGGTTGAAACACTCTTTGCTTTTTTCTTAGACCAAAAATTTTACAAAGCAAAAGAAAAAGCCAAATGCTTTGAGGAAAGTATCATTCATTGTTCATGTACCTTACTTTCATGTGAGATAGTCCTGTTTGTAACATGTAAGAGACGTGTGTTCCAGTTTGTGTCTGGAAAACTCCAGAAGGAGTTTTTTCCTTTGGGACAAAAGAGTGGAACAGGTGCCTGTCAGACAATGCATGCAGCTCCCCTCATTGTGGCTCCCTATTATATCCAAACTGAGTTGCCTAATTTTTTCTGGTACCTGAACAGCGACCAAATTTTAAAAAAAGCACTGACTGAGATACTTTTCCTCAAGCATTCAAAACTTTTACCAGTTTAATTCCTTCAGGCCTGTGATATGCTCGTTAGTGAATTAAAATATTTTTCTGTTCTTGTGAGCTTCAGAGATTAGATAGAACTGCATCTCTGTTTTTTCGTACTGCCTGTCATGAGCTTAAAAGAAGAGGGAAATCAAAGGAACCTTGTGCTTGTTTTTTTGACATGTGGGCAATTTTTGGCAGCCACCTTTTTGGAACAGGAAGCCTGATCTGTATTGTAAGATACTCAGTGGGAATAAGGATGTGTTTGGTCACAAAACTCTTTAGGTCTGGGCGCTTTAGAAAATAAGGTCACTCATGTAAGCATTTAGATAAGGGCATCAAAAACTTGGCTATCACCAAACACCAGTTTTGCCTTTGCCTCAGATGAGATCATAGCTAGAAAGGCTTCCAGAATGATCACTGAACACAGAGATGGATTCTGACTATGCAGAACACAGCTTTCACATTTGTGACACATTTATGACACATTTGTGAGAGTGTGGACCTTCTTCACAGGCTGCATTCTCTCCATCACCTGCCTTCTCTCTGTTTCAAAGCTCCTCTACCAGCAAGGAACAGTGACATCTGACTGGAATCTACAGGGAAGGAGCAAAATCATGGCTAGTTGCAAGTGTCAGTTTGTGTTACAAAAAGAACAAGCTAGGTACACGGCATTCCCCAGGTCTTGTAAATGCCCCATTAAGAATGGTTCCATTATTTAAAAATAAAAATGTTTCCATAATGCAGGAGAAGGGTGCCTGTTTGAAAACCATTTCTTCTTGCACTTGTCCTCCCGATCACTATAAGAACAAATACATAAAGTTCTGATAAGATTGAAAGCCTTTACCCAGAAGTGTAGCTTTTAACAAAATACTGTATGAAATGGGGGTCAAAAGTCTGTATTTTAAAAGTATCTAACTCAGTGGGAGATATTTCTACATAGCATGGAAGAGAAATCACTTTAGATTCCAGTAGAGAGTGGACTCACTTTCTCCATTCCCTCCACAGTAAAAATCAGGCAGGAAAAATCAAACAAACCAAAATATTTCAGTGACTCAATTGTTCATCCTCTGCAGAGATACAATAGGAGATAAAGAAGTAGACACTAGCATAGGACATTGGCTCTCTTGGATCTCAGCTTTTATTGTCTACCTCAGAGAAATTAAGAGTATATTGTTAGTCAATTTACTATAAATCTGCATGGATAATTTACTCCATTTAATAATTTTCATACTTATTGTTCACTGCTGATAGAAATGAAGACTCCAATGACATTTCATTTTAATCAGTTTTTATGAAATTATGAAAGTGACATAGAGGAGCATATACATCTTGTTGTGACTTGAAGGAAGCATGCAAAAAAAACCCCCAAAATTCTCTTTATTAGGCTTCAGAGGTTATGCTCAGAATGGTACCTCTCACAGTGTCATATTGCACACAGTGTGGGTTTGCTTACTCAAAGTAGAGCTTGTGGGCTTAAAAGAACCTTGTTTATCACTCATCTGCCATATGAACCTGTGAAAGGGATTTGTAATTGTACAGTTGATGCAGTGCAGGTAAATCTGGAAGCGGCCCTCAGTTTGTCCTTTGTTCCCATCATATTCGTTTCCACAAGTTTTTTACTATGTGGTGTACTATGGTGAACTTTCCTAATGAAACCCTGGTCTTTTCTCTAATTTGATTCTATCTGTTTCCCATGTGCATTTTTTTTTCTTTAATTTCATTAGATCATGGAGAGGTTTTTATAGTTCCTGAAGAAACGAAACATAGCTACACTTGGTTTTTCATTTCCCCTGAAAAATGAGTTCCCATTTCAAGTTGTACACAACTCGTTACAGTATCATTAGCAGATTTAACATAAATAATGGAGGAAACTGAGGATTAAGTGTAGCCATAAATATAAGTGGCTGACAAGGAAAAATTTGTAAGTTTGAAATGTTTTCTGATTTTCTGAGTTCTTTCAGTTCTAAGATATAAAATTCATTGTCTCAGATGGAGATGATTTTGACTTTCACAGACCATGTTGAGGCCTTTGTATTCAGGGCACAATATAAACTCCTAATTACATGTGTTTACAGAGTAGAGATTCTCTCTGTGACTGCATTTTCAAATATCAATAGTTACACATAAGGATACAGACGGCAAAGCTCTGTTCTTTTCTCATTTTGCTCCCTGTCTTCTATCCCATCAACCCTAAATCTTTTGTATGCTTGACATGTTTCTGGCTTCAGTTTATTTCACAGCAAAGTACAGATGAACTGCAGCACAGTGTCTATGACTAAAGACAGCAAATATAATCACTGCATCATTCACTAAACCTTACAATTTTACTGCAGCAATAAATTTTCTTTGCCTGTATAAAGTGTGATTGTTACTACTCTTCACCTTGTGGTGAAACACAAGAATTCACTCTGAGATGGAAGACTTGCCCTGAATTAAATCCAAGGTGTTTAATTCAAGTTCCCGGTGTCCTGATCAACTGGCCTGCCTGTTAAACATTTCTTGTCTCCTCACTTTGTGTTGTCATACACATTCCTTTACAAAACGGCAGTTGGAACTCTGCCCTAAATGAAAATTAAATTTTCAGCTTTAACATTTCAGTATAATTTCCATACAAAACCGTTCTTGAAAAAGATACATACAAATGTAATATATTGAGGCAATGGATGCTCTCTATGGTGCAGAATCATTCCGTTGTAGAGGACAGATGTAACTATAAGAAGAGCAATGAGACCAGAATTCTCCAATTTTTTTTTGTAGTTAGAGAAATACAGTGAAATTCATAAGTCTCTCCCCCTTTTAGCAAGCCCAGGATGAAAAAGCCTGTTTCTTGTTTGAAGTATTTGATGCAATGAGGAAAAAACCTCTGCCTTTCTGCATATAAAGAATGAGCCATGTGGCTTACAACCGAGTCAGATAATCTGTGCAATTTTCAATCGTCATTTGCCACAGTACATGGACAACAGGCTTGACAGTCTGGATCTGCTGTGGGTGGATATGACAGATCCCTTTAGACAACATTCTTTGCAAGTGACCTTTGAGAGTGTTACCTCTTTATGCAAAATTGTGCTATGACTCTTCACTGCACAGCTTCCACTCTGGTGGTTTCTGAGGAGAGGGAGGATTAGCCCTGATCTTTGTTGGAATGACAAAGCTTGTGTAAGGCTGGAGAGGCTGGTGAGGCTCCTCAGAGTCTGGGAAATCAGGAAGCCAGATAATAGATATTGTTTATTTCTCATTCCTTGCAAGATTCATAGAATCCTACATTTGATTCATAGGTATATAATCCAATTCCATCTTCAAAGCAGGACTAATACTGAATTCAGACCAGGTTGCAAAGGCTTTATCCAATAAGTCTTGTTCTCTGAGAATGAAGATTGGACATTTTCTCTAGGAAAACTCTTCCATTTCTTTTCCTTATATCCGTCTGAACCTCCATTGATGTAATTTTTGACAACGGTCTCTGATTCTTCTTCCATACGCTACTGAGAAGAGTCATGCAATGTCCTATTTATGATCTTGTAGGTACTGTGAGACAATTATGAGGTACCTCCAAAGATGTCTTTTTGTCCAGGATGAACAAGCTTTTTTCACAGATGCAGGACTCCTCATCCCTCTTCACTGAATTTCATGATGTTTCTGCAAGCCCATTTCTCTGGCTTATTTATGTCTCTATGAATGACAGGTCTGCCCTCAAATGTATGAGCTACAACTCCAATTTGGGGTAAACCTCAGATGTGATGAGATGCACTGTCTACTCATATAGATCATAGATAACAATGTCAATATCAGATAAGGCCCAGGAAAAATCCCTGAGAAAAGCCACCTGTCATTCAGCCCAAGTGGAGTATACATCAGCCACTTTGTTTTCAACTCAGTGACCCTCTCAGTATCTCCTCCAGGCAATTATCTGCCCGACTAAACTTTTAAGTTCCTTCTTAGATAAAATAATGTTGTAAGAAACCATGGTGAAATCTTGCAAAGTTCAAGGTCAGTGATATTCAGTGGTCTTCCTGCATCTGTACGTTTAGCCTAGTCATCTTTTTTTTTATCATGATCACAAATATCATGATCTTTTCATGAATACACCTGGAAAATATTTAGTTTTCCATAAAAGTTCTTCTCTAAGTCTGGACCATTAGTCAAACACTAATGTCCCCAGTAAATATCACACACAACACATAGATACAGCCGTCTTTTTTTTACTCACCCTTTCCTTTTGTTCATTCTCTTCACGACACCTGTCTCTGCAAGATTTCTGATTTGTGATGACAAAGTCTTCTGCTCAAATGGGAACAATAGAGATAGAGAAACAGAGGGATGGGAAACATATCAGTTCCTGACAAATTTGACATTAATCAGGCTTATGCCTCATAAGACACTGACCCATTTTGAAGTGAGTGAAGGCCCAGGGATGGGACATCATGCCTTATGAAAATGGCACTTTATTTTTACCTTGGAGTGAGTACGCTGTGCACGAGTTTTTTTAAAAAGAGGTAAGATACTAAGTGATTTTATTTTGCCACAAGGCTAACTGTCATGGAAGAACTGAGGTGAGCTGACTGTCACTCCTTGTGTTAATTTCAGTTTGTGCACCAGGACAGCTGTGAGTCTCTGGTTCTGCTGTGGTAGTGAGAACTGCTTTCTGTTTTCCTCTTAACCAAAGAACAAAACCCAAGGAACTGAATTACTCTAAGACAGTTGGAAAGACAGCTTTTACATTCAGTATTTTACCAGAGTATAATGTCATCTTTCAAATATGTGCTTATTCCTTAATTTACTTTTTTTTTGCATAAAACCCACTTTTCCTGCTCTGACCTCAGCCAACTTACTGTATGTTGCTAACCTTGCATTACTGAGTATCTGATAGAAGCAAGGCATAGTGCTTGCACCAATAGGTGCTGGATCTTTCCTGATCTGCTTCATATTTCTACAAAAACATGACAGTTGGCAGAAGGTGCCAGTTGTCACATTATACGTGAAAGTATGACAAACTGCTTTCATAGCAAGATGTCACAAAGCACATGTTGTTTGGGGAAAGAGAAAAGGGAAAGCAAATACTGGAAAGGTACTGAGTAATCCAACTTCAGTTGCTTTACACTAGATACTGAGTGATGCAAAGGAGAGATGCCAACAGTGACTTTAACAGTGTTTCAGCCCTTTCCTGAGACTCCCAATGGGGTAATTCCTATTTTTATTTCATGGCTTTAGTCTCAATATCTTAATATTGTGTCTGCATCCTTGTTGTACCTGGTCTGTAAAGCAACATTTCCACAGGAAAGAAACTTCAAAAAATTAAAGCTGCAGTTCCAGAGCTTCCTGAATTTTTTTTCCACTCTCCCTTAGAAAGGTTTTAAAAGTATGTTAATATGAATGTTTATACTTCTGGGATTTTGCGACTGTTTTCTATCTGTTGAGATTTATTTGTCTTATGACTTCTCATTCTCTGTAAAACAGAGCAATATTTATCAAATTAAATACATGCATAAAAATCTAAAAATGTGGAGCAGAGGCTTCTGGAACAAAGCACAGTCCGTAGTTCTGCTAGAATAAGTATGCAAATGCAAAAAAGAAACAGAATTTCAAAAATGCAACTTCCTCAATTTGGAAACGTTGGACTGTCCATGTGATAAAGGGACATTAACACGAGAAATGGTGCAAGGACTGCAGCTATTTAGTTGCTGCCTACTCTGCTCAGCAGCAGGTTTTGCTGCAGCCCTGACAGCCACCCCGGCTAGATGGTGGCTGTTCAAGCCTGCATAGAAACTTGAGGTCTCCGGCAAATTTTAATTAGAAGGACAAAGTCTTTCCAAAGACTTTCAAAATAGTTGCCTTTTCAAAGTGGGTGTTGTTTGCTTTTTTTTTCCCCCTGTAATCTGTAACAAGACTGCCCATGGAAAGAAAATGGTGACCACTCCCTGCAACTGCAAGGCTGAGGCTGAAACCCAAGCAGAAACATTACATCTGTGCTGATGCTCCTCCTCAAAGAGATCTGCCAAAAACTGAAATACCTGTCCAGAATAGCTGTTCTTGCTCCATTACCTAAAAACACCTCTAGCATCCATCCTTGGCAGTGGATGTCATAGCTGCAAGTGGATCCAGTTGGAAGACATCTTCAGACAACTAACTCTGTTACATGAGGAGCTCAACAGGTAGTGCAGTACCTGGGAATGTGAGGGGGAGGTCAATAAGTGATGTTTTGTGCTGTCCCAGACTGACCAACAGTCCTGCCTAGTACAAGGGAATCTAACCTGAAGTTTTCTGATACTAGTAACTCAGAAGATAAAGGAAATTGCACAATCTTCTCTGCATGGACAACCTTCCCCTGAAGTGTCTCTACATAACAGATATTGTGCTGTGGGCATACAGAATGAAGGTCACAATAGTAATGGACAGGATACAGGAAATGTCAACCATTCAATTCCTTGTGTGAGAAACAGTAGCTTCAGAAAAAGACGTAATTGGAGATTCCTTGCTGTGAGGCACCAAAGCACCAATTACCCATCCAGATTTTTTCTCTAGAGAAGTTTGCCACCTATCAACAGATTGAATTCACAATGTCACTGAGAGGCTGCTGAGCCTAGTCAACCCTACAAATTGCCATCTGCTCCAATATCATTCTATGTAGGGTCTGTGGCAAGGCAAATTTGAACACTCAGAAGAGACTGTATAGCTGTCATAGCAATACGAAATCACCTGGAGCACAGGTTATGTTGTCCTCTGTCCTCCCAGTCAGATGCAGCAGTTCAGGAAAGAGGAGTCAAATTGAAAGGTGAATGCCTGGCTGCGTGGCTAATGCCATACTCAAGGTTTTGGCTTCTATGGGTGTGGACCTGCCTTTAGAAACTGGCTCTGTTGTGAGCTTGTGAGATTCACCTGACAAAGTGGGGTAGAACGTTGTTCACCAACAAGCTGTCAAGACTGATACAGAGGGCATTAAATTAGATTTAGTGGGGAAGGATATGAAGTTTTGAGCAACAGAAAAAAACTACAGGCTGCTAAAGTATTAGAAACCAACACATAAACACGTGTGGAATGCCTCAAAGGCATTG